>KZ627155.1:0-112284 GCA_002917775.1 Glaciozyma antarctica PI12 | reverse complement strand
GCTTAGGGGGTCAGCGGTAATACTGTGAGCGGTGGTGTCAAGTTATCTGGCAACAGTTAGATCCAGGTTCTTGTTATTTGAGCGGTACTTGCAGCGGTACCGGCGGTACCGCTCTCAATACCACTCAAATCCCCAAATCCCGCTCAAACTGTTGCCAGATAACTTGACACCACCGCTCACAGTATTACCGCTGACCCCCTAAGCCGTACCGCTCCGCCCTGCTCTATTTCAAGCGAGGAAGCACTCCAACACAGCTAATGTTCATGACTCACCGGAGCCGTGTTTGCCTGCGACCGGCTGGGGGCTTGTCACTCAGGAAATCTCTTCTACCTAGTCCCGAAACAATTCATGGCTACTAATTGTTTCTATCGTTTCTATTTGAGCTCTCGACGACGCCATCCGCCCATCTAATAACTAATCACTAAAGGTTTGAGTCCTTTCTGTAGATGGTACTTCACATCAACCAGTTTACCTCCGCAAACAGCTTGGCAGTGAGGTAGGCCTGGGCGATTGCTGCCTGGCTCGGAGGGTGGAGGATCTGCCTCTTCAGGAACCCAGAGCGGTTTTCGGGAGTGAGGGTGGGCCGAGGGTCGAGTGAAGGTCAAGCGACTAGCTTGGAGGCGCTAAAGTCATAGTTCTGAGGTTGCTGGAACATTGGACTGGCTCTCCAGTGCTGCTGCCTGATTCCTAACCGAACTTGGGTCACAGAAAGAGGGAAGAGAGGCTCCTCCCTCCCTTAAATATCCAACGATCCTTCTCCACCCACTCCTTGTCGTCCCTCCTAGCTCCAACCTTCGCAGCCCTCCTTCCGTCCCCACCACCTCTCATCCCTCCACAGGATACACATTTGTCACAGCCCACTGGTCCTCGTCACACCACCTGACCTCCGATCCTCGAGCCCACCGATAAATAACGTTCTTGAAGCCCCATGACGCGTCCCGTCATTCAACAAGGGAGAGAGGTGTGAAGTCAATCCCGCGCGTTGTTCTTGCCACCATTCTAGTTGCCGTTCCTGCTGGAGAGGTACTTGCCAAACCTCCTCTCCCACGTCCTGCTTGGCCGATACCCAGTTCGCTCCACCACCGACAACCGTTCCCGCCTGTTGAGGGATCCTTCTCCTTTCACCTGGAGTTCCTGCTCCCATGCCATCCCCGGGAGCTCCTACTCCTGCGTTTTCTCCCAATGCTTCGACTCCTGCTCCCACACCCTCCACAGCAGCTCACAGTTCCCCTTCTGCGCCTTTCTACATACCTGAACAAAAAAAATATACCTACATTCCATTGTTAAATGTTGGCACTGCTTCGTTTGTTTGTTCTGTAATCCTTGCTATGCGAATCAATCCCAACAAACGACTCAAGCAACGCAGTTCTCTGGGCTCCATCCTGAGATCTCCTGAGAGCCAAAGCAACTTGATAGCCAAAGCAACTCGGTGCCCCGCAAGAGGACACGCCCCCCTTGGCACGCATTGCTTTTGCGATCTTGTGCTCCATTCTACGTCCTTTCCCATGTTCCCCAGCTCCCCTCACATCTTACTAGGCTCCACCATCTCAAAAAGATACCACCCTTGCTGAATTCTGGATTCCGAGGTGACTGGTCCTCTTCAAGTGGCGCAGCAAATGCTCCACCGCCAAAGCGGAATAGCGCAGAGCCGACCTCTCACCAATCGGCACGCGCAAAACGGGTATAGTTGCGCAACCCACGACCGTACATTCCACTCTCGCACTCGCTCTCCTCAAAAGTTCTTGTCGTTGACCTAGGCCCCAAATCATCAGCTCCCACCCACCAGCAAATCTCGAAACCCATGCATACCTTGTCCTTGAGCTGCCCGATCCACTGGTTATAAGACGGAAGCTGGTCCATCCGATCTTCGATGAGGAGACTGAGCGCCCATTGTCGGAGCGAGGGCTCGCCGTCCTCCTTGACAACAAAGAGGTGAGGCTGCAAAGCGGTGTCAGTGAGGCAGGGGCAAGGAGGGAGCGGAGCGTACGTAGTAGGGACCGCGACGAGCTTCGCGCACTTTGCCGATGATGGCGTTGATGCGCTGGGAGAAGGGGTTCTCAAGGACCGGCAGCGTTTGCTGTGGCGGAAACGACGTCAGCTCACCTCGTAAAGGGTCGAATGAGCGACGCACCTTGCCACCACGAAGCGCGGCGTAGGAAGGGACGTCGAAAACGTCCATGACAAGCTGAGGGACGGCATCGCGGCCGATCCAGAGGAAGATGTTCTGCCCGTCCTCGATGAGGAACAAGCCGTGCCGCTCTAGACGCTCGCTCGACAGGGGAATAGGTACGGGGAGAATGACGCCCTGGTCGCCGATCGTGCCGCACTGCGAAGGAAGACGTTAGTAAGGGAGCGCGGGCTGGAGAGAAGGACGCACCTCCTTGGGCATGTTGTGGAGCGAGTAGAAGACGGGGTGGAGGTAGGGGAGGAGGAGTTGCGAAGGGAGAGTGGTGAGCAGCGCTTGTGCGTACGCGCGAAGATCCGAGGGAATGACGGAGCTTTGTCGAAGCCCAACCTGCGCCCCGACAGCGAGCCATCAGCAAGAATCCTATCGCGAAGACGTAGCGAAAAGCCTCACATGCTTCAGGAGACCGAGCAACAGCAGCGGAAGGAACTTCATGTTCTCCGAAATGACGAGCTGAGGACTCGCGCCACTCCCGCTCGAAGTCATCGTCGCTTTGTACGTTCCGAGAATGTCGACGAGCTTGTTGACAACGGCGTCCCTCGCGTCCTCCAACTTGCTCTGCATCGACCGCTCGACCGCCTTATCGACCAACAGCGTCGCCATCGCGACCGTATCGACGCTTCCGTACAGCTCCGAGATGGAGCTCGTCGTCGGGAGCGCGAGCGTGAGGACTCGGATCCGACGCTCGCCGAAGCAGGTCGTGTGGAGTACGGCGGTTTGGAAGACGACGAAGGGGGCCGTGATGGGGTCTTCGATCTGGATCTCGATGGCGTAGGATTGGTCGAGGGGGACGGCAGCGAGGGAGAGGAGGTCGGTCGAGCGAACGAAGAAGTTGCCGTGGAAGGCCGACATTCGGATTCCTGGTGGCGAGGGGAAGTCAGCGAGGGCGAGAGGAGGAACGAACGAACGACGGACCTTTCGAGGCGCGCACACGCATGACGGCTTCGAGGCAGATGGGATCGGCGACGACGGTGCCAAACTCGTGAGCGAACTTGAGAGCGTCCTCGGAGCGACCAGCGTTGAAGGCGGGGTAGAAGTACGTCTGTCCACCAGTGTAGCGCGGGAGTCCACCTGCGAACCCCAATCGTCAGTCTCGTCCTTTCTCCAGGCAAAGCGAAAGAACGCACTAAGAGTCGCGACGTCCGTGTACGCCGAGCTGAACAACCACATGTCGACCGAAACCTGAGACCTCGAGCACTCGATCGCAAAGCTCTTGTAAAAGCCGATCGCGGCCTGGAGGAGAGTCGACTCCTTGGCCGTTCCGAGGATCTTGGGGTCTTCGCGGTTCTTGAGCGCGCCAGGGCCGACGTTGGGGAGCGTGGCGGAGAGAACGATGACCTTTCCGCCGACGTGAGACTGTGCGAACGTACCGTCAGCGTCGTTTCGATGGAGGCGAAGATGAGGGAACGCACGACGAGCTTGAACGCAGCTTGGAGTGCGGGACCGAGCGCATGACCGACGTTGTGCGTGTCCTTGAACATGTCGCTCAGTCGCCCGAGGAGAGACTCGATCGCAGCCTTGGCTTCAACGAGGTTGACGAGGATGTCGTTGGGTTTGGGAAGGAAGACGTCGTCGAGGTCACCGACGACCAGCATCGACGGCTCCGTTTGGCCAGCCTGCGATCACACGTCAGCTGGGATCACCGCCGCCCGGTGGAAAGGGACGCACAGCGAGGGAGAAGAAGTGGAGGCACGAGTCGACGGCGATGATGGAAATCTTGGTTCGGGCGTCGTCGTTGGGAATGCGGTCGAGCGACTCCAGGAGCGTTCGTGCGGCCGTAGCGACGATTCCCGAGTTGATCGCCGAGTACGATACGTCGATGATGAAGACGTAGATCGGCGGTTGAGGAGGTCGGACCTGCGTCAATCGCGAGCATCAGCGGCGCGTTCGCTTTACGCTGCGAAATCGCACGCACCATGTACTCGGTCGGCGCGACGAACTCGACCACAGCGCTGTTAAGCTCTGCGCGCTGGTATCGATCTGCAGGCTGACCCTTCTCCTGATCCCAGTCGAAGAGCTGAGGAACTTCGTTGGAGAGGTTGCACATGCAGCACTTCCAGCGCTGACCGCCTTCGATAAAAGTCACGTAGGGGTTGATGTAGGTACGGCAGCGTCGGCAGCGTGCGATGACAGTGTCGGAGACGACGGGGACTTCGGCCTACGAGTGCAGAGGTTAACAGGTGTCGCGAGCGGGAGAACGGACGGCGCACGTCTCCGGGCTTGATGCTGCGGTAGGGAGTGATGACGAGAGCGAGAGGGAGCTTCGACTTGTTGAGGAGAGAGTTGGTAGTAGGGATGGCATTGATGGTGGAGCGCTGGTACGAGGGATCGCAGTTCCTGTCCTCGCTCTGGGAGAAGGAGGCCTGCACGTCGCACAACCTTCGTTAGCTCGCCAACTCCTCGACGCTCGACGCTAGACGAACGACTACGCACGTTCGCAGGTAGTCGAGTCTCTGGAGGAGCCATCTCAAAGAGCTCCGCTGGGTTCAACGGCAACCCCACGAGGTTCGTCGTCGACACGATCGCAGGCGCCGGCTTGCCTCCCAACCCCCATCTGCCCAAACTGGCTCGTCAAAGGACCCGCACTCTGCGGCATCTGTCCGTACTGCGGCTGGCCGTAATGCGGCGGTCCTTGGTCCCCTTGCATCCCCGGCGGTCCTGCGTACGCCGGTGCTCCTGGCTGCGTAAAGTACGGCGCGGGCGCTCCCACGGGATCGGCAGGAGAGAAGAACGCCTGTCCTCCCAAGCTCGCCGAGTGCCCGTGCCCTGATGCTGGAGGCCCTTCGCCAGCGATGTAGGCGGCCGTGTTGGCGGCGTACTGCCTTCGTGGCGCGCGTGCAGGGGCCGGGGGCAGGAGCGTCGCCAGATTCGGGAAGAGCGCCGAGGGAAGGAGAGGGTTGGCCAGCAAAAGAAGGAGGTGGGGGTCCCATGGTACCGCGAGGACCACCGGCGGGAGGAGGACCGCCGCGAGGAGCGAAGGAGGGAGCGAAGCCGCTGGGGGAGGAGATGGGGCCCGAGATGCTGGCGTGAGAAGCGTGGCGGCGGGCGGCGACGGGAGGGGAGTTGGAAGGAGGAGGAGGGGCGCCAGGGAAGTTGAACTGGGAGCGACCGGTCGCCGTCTCTGCGAGCGAGGAGAGCGTGCGTTAGCGATTGAGCTCTCGTGTGGGAGCTCCACGTTGAGCTGTCGGTGTCCTCCCTCCCTGGAAGCTCCACCGGGTGCGGCCCTTGCTCCTGCGCCACTCCTTACAGCTCGGCTCCTCGTAGACGAGACACGGCGCCGTCGACAGGCCCCCTCGTCACCCCGCCGATTCGAGTCGCTCCAACTCACCGACAAACGTGTTTCGGCCAGCTGCGGGATCCCTACGAGTCAAGCGAGGAAGTTAGCACTGTATTCACAGCGCACGGCGCGGTCATCGAGCTGGGACGTACCACTGAGCGGCCCAGCCGTGAGCGGAGAAGCGGAGGAGGTTCCCTGTTGGCTCATGTCGCTTTCGTTCTTTCTCGAGGTGGTTCTTGCTTAGGTTGTTGAGCTGTTTCTGAGCGAGTCGAGGCGCTGGCTGGCGAGAGCTGCTGAGTCCTGACTTGGCTGTTGCTTCAAGAACACGTCGAACCCGCTGCCCGGCCCACAACACCAAGCGAGCTACTACTTTGCTGCCTGCTACTCTCAGCGACAGCCCTTTCTTGGAAGAGAGATCGTTGTCAAGCGAGAGTAATCCTGCTGGATTGATAACGCTCGAGGCAACAGAGCGACTCGAGGAGAAAAGAAGAGGAGAAAGCAAAGAATCGACTGATTTCGGTTCGGACTCCGGATCAACCTGCACCGTCGAGTCCGATTCGCAATGACCTTGTATCCATTGTCGAGGCGCACCCCCAAGCGACTTTAATCTCTCAATAGGAGCCGACGACGAGGACCGAGGAGCTCAACCCAGCAATCCACCCTCTTCCCCTCTTCTCCTCGAAGCTTTCCCGTTGCTATCCTCGCACTACCCACGGTCGGGCAGAAAACTCGGCATAGGCTCAGGTGAAAGCTGGCGATCACTGGAAAAGGAGTCAGCGGGTGGAGCAGGAAGCGAAGGAGACGACGTGCATTGTTCGTCCGGAATCTAGAGTCGAAGGTACCGAGTCCTCCCGAGCAGAGCTCGACGCCACAAGCTCGTCCGACATTCCCCTACCCCATTACCTCCGCAACTCCCTTATCTCACCCTTCTTCCCTCTCCCTCCCAGTACCCCACCGCACCTCCCTCCTAAAATCCCCCAAAACGACGCGATTCACGAGCCCAATCGGTAGGTCGTGTAACGGCGGTACCGAATCGTGTGGGAGCATCACGGAATTGACAAGGAGTGGATGTGGGACGGCTCCGTTGCTTGGTTCGAGGATGTACGCCTGGGTATCTAAGGGGTCGTTAGCTCGCGCGTCGATTAGGGAGAGGGAGACGGACCGGTGAGAGTGTGGAGGGAGTCGAGGGAGGGGGTTATAAAGATGTTTAGAGCGATATAGGAGAAGTACACGAAGGCAGCGAGCATGATCGTCCACGCTGGAAAGAGTAGCGCCCATTCCCTGTGCATGCGCGAATCAGCTCCCTCCTCCCACCAGAAAGAGAACGAAACACACCTGGAAGGATACCACGACACTCCCATCCACTCGAGTACTTCGTCTGGACATAATCCCCAGACGAGGAACGCGATCCACGCGACGAGAGACGAGAGGTACAGCACGAATCCCTGGCTCTCCACCGTCGGTCCTGGATCTGAAGGCGTCCGAGGCGGGAATTGAGCAGGAAGGGAGGATGAGGAACGGGCGACGGGGATGGAGGACGGTGCCTGTGAAGAGGAGGTGGAGAGGCCGGGAGAGGGGGGCCGGGAGGAAGGTCGGGAGAGGGAGAGGAGGGGCTGGAGGAGCGCGCTGCAGGTTCCTCGTTAGCTTGATCCACGCTACAATGAGGAAGGACGTACGCGAATGCGTCTGGACTCGGCGTGGGCCCAGGGCGACCATACAGGGGTGGATGGAGCTCAGCGCTCGCAGGCGGATGATCACTCCACCTCCGTCGTTCCACAGCACCTCCACCAAGCCCTTGCCGCTCCTCCTCAGCTCGCATAAGCTCCTCGAGCTTCGGCTCCTGCCATGCGCGCGCTGGGACTGGGCGGCGGAGGTCGGAGGAGGAGGAGGGGCGGCGGGGTCGGCGAGAGGGGGAGAGCGAGGAGGGCTGAGACGGCGGCGAGTGCTGGGCGCCTGAAGAGTTCCTGGAGCGTGGAGAGGTTGGCATGAGGCCAGGGTGAGAGGTGGATAGAAGCAACCCTGTCGCGACGTGAGTACGTGAGCTCAAGGGCGACGCTCCTCTCCCTCCTCCCCTTTCCTCCTTTGTCGTCAGGCTCACCGCGCGCTCTTCTTCGTTCTCCGTCAGTTGCTGGTACGGCTCTCCACTAATCGGTCTCCTACACCGCCGACCATCGGCGCTCCTCTTTCAGCATCGGAGACCAGCTCTCAGCAGCTACAGCAGCTCCCGCATTCGACGTAGGCTCTCCACCGACACAGGACCGCACGTCATACTGACCTACACACCCAATTCCTAGCAGCCGCCTCTCAAAGCGCGATGCTCCACCGCCAGCTACCCTCCCACCTTCCCCGTCCTTCCCTCTCCTCCCGCCGCCCTCTCCCCCGCCAACTCACGCGCCACGCCGTGCGCCCCTCCTTTCGCAGCTTCACCTCCTCCCCCACCCGCTGCATCCCGCTCGCAGGTCCCAAGAACACGCTCGCCATCATCGGCGGCGGTCTCTCGGGCTTGTCATCGGCGTTCTACTTCCTGCGAGCTCTCACGCCCGAAGCGAGGAAGGCGACCAAAGTCGTTTTGCTGGAGAAGCAGGAGCGGACGGGAGGATGGTGTAGGAGTATCGAGGTGCCGCTGAGAGAGGAGCACGCTGCGAAGGGATCTCTGGTGTTTGAGACGGGTCCTCGGAGTATCAGGCCTGTAGGGCTGCAAGGCTGGCTCACCATCGAAATGGTACGTCCTTCCCTCCCTCCCTTCTACACAGCCAACACCTTGATCCAGGCACAAGCGATCGGCTTAACTCCCTCCCTCCTCACGATCCCTAAATCCTCTCCCTCGGCCAAGAACCGCTACGTCCTCTACCCCACCTCGCTCACCCTCCTCCCCTCCTCCCTCCTCTCCGCCCTCTCCTCCCTCCTCACCGTCCCCCTCCTCCGCTCCACCCTCCCGGGAATCCTAATGGAGCCGTTCCGCCCTCGATCACCGCAACACGACCTCGCGGACGGCGGGGACGAGTCAGTCGACGCGTTCTTTGCTCGCCGGTTTGGGAAACCCCTCGCGGAGAATATGATCAGTGCGATGATTCATGGGATTTACGCGGGGGATACGCGGAGGTTGAGCGTTCGCGCGCTATTTCCGGGCGTGTGGGAGGCGGAGAGGGAGTGGGGGAGCGTGATTCGTGCGGTCATCTTTGGAGGAATGTGCAGACGGAGAGGCTGGGCGCCGAAGAGCGAGTATAGGAGGATTGTGGAGGAGGATGAGCGGGAGATGGAAGTGGTCAAGGCGATGGTGGGTGCGAGGGCTGGAGGAGAGGAGCTGGTCGGGAGGATGGAGAGTTCGAGCGTTTGGGGAGTGAAGGGTGGGCTGGAGGTGCTCACGACCGAGTTGAGGAACTGGTTGGAGAAGGAGGGAGTTGAGGTGCGAACGGGCGCAGCGGGGACCATCGAGAGCGCGAGCTTCGCAGACGGGCACTGGGTTGTGCGTTTCTCCTGCGTTTCTCCTTGTGCAGACTCTGACCTCTTATTCTACAGCTTCGAACACCATCCGCGACTCTCCACGCCACTCACCTCATCGCCACCCAACCCACTCTCCTCCCACCAACTCTCGCTCCCCCTCCCCTCCCTTCCACAACCGTCTCCGTCGTCAACCTCGCCCTCCCCCCACCCTCCCTCCTCCCTCCAGGCTTCGGCTACCTCATTCCTCGCACCGTCCCCCTCTCTCACAACCCGCACCACGTCCTCGGCACCATCTTCGACTCAGACGTGATGCCCGGCATGGACCGTTCCGCCGAAGCAGGGCTCACAAAGCTCACGAAGCTCTCGATCGGCGGGTCGTACTGGCTCGACGGCGTGCCAAACCCTTTGCCTTCGCACGAGACGCTCGTCAGTTGGGCAATGGAGACGCTCCGACTGCACTTCCCTACGCTCGACTTCCCAACGCCGGAATACACGCTCTCGCACACGCACATCGACTGCATTCCTCAAGTCCCAGTCGGGTACTTTCGCGAGTTACGCAAGTTTGGAGATCGGTTGAGGGCGGAGAAGAGGGTTGCGGTCGTGGGAGGTGGGATGGGAGGAGTGGGAGTGAACGGCGCGGTCAAGGGAGCTTGGGAGGTCGGGACGAGCTTTGCGGAGAGCGTCAACAGCGGAACGGGGAGCACGAAGACGGGAGTAGAGATGTGGGAATGATTTCGTCGTCGTTGCGATCTGCCTGCTCCCCTCCTGTTGCTTCTTAACGAGGTTCCCTCTGATCTGGGACGCGCCTTTCCTTCTCCTCCTTCCACTTGCTCGCCGGTTCCCGAACCCACGCCTCCTCCTCTACGCGCGCTCTGTTCGCATCCACTCTCATCCCCTCCATCTCCCCCCTCTCGCTCGCCCGATCTCCACCCCAAGGCGTTCCCTCTCGCGCCGCCTTCCTCTTCGCCTCCCTCTTCTCCGCCTCGCCCTCGGGCAGCTCAAACTGCGTCCTGAGGATCCTCCGCACGGCCTCGGGAGAGATCTTGAACCGTTCCGCGAGAGCGGGCGTCGTGAACTGCACCGGATCGGACCTCTGCAGCAAGCGAAGGAGGACGATCGCTTCCCTCGAAAGTCGCTTCGGCGGCTTCCACCCCTCAGGGAACTTCTCCTTGAGCGCCTGGCGCTGGAGGAGCCAATCAGGAGGGTTGAGCGGAGGTCGCTCGACGGTCTCGAGCTTGTCCCCGTGTCCTCCGAGCCAGGTCTTGCGCACCGGCGCCCACTTGCCCTCGTCGAGTCGCTCCGTAATCCTTCCCCACACCTCGCGATCCTTCCTCGAGTCCTCCTCGGATCCCTTCAAGCCCGCTTCCTCCTCGGCCTTGCGAGACCAAGCCCATGCGACGTCCAACGCCGCCCTCTTGCGCTCGTCCAGCCGAACCTTCTCCTCCGCTTTCTTGAGCGCAATCAGCTCCTTCTTCCGCTCGTTCGAGAGAAAGCCCTTCAATCGGCTCTCAAGCTCTACTTGCGACGGCGCGCGGCCGAGGGTGGTCATGAGGGCTAGTCGGTGGGCGGAAGCAGGAGAGGTGGGGAGAGGGGAGGCGAGAGTGGGAGGAGCACCGTTGTGAGGAGGAAGACGGGATTTCTGAGGGAGGCGAGGGTCGTCCTGGGCGTCTGGATCCCGTGGCTGACGGGAGGAGAAGGGGGTTCGCGGGTAGCGAGAAGGGGGAGGTGCGGAGCGGGAGGGTCGGTCGCGGGATGCAGGGTGGTAGGAGGAGTCGCGCGAGGGAGGGCGGCGGGAGGAATCACGCGATGGAAGGCTGTAGGAGGAGTCACGGGAGGGAGAGTCGCGGGAGGAGGACGGGGAGAAAGACCGGCGAGGAGGGTCGCGGGAGGTGGAGTTGAGGGAGGTGGGTGCGTCGTCGTCGGCGTAGGAGCGTTGAGTAAGGCGATTGGAGTCCTTCCGATCGTGTCGTGGGTAGACCTTCCGTTCCTTCGGTGGCTCCCTGTCAAAGGAGACGGGGCGGTCCTGTCGAGAGAACGAATCGCGTCCCGAGCGCCAGCTGTCGGTGTCGCGCGATGCCTGGGACGGGGTGGAGGTGCTGAAAAGTCGGGGGAGGGTAGAGCAGCGGCAAGGCGCACGGCGGAGCTGGGAGAGGGCGAGCCTGACAGTCATGGTCTGCGCGAGCAAGGTCAGGAAAAGCAGCTCGAGGAGAGGGAGGACTCTGGCTCACCGATAGCGCCTGGAGGTGGAGGTAACCCTGGCTTGCTGAGCCGTAGGTGGAACCTGCTGCCGCAGAGAGTTTGGGAAGAAAGGACGAAGGTGAGCAGCAAATCACGGCGCGAAGGACTCCTCCGCCGCTCGTTTGCCTACTTCCCCACTACATATCGTTCGAACGCCTTGGACGCTCCCAACTAGGACCTGCTTGCCAGAGACTCTATACCGCTCGAGTTCTCGCACGAAACTACCTCTGAGAAGGCAATGGCGCCTGCTCGACGCCGTTCTCCTTCTCCGTCTGGGAGCTGACTGGCCGTCCCAGAGCTCGGGCAGGCCGTGCAGGCCGTGCAGGCCGTGCAGGCCGTGGCTATTCTGGCGAAGCTTGCTCTGTTCCGCATCGCACTTGAGCATCCAAGGTTCGAGAGCCGTTCGACCAAGCTGTTCATTCCTCGCAAGATCTCAGCTTCGCCAACTCCAGCACAGTCCCGACCACCTCGTCCTCCCACTTCTTCCGTTCTCCCTCCTGCAGCCTTTCCATGTCCCTGAGATCTCGCAGCTCCCCCGCGCTCTCATTCAGCTTTGCGATCGCCAACCGATGCTGCTCCACCTTCTCCGCCGTCCCTCGCACAGCGTCCTCCAACTCCGTGACAGCCGAATCGATATGCGATTGAAGAGCGAGCCGGGATTGATGAAGAGTGCCGATGAGGGGGAAGACGATGGACGAGAGGCGGTCGTGCGAAGGCGGCGCCGTCAAACCGGAAAGTCGTTCTCCCAGCATCGTCGTAAGGCTCCTCCGCAACGTCCTTCCAGTGCCCCTCCAGCTCATCCCCATCCCACCTCCGCACCTCCTCCTCTCGCACCTCGACCTCCTCCAAAATCGGCCTCACCAATCTCCGCGGATCAAACTCCCTCTCCATCATCGCTTCCTCCAGTCGCCCCGCCTTTGCAGCTCTCAAAACTCCTTTCGACAGTCTTCCCACTGACCAATCTGCTCCTTGCTCGAACGAGGCCTCGAGCTTCCGTTTCCTCGTTGCGCGGGAGTGAGCGTCCTGGGCTCTCCTCGCCGAGTCGAGAACGGCGGAGCGGAGAGAGTCGCAGGTGCGGAGGAGAGATTTGTGCGAGCTGTTGGTGCTGAAGTAGGCTGCTTTGATGATTTCGAGTTCCCCGGAGGCTTCAGAGAGGGCGGTAGAGGCGGAGAGGAGCTGGTCGAGGAGGAGCTCCTGCTGCCAGCGAAGCGAGGGACTGCGAGAGCTGTTTGGTGGGCGTGGTTAGCAGCTGTGAGGCTGAAGAGGGGAAAGGCCTACCTAATCGAGCAACTTGAGCAGCTGGAAGAGCTGCTCTTGTCGAGGTGGAGCTGTCCGAAGCTACTTGAGAGGTCGCGTGAGGAAGGCTCCTCTGTAGCCCGCTGCTCGACGGCGTCAGAACGAGGACCTGGGACAATAACATAAGAGCTTACTGTGGAACTTACTGAACTGCTGGGCGGCATCGAAAGCGCTTCGAAGGAGAGAAGGGAGCGAAGGGAGCGAAGGAAGGTCTCTAGGACTCCCGACTGACGAGGCACGCTCAGATCGCCTTCTCAAGGGGTGCACGAATCGATTGCTAAGAGGGGTGTACAAAAACGTCCATAACAGTGTCCATCAACCCTCATCACGCCGCCGACGAGGAGAACTGAATCGGGCAGTTTAGCCCAGCGATCCTCCCCGTCGCCGAGTTCTCTCCTCCCGGCTTGCCCTTGATGCCCCACGTCGCCGTCATCTCGAGATCCAAGGTCGGGCGTACGGTCGTTGGGTAGACGTAGCCGCACGCAGCGCGAATAGCGGTGACTGGGGAACAAGAGTCAGCGAGGGGAGAGGGAAGCGAGAGAGACGACCAACAAGTCTCGTCGGTGTTCGAGTCGTAACTGCCTGAGAAGGTGATGGGGACCTGAGAGAACCTTGATCAGCCGCGAAATCTCGCAGGAGGGAAGAACGGCACGCACAATGTAGTCCGTACGCTGTCTTCCGGGAACCGAGAAAGGAGCCGTCCTTCCCTTCGCAATCGTCTCGCCCGTCGAAGCCAACTTAACCTCGAGAGCAAACGAGCTGAAGGCGAGTGAGATCCAGTTTGAGCTGGCGTCGACTATCGAGGAGAACGGCGTCAGGAAAATGTCTCAAGACGAGGCTAAGGAACGTACCTTGGAGAGCGACGTTCGCTTCGAAAGAGAACGCGGCAGGGTTAGAAGCGGTGGTAGGGTTCATGTCGGTCGACGTGAGCGTGTTGATATTACTGATGGCGATCTTGGGCGAGCGAGGGACCAGAAAGT
The DNA here is from genome assembly GCA_002917775.1 of Glaciozyma antarctica PI12. NCBI lineage: Eukaryota > Fungi > Basidiomycota > Microbotryomycetes > Kriegeriales > Camptobasidiaceae > Glaciozyma > Glaciozyma antarctica. The sequence goes on along the minus strand of KZ627155.1, from coordinate 98,864 downwards.
AGAGCACAATCGCGAGCCTGCGTCCATCGCACGCACCAGTCAGCTCCGCTCTCCCCTTTAAACGGAAGTAACTCACGCAACAACGAACGCCGCAATTCCTATCAGCGCCGCCTTCCAATGCCTCCCCCACCACCCTGCAGCGCTCCTCGCAACCCTCTTCGTCTGCACAGCAACCATCTCATTCCGCTTCTCCGCCTTCACCCTGCTCTCCCTCTTCCCCTCTCCCCTCGCCCAGTCCTGCCCACTCAAAATCGGGTCTTCGGCATAATCACTCGCATCCTTCGGCTTCGTCTCACTGCGAAACGCGGTCAGCTCAGGGGTCGTTCGAGAGGAGCGTCGACGGACCTGGAGATGAGCCCAGTCTGCGAGTACCGCGCGCTCCCGCGCTTGAAGTCGCTGTAGGACCTGAATGGATCGTCCGCATCCTCGTCAAACTTCTCCGAGTCACCCGCTCTGCTCCAGCGGCGGTCGTAATCGCCTCCAGGTGGGGGGTAGGTCGGAGCGAGAGACGGCGATGATGCGCTGCGAGAGCGTCAGCCGGTGACTCAGAGGAGAGCAGGAGGGGCTAACCTGGGAGCAAGGAGGGCTTGCGAGTATCGCGCACTCGAGCGGTTCTTGAAGTCACTGTAGCTGGCGAAGCCCTCGCCTTCCTCGTCCGCCTCCTCTCCTGCAGACCCCGATCCAGCGCGCCGAGGTGGGCTGTCCGGTACGCGGTAGCCTTGGAGAACGGAGCTGAGTGGGCGGGCGACGCGGTCGTTCATCGTGTCGCCGACGGCGAGAGGTCGGAGGTCGAGTCTGGGGAGAGGGGCAGCTAGGGTTGGCGCTCAGGCAGGGTTGCGCAAGTCCGGTGCGAGGCTGATTGTGCGGCTTGCTCTCCTGCTGTCCGTTTGAAAGCGGAGGAGGCGAGTTGGAGGGGGAGGAATATCAAACCGCAAGGGAACTCGCAGGTCTCTCAACGATCGGTCGGCCAAGTCGAATTCACCTCCCCTTTCCCATTCGTAAACAGCAGCTACAAGATAGAGAGAAAGGAGGGGAGGGTAGGAGAAAGGTGGGGTACGACTGGAACAAAAAGGAGATCGAAACAAGCACTAGCTATGCGTCTATTCGTTCGTACCGCCAGATGCGCGCCGACCAGTCCCCGCTGCCCGTCGCGACGAGCCCTCCGACGTTGGAGACGGCGACGGAGATGACTGTGAGAGCGTTTGTCAGTCGCTGGAGGGAAAGAGGAGACGGGGGAGCGACGAACCGCTGTTCTTGTGGCCCTGGAGCATGAGCTGTGCTTTGGCGCTTTTCGGATCCCTGTCGACGAGAACATCAGTCGCTGCTACATCTCCGCATTGAAGGGCGACTCACCAGAACTGCACGCCACGATCCTTGGAGCCCGAGACGATCCACGCTCCGTCGGGCGAAATGTCGACCGAGAGAACGTAATCCTGCGAAGCGGGTCAGCCCCTCCCCAAAGCGCACTCCAGCGAAACAAAACGCACCTTGTGTCCCTGCAGCGTCGTCATGCAGAACGTCTTTCCTCCCTCGCCGACGGGCTCCTTGCTCCCAGTTTTCAAGCACGCCTCCAAGCTCGCCATATCCCACATCTTGAGCGTCTTATCCAAACTCCCACTAACGAGGAACTTGCCATCGGGCGAGAACGCAACCGAGTACACCGAGTCCTTGTGCCCCTTGAGCTTATCCAGCAGCTGCCCATTCTGCGCGTCCCAAATCCGCACGACCGTGTCGAGCGATCCGGCGGCTAGGAACCGCCCGTCGGGGCTCATGACGACGGAGGTAACGCCCGCGTCGACGGGTCCGTTCTCGGCGATCGTAATGTCCTCGATCGTGAGCGTGAAAAGGCAGGCGCCCGTCTCCATGTCCCACATGCGCGCTGTCTTGTCGCCGGAACCGGAGACGAGGCGACGACCGTCGGGGGAGAAGGCGAGCGAGTAGATCTCCGACTTGTGGCCTTGGAAGACCTTCGAGATGCGCTTCTGGGCGATGTTCCAGATCTGTGCGAAGTCTGGGTCAGCGACATCTTCTAGGGACTGCGAATGGAGAGGACGCACGCGAACGATGCGGTCTTCAGAACCAGTGGCGAGGAGCTTGCCATCAGGACTGAACGATGCGCTGCGAATGTAGTTGTCGGCCTTGACGCCCGACGACTCGTCGAAGAGGACACTGCGTCGCTCTTCAGCTTTCGTCGCGCTAAAAAGTCGTGAAGACGACTCACGAAATCTTAGCGCCCGTCTTGGTGTCGTACAGCGTCGTATTCCGGTTGCAGCCCGTCGCGAGGACCTTGCCATCCGGCGAGAACTCGACGCAGCAAACCACCCTGTCCCAGCCCGCATCAGTTTCCCGCTCTCCCTCCCAACGCGGGCAAGACTCACGAATCATGCACGAGCGTATGTACCAATCCCACATCCAGCACTCTCTTGACGTTCGGGTTGAACATGGTCATCCAGTCGCTCCCCTCCTTCTTGAGATCCTTCGCCACCGTCTCGGGGTCAAACTGCTCGCCCTTGCTCTGCTCCGGGGAAGCAACGTCGAGTCGTGCGGGAATTGATGAGGTCGCGATGGGCGGGAGCTGAGTCGGTGGGATCGGGGAGGGGTGGTGCAGCGGAGTGGTGGACGGAGGGCGGGAGGTGAGTGCCGACGGCGTGTACGGGCCTGGCGTTCCTCCAGACTTCGGAAACGCGGGTCCTGTACGTAGCCATCAGCTCCTGCCTTCACCGTAGCCAGCGGAGAACGAACCCTTGCCCTTCAGCCCCGCACTGTTGCCGGGGTAATCTTCCTCCCTCCCGCGCTTCTCCTCCCTCTCCCTCCCGTTCCCAGCGTAGCCGTACTCTCTCTCCCCCGCCCTCTCACCATTCGCCGGCAACGACATTCCCCCACCAAAGAGGTTCGAAGGACCGTGGCCTACGCTGGGAGGACCGCCGGCTGAGAGCGGGCGGGGGTTGGAGATGGAGGGGAGAGAGGGGCGCGTAGAGGAGGAGGCAGAGAGGGAAGCGCGGAGACGCGTGTTGTCTTCTTGTAGGCGGGCGAGATCTTCTTGGAGTCTGCGTTTCGTTGCGTTAGTTGGGGAGAGTGGGGGAGGAGAGGACGGGAGCGCACGATCGCTTCTCCTCAAGGTGTTTCCGTTCGAGATCGTACGACATTGCTCGCATTGCGTTGAGCTCGTTCGCATGGTGGTTGACTACGCGAGGGTGTCAGTTGTGGTTGCTCTGAGACGTGAGGCGGTTGTTGTCGCGTGCGGTGGTTACGCGGGAAATGCTGAGCGTCGTGGAAGAGCAGCAGCACCACTCTGGCCTGCCAAAGTCCGCCACGCATCCCATCGCCCGTTCTGGATGAGAAGGAACGAGCGACTGGCGCCCACAACATCCCTCTCGACGTGCTGCGCCCGCGTCTTGCTCCTTTCAATCCGAACGCTGAGAGTTCCACCAAGTTCTCCCCCGTGAGCCCTCCAGCACCACTCTGCCTTCAGCATCAACTGATACGCGCCCCCAATTCGCGCGCGCCGGGTTGGCTCGAAAGATCGCCATTTGGCTGGCAGCATCCACGTAGCTTCCTCCCTCGCCTCTTCCAGCCTGAACCTCACGAAGGACTCACTCATAGCCTCATACTCCTCCCTCTGCGCCCTGAGCAAGCCACTCTCTCCCGACACCTGCTCGAACTCGGCTTTGACAAACTCGAGCAAGTCGTTCAGCCTCGCTGCACTCGGGTGCGGTCCGAGTCCCCCCCCCCTCCCCCTCCTCCACCGCCGAGGTTGCTGTTGTTCTGGTTGACGGAGGAAGAGGAGGAGGCGAGGAGGAGGGAAGCGGGGGGCGGGATGGGGGGTGGTCCGCCTGAGCCTGGCGGAGCGTGCGATGAGTGAGAACCGAGAGGACGGTGCTCGTACACTCCTCGGGAGTTGTTCATCGTATCGCCGTCGTCGTCTTCGTCGCTGTTAACGTCGTCGCCGTCGTCGCCGTCGTCGTCGAGATGAGAAGGAAGGGAGGGATCAGCCCGCCCGCTCTGGCAGGCGACGATCTTCCTGAGCAAGTCCGGCTTCGACCAATTCAAACTCACAGTTTCGTCTGCGGACCTCTCTCGATCACTTCCTCAGCCAAACTCGCGTCGGAGGAACAAAGGGAAGGTCGAAAAAAAAGGCGGCGACAAACGCTTCTGCTTCTGCTTCTGCTTGCTCCTCTGCTTGATCCCTCACTCGGTCGAAGAACAGCAACGTCAGCAGCACCAGGGTTCAGCAGCAACCACCTCAAGCGGCGTCGACCATGCTCTCCACCACCTCCTCAGTCCTCCTCTCAACAGCCTTTACGACGACCTACCTCGCCTCCATTTACGTCCTCCCTCACACCCGCATCGACTCGGCCAGCACCAGCAGCAACACTCCCAGCAGCACCCCACCACGAGACCGCAACCACCCCTCCATCATCCGCGCCCGCCTCCTCGCCGTAACCCTCTCCTCCCTCGCCTCCGCCTCCTCCCTCTTCCTCCTCCCCCTCTCGCCTCTCTCCTCCTCCCTCCCAGCTCCCACCGCCTTAGCCCTCCTAGGTCTCCCACCTACGCCTCTCGCCCTACTTCCTCGCCTCGTGTTGTTCCCGCTGGGGTTGACGGCGACGCTCTTTGCGGGGAATTTCTGGGTCGTAGGACTGAGAGGGGAGCTACCGTTCCAGCGCGGGTGGAGCTGGGCGAGAGTCGTCAGGGAGATGGGAGGGCTGGAGGGGGTTAGGAACTACGTTTTGGTGAGTCCTCGTTCTCAGCGAGGATGGGAGGAACGAAGCTGATGATGAGCGCAGGGACCGTTGACGGAGGAGATCGTCTTCCGCTCGTGCATCGTTGCTGTATCGGCGTTGGCGGGGTTCAGCAAAGCTCAGATCGTGTTCCTCTCGCCGCTGTACTTTGGAATAGGTACGTGCCTTTGGATGGAGGAAGCGAGGGAGACGGAACTAATGGTGATTGACGCAGCGCACGTCCATCATGCCTGGGAGACGTACGTCAAGGGAGGGAGGACGCGCCAGGCTCTCGTTCAAGGCGTCCTGCAGTCCGGTGAGTCTTCGTTATTCGCCTCCTTGACATCCCTACGAGGGCGGCGAAGGTCGGAGCGAGCTGACCTCCTCCCCTTGGCAGCCTTCCAATCCGCGTTCACGACCCTCTTCGGGTGGTACGCGACTTTCCTCTTCATGCGAACCGGCACGTCATTCGATTCTTCTTTCCTCCCCATACTAACACGACGCAGGATCTCTCATTCCCGCCTTCCTCGCGCACGCCTTCTGCAACCTCATGGGCCTCCCACCGCTCGGATGGGCGCTGCAAGCCTTCCCTCAGAAGAAGTTGTGTGAGTTCAATTCCGTTACCGAGCGAAGAAGCTTCCGCGAACAACGAGCTGACTGTGATTGTCGCAGCAATCTGGGGAGCTTATGGTGTTGGCATCGCGGGGTTCGTGTGTGGGCTGTGGAGGTGGACGGAGCCGGCGTTGTATGGTGGGAGTATTTATTGGGGGTAGATTAGGTCAGGAATGATATACGCGGAGAGCCGTACTTGGGCTTGCGAGATGAGCGAGGTGCGCACGAGCGAAGTGCCGTGCGAAGGTTCTTTCTTGTGAAGGCGCAGAGGGTCGCCTGGAATGCATTCTGCGCGTTCGTGGCGGGGGTTCCAAGAGCACGTAGATTGGGTGTTCGCCTGGGACTCGGCTGCACGGACAGGAGGAAGAAAAGGGGGAGAGCAGCGATAGCCTCACGTCCCGCCACGGGCCCAAATTTCCTCGAGCGTTCGACTTTTGACCAGGAAATAGATTTGGGATGATTTGATGCGCGTCTTCCATCGCAGTCTGGCCTGCAAAAAGTCACCAGACCTGGTTTGCAGCTTCGCACACCGTGCCCGTTGAGCAGGAAGGAGACAAGAGGCGAGGAACTTCTCCGTAGACGCGAAGCCGCGAGCTGCCGACGAGCGAGACGACGAACGGTTGGGATCATTGAGCAGTGACAGGAAACACAAACAGAAGAGCGTAGAGAGTCCAGGAAAGCAAAAGGACAAGCGAGGTTCGTGCCGAATACGATTTCTTTTGCAAGGCGTTCCAAAGTCCAATTAGTACTGGCCGAAAGACTTGTCGCCGGCGAGCTTGAGGAGGTAGAGGCAGGAACCTGTGCACTCAAGGACATCAGAAGGGATATATTAAGCGATTGCGAAGGTCGACCGCGCACCAAGAGCTCCGCCCCAGATGAGCGAGCTGCGAAGGAGAAATCATCAGTGGCGTCGAGGACGAGGAGAGAAAGACGTACCGCGCGGCACCCATGAGCTGGCTCTGCGAGAGGATGTAGACGGGGTTGTAGATGAAGCGAAGAGCGAGGCTGGGAGAGGTTAGGCTGCGAACGGGGTCGAGAGGGAGGGACGACGCACTAGGCGAGAGAGGCCTTGTTGAGGCTCGCGACGGGGACGCTGGAGGCGTTGGCGGCGATCTGGAGGGGGTTAGTATGGAACGCAGAGAGGAGAGAGGGGACGTACGACGGCCGCGGCAAAGAGAGGGAACATCTCGAGGCCGTTCAGGTGAGCAGCGGCGGCTGAGATTCTCAAGTTAGCTGGGATGCTTTCAAAAGAACAAAGGCGTACCCCGCTTGAGCATGGCAAGATCAGCCTTGGTAAGCTTTCCCTCGACGCGCTCGATGTTGGACCTGAGGAGCAGCGATTGAGGTCTGAGCGTCGGCCCCGCGAAACTCCCACCTACCTCGGCGAGATGTTGTCCCAGATGCCAACCTTCTTCAGCGTAAGGATCTGAGTAGAAGGCGTCAGTGCTCAAAGCGCGAACGAGCAAGGGGGAACGGCCCACGAGGCGGAACGTGTGGGGTGCGAGAGTGAGGAGGTACGCCGCGGGGAGCGCGTAGACCGAGAGGTTGCTCTCGTTGAGGTCGATGTTCATGGCGTCTGAGAGGAGCGGATTGAGCAGGAGAGGAGCTGTGGATGTGCGGAGGATGTCACGCGGTGTGGTCGGCTATGAAGACGGTCGTTGCTGTTAACCGGAGGTGTTTCCTGTCAGGATCGAGCAGTAACCAGGTGAAGGGAAGGCAGAGAACGAACCAGAGCAGGTGAACGGGAGGAGGACAACCCAGGCGAGCGAGCGACAGTCCTGAGTTGGTTGTTGCGGTTCGACGTTCGGCGACCTGGCACTTCCCCTTCTTCCTCCTCTCTCGACCTTCAAAACTTGCTCGACCAGAACGCCCATCATTTAGGCGTAATCGTGAGACCAAGCCCCCACGCCGGCGCTCCTCCAGTCCCTGTGAAGGCCCTCTCCCTTCCTTCCGCCCGACGCCGAGCGACCTCCTCTTCAGCAGCGCGTCGAGATGCTCGCCTCGCCCTCTCACCCTCCAGCGATAGCCTCACCACCAGAAGCCCGCTCTTCCACCCCTCCACCCGACCCCACCCCCTCCAGCTCGTCCTCCTCCGGCTCTCACGCAGCAACGACCTCGTCTCACGACCGCCGTACCGCCGTACCTCCTGACATTCGGCTCCAGAAGACGATACGCCCGACAGCTTCATCAACCCCGTCTTTTCTATCGGAGAGTGCGTGGAGAACGGCGAGCTTGACGAGGTGCACCTCTTCAAGGTCTGCGAGAACGATATCATCATCCGCGAAGGGACGCCGCCTAGCTTCACCAACCCCTCGACGTGGTACGAGCGCCCTCACTGGCGTGAAAAGGGAAAAGGCAAGGGGAGTACGCTGGTAGTAGGAGGGCACGAAGAGGATAGAGATGTGGAGAGGGTGGAGGACTTTCGGGACGGAGGGATCGAGAACTCGAGGCGGGATGCTCTGAGGATGACGGCGCACGAGTGGAAGGCGGGGATCAACGAGGACTTGGGGAGGACGCCGGACAAGGGGAAGGGACGGCGGCTGTCGTCTTCGCACTCGGCACTCGACCGCGTCTCGTCGCGGGAGAGCAGCGCGACCGACGACAGGGCGCAACATCCGGCTGACGACTCGAGCACGTCGTTTTTCTCCACCGCCAGCTACCAGAACGGTGTCCCAGCGTACTCGAACGACTCCCTCCCTTCCCATTCGACTCCATCGCGGAACGCCGCACCAGTACTCAACGCGCCAGTCACCAACTCGCGCACCTTCTCCTCTCCAGCCTCTTCCCCCATCCGCCTGATCCCCACCGGCCCTCTCCCCAAACCCCTTCACCTCTCCGCCTCGTCCTCCCTCTTCCCTCCCTCCGGATCCAGCTCCACCGCCCCCCTCCCCCGCCGCTCCAACACCACCGGCTCCTCCGTACTCTCCTCCACCACCTCCCGCTCACCAGCTCGCAACAATATTCCCCTCCGATCCTACTCTTTCTCTCAGCACCCGCAACACGACTCGTCTATCGCCGAATCACTCTACTTCCCGACGAACGAAGGCGCACCCAAGGACGAAGTCGAGGAGTCGATCGCAGCGCAGGCGGACGTGATTCGGAAGGAGCGCCAGTCAAAAAGGTTGGAGAAGGCGCAGGAGGAGGAGGAGATTGCCAAGGCGAGTGGGCCGTCGCTTAGGAGGAGGAGTACGCGCGCGGGGAGTAATGGGGATGTGGGAGGACCGGGGACGGGCGTGCTGGTGGGGAACTTGATCGGGCAGGATCATGCGAACTACGTGTTGATGTATAACATGCTTACGGGAATTCGGATCGGGGTGGGTGCGATTCTCACGATGAGAGGAGGACGGAGCTGATGGAGTTGGGTTCGCAGGTGTCGAGGTGTCAGGCAAAGCTCAAGCGACCGCTCACGGATGCGGACTATACTGCTCGGCACAAGTTCTCTTTCGACATGTGCGTTGGATTTGTTCTCAGCGAGAGCTCAGCTGACGATACGGTTTCGCAGCGTCGGAAATGAGCTCACGCCGTCGACCAAGTACGACTTCAAGTTCAAGGACTACGCGCCTTGGGTCTTCCGCGAACTGCGCGAATACTTCTACCTCGACCCCTCCGACTACCTCGTCTCCCTCACCGCCAAGTACATCCTCTCCGAACTCGGCTCCCCCGGCAAGTCGGGGTCGTTCTTCTACTTCTCGCGCGACTACCGGTTCATCATCAAGACGATTCGACACTCGGAGCACAAGTTCCTCCGGAGCATCCTCAAGGAGTATCACGAGTACATCAAGAAGAACCCCCACACCCTCCTCTCCCGCTTCTACGGTCTCCACCGCGTCAAGCTCCCTCGCGGCAAGAAGATCCACTTTGTCATCATGAACAACCTCTTCCCTCCTCATCGCGACATCCACGAAACGTACGACCTTAAGGTGCGCTCACTTCTTTTCGCTCCCCTCGAGCTCGCTGACTTCCTCACTCGCAGGGCTCCGCCATCGGCCGTATCTACCCCGAAGAGCTAGCCGCCAATAACCCCACCGCGATCCTCAAGGACCTCAACTGGGTCGGTCGACAGCGGGAGCTCGCGCTCGGGCCAGAAAAAAAGGCGCTCTTCGAGGAGCAGCTCAGGCGCGATACGGAGCTTATGCAGAAGCTTAGGATCATGGACTACTCGCTCCTCACAGGAATCCACAACGTCGTCCGAGGGAACGTCGACAATCTCCGCGATGGCATGCTCACCGTCTTCCAGGTGCGTTCCTCCTCTCCTCGAGATGGATCGAGCTGACGTACGTTCGCTGCTAGCCCGATACGGTCAAGATGCGCCGCAAGCCGACGCAGGTCAAGCGGGACGCGGATGCGTCGGCGTTGCGCAAGGCGGTTCAGCGGTCCGATCCCAAAGCGCTTTCGAGCACGATCAAGTTGCCTGAGCACGACACGTCGGAGATGTTCCTGTTCCTGTTCTACCAGGAAGAGGGAGGGATTCGAGCGACGGGCGATAATAACGAGGATCTGGGCGTCATTTACTACCTCGTGAGTTTCGGGCGAGCTGAGGAGGAGGAGGAAGCTGATGAAGGCGCGCAGGGGATTATCGATATCTTGACGCCGTACACGTTCGTCAAGAGGGTCGAGCACTTCTTCCGGGGCCTCAAGTACGACAAGGTGCGTTCGTCGTCGCTCGTCTCGCTGCGTTTCGCTGACTTGGCCTCATCACTCAGCACATGATCTCGGCCGTTCCACCGCTGGAGTACGGCGAACGCTTCATGAAGGTACGCTCCCCTCTCTCCTCGTCGCGCACAGCTAACCTCTTCGGCGCCAGTTCATCTACGCGAGCATCAAGGGCAACGACCGCTCGCAGATGCCCAAGATGCACGAGACCAAGGACCCGCCCGCCGGTCCTAAAAAAGACAAGACGGAGTGATCTCTCCCGCTTGGATATACCCCTCACGGACACCCGCATTCACCCCTTCTCCTCCAAACCACACTCGTTTATTCCCCCGCTTTCGGTTCTTCTCCACCCTCGTTTTCTTTCGTTTAGATTCCCCCCCCTTGGTTGAAGTATTGTACTGATTAAGGGCAGTAATGTACTCGGTTATCTGGGACGCTTCGCAAGATATGAGCGAGGGCGCGAGGCCTGTCGTTCGCTTCGTATCTCGCGTCGGGCGAGCTGTGAGGTTGCTGCGCGCTCGACCCCGCGCCCGTTCGTATTCTTTTGACGCGGGTTTCCCCGAAGGGAGCACGTATGCCGAGACGTCGTTGGTGCGCCAGCTGGGGGTGTCGAGCAGATCGATTGGAATGAGAGCGTGCGTCGCTGTTGCGGATTTCGAAGAGAGGAATTTGTTCGTGCGAATCTGGGAGACGAGTCAAGACTGGGACGTGTCCTCGAAGTGAGGAAGAGAACCGTCAGAGGGAGCGACTGGCGAAGACCTCGACCACACTGCTCACGCCATGCCTTCGCAGCGAACCCGACGGCGAGCGAGCGAGCGAGAAAAGTGGTTGCAGTGAATCTTAGCCTCTCACTATCTCGGTCCGGGCGTAGGAGGAGGCTAAAAGTAGAGTGACATGTGCATGGGGAGGACGAAAGACGAAGAGACTGTGCGAGGGGGGAGGGAAGCTACAACTTGATGTCGCCTGCGAGACGGAAGTAGTCGCACTTGAGAGCCGTCTTGGCTGACATGCGCTTGGCGGGGTCGTAGACGAGCATCCCCTATGCGTGAAGGTGCGTCAGTGGCTGTGGCGCGGGGAGGTGGGAGGCGGGAGGGCAGCGAGGGAGGGAGGATGGACGCACGGAGAGCATCTCGACTGATTGAGCGTTCGAGCCAGCGACGTTGTCGGTCAGGTCCTTGGCGTGCCAGTTGGGGAACGAGGGCTTGTAGTCGGGGAGAGTCGTGACCCCGGGCCAGACTTCGTCGTTGGGAGTTCCGAGCAACCTGGTTGACGGAGTGCGAAGTCAGCTCCGTGCTCGTCGAGAGTTACTTTAGATGCGAGGTAGAGTCGAGGCGAGGTCGCGGTGGGATGAGGAGATGGTGGAGGTTGTGCGACGTTTGAGGTTCGCTGATGGGACGCTGACCGAGCGAGGAAAGGTTGAATGAGAGAACGCACCGGAAGATACGGAAGATCTCGTCAATCTCTGAATCACCAGGGAACAGCGGCTGGCGCATGATCATCTCGGCAAAGATGCAGCCAACACTCCACATGTCCACGCCGGTCGAATAATGGCGGGAGCCGAGGAGAACCTCGGGGGCGCGGTACCAGAGGGTTACAATCTGCGAATTATGGTGTCAGCTGGCGTTCCGAAAGAGCTGGAGGAGCGGAGGGGAGGGGAGTGCGGTGCAGAGGCGAAGAGGTAGGGAAGGTGGAGAGGGAACGGGACTGGCGGCGCACCTCGTGGGTGTAGGTGCGGAGAGGGATTCCGAATGCGCGTGCGAGACCAAAATCGGCGAGCTTGAGGTTACCCTCCTTGTTGATGAGGAGGTTCTGGGGCTTGAGATCGCGATGGAGGATGCGGTGAGCGTGGAGGTAGTGCACTCCCTTGATGAGCTGGTACGTCTGTGATTTCGATCAGGATTAGAGCCTGTTCGTGGACTGGGAGAGGTGAGGAGGAGGAGGGGGAACGTACGAATTTCTGGACGGAAGAGAGAGAGCGTTAGGTGGGCGCGCTGAGAGGGAAGGGAAGGGACGCACCTTCACAATATCAGCGCCCATTCCTTCTCCATCGCCGACCTTGTCCATGTATCGCTTGAGATCCATGTCAAGGAACTCGAAGACCAGGTAGAGCTTCGTCTCCGAGTGAACGATGTCGAGCAGCCTGGGTCGCGCGCGTCAGCTCCTCTTCCCCGGCCCACCACGCACAGCGAGAGCGCACCTAACAACGTTCTCATCCTTCATCTCTTTGAGCAGCGAAATCTCCCTGATAGCCGTGCTCGGCACTCCCTCATCCTCAGCCTCGAGCCGGATCTTCTTGAGCGCGACGATCTCGTTTGTCTCCTTGTTCCTCGAGCGGTACTGCGGCCACCGTACTGTCAGTTACTACCCACCCCTCCAATAGCAAGACACGCACCACAACACCGTAGGTTCCTGCGAAAGACGAGTCAGCAAACTGTCACAACAACAAGCTCCTCACCACGAGCTCAGCGCCGCAGCCGCAGAGAGTACGCACCTTCTCCTACTTTCTCGAGGCGTTCGTACTTGTCTAGTGACATCCTGAGCTAGGTGGATGAAGGGGCGCCGAGGGGGAAAGGAGGGTCGACGCGGGCAAGTTGAGCGAAGGTTCGAAAGAGGCGTCTGTGGGCGCTTGAGGAAGGCGGGAAGGCTGAGGTGGCCAAAGGGGAGTCAAGGAGGGACGGGAAGGAGGTCAACGAGCTGGTGAGGCTGGGGGTGGAGTGGTAGGAGAGAATGAGACGCGTCAAACTCCTCAGCTGAATCGACGGGGAGGGGGCGCGGGTCGACCAGCCCTTGGGCGAACAGGTTGGCTCTCTCTCGCTCAAGTAGTGCTTCCCAAGGGACCCGTAATGCATTCGAAAGATCTCGAGGTGCTCGAGAGGAGAATGGCTCATGAGGGGGACGTTTGAGCCAGCCCCGCTCGCCTGGTGCTCGAGCGTTCGCCTCACGGAGAAGCGCGATCTGCTTGCAATGATTACGGCGTAATTCGTGCCAAGTTTGGCTAAAAAATAGCAACTGCAACGGCCGCGAGAGAGGCGAGCCCGAAGCAGGTTTTGAGGGAAGAAGATCGCGGCCGATTCGATGGTCCTTCCCGCCTTTCCCTCTCCGTCTCCCCCCCAAACGTCTGAATCACCTTAAGCACCAGCTGTACTCCTCCAGCGACTAGCAGCTCTCACCTTAAGGTCACCTCCAGTTGCGAACGACCCGCCCCTTTCCTCCCACTTTTCGCATCCCGCAAGCAGTTTGGCAACCGCCTCGGCGCAGGCCTTCGATCGATGGTGTACAGAGTGATTGGGTGGATCAAAAGCGGCGCGAGCTTGCGCGTGGCGGGAGGCGGAGCGATGGGAACTGTGCGCACGATGGGGAGGGGAGCGAGGACTGTGTATGCGGTTGCGCGTCCAGGGGAGGAGAGGACGACGGGAGCTCGTGCAGACCAGACAACGAAGGAAGCTTGTGAGTACAGCTCCTGGACGGGTGGACTGGGGCCGGAGCTGACGGCTTGCTGAGCAGCTCGTCCTCCCTCGTCCCTTCGCCCAAGCTTCGACTCGCCCTCTCCCACTCGACTCAGCACGCCGTCCAGCAGCAGAACGCATCTCCAGAGCGCAGCGAGATTGAGCAGCCGTAGCCGTCTCCACTCCTCCAGTCTTCTCTCCCGCCAGCTTTCGCGTCGTCGAAGCCGCACCTCGAGCGCGCGCCTTTAGCAGCAGCACCGCCTCCCGAGCCAGCAATCTGCATTCCCGCGAGTCAGCCCCTCGTACGCTCCTTGACGCGTTTCTGCATACGCCCGCTAACCCTCTCAACAGCGCCCCTCAACGAAGTCGACGTCCCCCTCATCTCGCCTCACCTCCGCTCCCAACTCTTTCCTCCGCCCAACTCACCTTACGCGCCAGCTCCACCAACCGCCGAAGCGATCACCATCTCACGAGACCACCTCCGCTCGCACGACCTCCTCTCTCCACCTTCGTCCTCCCCTCCTCCCCCCGCCGCGCCAGCTGTCGACTTCACTCTCCCTGCCCTCCAAGGCCCAACTATCACGCACCACTTCCACGCGCTCGCCGAACATTCCTCCCACCCCTACCTTCCCCTCGCTACCTCCTTCGTCGGCGCCACTACACCCCCGCAACCGACCAAGAACCGCTGGGTCCTTCAGCGCGGATGGACGCGCTATACCCCGGACGGAGCGAGCGAGAGCGTCGAGTACCCGGCTGTCGAGGACCAGGTCCTTGTTTTCGACGTCGAGACGCTGCCGTACCAGGGTGGGGACTACCCCGTCATGGCGGTCGCGGTGGGAGAGAGCGCGTGGTACGCCTGGTGCAGCCCATGGTTGACGGGAGAGGACGAATCGCCGAACCATCTTGTCCCTCTCGGGCCCGAAGCAAAGTCAGACGAGGGATCGACGCTGTTCGAGAGCGAGGAGGAGACGCCCCGCCTCGTCGTGGGACATAACGTCCTCTTCGACCGCGCGCGCGTAGGGACCGAGTACGCTCTTCGTCGACCGGCGACGAGGTGGCTCGATACGCTCTCCCTCCATGTTGCTGTCAGCGGTCTCACGAACCCGCAGCGTCCGAGCTGGATAGCTTATCGGAGGGACCTTGCGGAGGCCGAGGCTGAGCAGGACGCTCGATTGAACGAGACGGCGGCTGTTCGACGCGTGAGGAAGAAGGAGGAGGCGAAGAAGGAGGCCCTCAAGCCCAAGACGTGGAAGGAGGTCTCGTCGCTCAACTCGCTCGTCGAAGTCGCCCGCCTGCATTGCGGCACCAAGATGGACAAATCTCTCCGGGACACTTTCATCGACCCTCTCACCACGATCGTCGACGTGCGAGAGGAGTTCGAGTCCCTCGTGGCGTACTGCGCCACGGACGTCCTCGTCACGCTTCAAGTCTTCCGAGTCCTCCTCCCCAAATTCCTCGCCACCTGTCCGCACCCCGCCTCGTTCGGTGGCATCCTCCTCATGTCTCAACCCGTCCTCCCCGTCGATCGTCGTTGGCCGCAGTACATCGAGCGAGCGGAGAAGACGTACGAGGAGCGACTGACGGGCGTCAAGGACGCGCTCAAGATTATCGTCGAGGATGCGAGGGCCAAGTTTGGCAAGGTCGGCAAGGATGGGAGGTACGAGTGGGAGGACGATCGCTGGCTCAGTCAGCTCGACTGGAGCCCGAAGCGCGCAAGAAGGCTGCCTGGCACCGTGCCGGTCAAGCTGAGGCGCAAGTCGACGACCGACAAGGAGAAGAGCGACAAGGACCGCTTCCCGCCCGTCTGGTACTCCGCCCTCGGCAAAAAAACCATCCCTCTCACCTCTCCTCTCGCCTACCTCCTCCTCCGCACCACGTACAAGACTTACCCCGTCGTATTCACCCACTCGCATGGGTGGCTCTTTGCCGTCCCCTCGCGCCGCAAGTCTTTCGTCCCTGCAGAGAAGGAGAACCTCGTCGAGTCGTCAACGCTAGGGCCGAAGGACGACCTCGCTCGCACTCTCCCTGGCGTCAAGCTCTACAGCATTCCGGGGCAAGGAGCAGGTCGTTGCCGTACGATCGGCGGACCGGCGTGGAAGAAGCGGATCGAGGAGGACGTCCTCGAGAGCCCGTACAAGCAGATGAAGAGTGCTGCGACGGAGCTTTCGCCGAAAGCGACGCTTGCGCTGGTGAGGAAGGTGGCGGCGCTGGCGAAGGAGTCGATTGGGATGCCGAGCGAGGAACGCAAGAAGGACCTCTGGCTGCGACAGCTCGATTGGACGCCGGATCTCGAGGCGAGGCCGCTGCCGAAGTCGCGGACGAAGGTCGAGCGCGTCGAGGAGGAGGTCGAGAGCGCGGGGGAAGAGGAGGCGGTCGTCGTCGTCGATCGAAACGAGCTCGTTTGGCCGAAATGGTACTGGGACCTCGACGCGCCTGGTCTCGGACTCGACGTCTCGATCGGCAAGCGCGCCGTTCCTCTCCTCCTCAGGCTCCAGTGGAAGGGATTCCCGATCGTTCACTCGAAGGAGCACGGCTGGATCTACCGCGTTCCGAGCGCCCAAGTCGACGACGTGCTCGTCGCCGACACCTCCCTCAAGCCTCTCAACTTTGCGGATGTCAACGACTCAAACCTAGGCGAGGACAAGGACGCCGCGTTCTTTCGGCTTCCGCATCCCGACGGCGAAGATAAGAACGTCGGCTCGCCACTCTCGAAGCCCTTCGTCGCCGCGTTCGAGGAGAAGGTCCTCACGTCCGAGTACCCCGCCGCCGCCGCTGCGCTCGCGATGAACGCCTCGTGCAGCTACTGGACGAGCTCGCGCGAGAGGATCGTCAACCAGATGGTCGTCTGGGAAAGAGACGCCAAGGCACCTGCGCCTACCCCCTCCGCCATCGCCGCCTCTCCCGCCCTCGAATCGACTCAAGGCCTCATCCTTCCCCAAGTCATTCCGATGGGCACCGTCACTCGTCGAGCGGTCGAGAAGACGTGGCTTACGGCGTCGAACGCGAAGAAGAACCGCGTCGGGTCGGAGCTTAAGTCGATGATTCGCGCGCCGCCCGGGTACGCCATCGTTGGAGCCGACGTCGATTCGGAGGAGCTCTGGATCTGCAGCGTGATGGGCGACGCGCAGTTTGGGATCCATGGAGCGACGGCGATCGGGTGGATGACGCTCGAGGGGACGAAGGCAGCTGGGACGGACCTCCACTCCAAGTCGGCAAGCATTCTCGGGATCTCGAGGGACGACGCCAAGGTCTTCAACTACTCGCGCATCTATGGCGCCGGAGTCAAGCACGCCGTTCAGCTCCTCCTCAAGTCGAACCCCTCCCTCTCCACCGACCATGCCACCAAGCTCGCCAAAGCTCTCTACGCCGGCACGAAGGGCGTCACGCATCGAGGCGGCGCGTTCGACCGGCAGTTTTGGCACGGCGGAACCGAAAGCTTCGTCTTCAACAAGCTCGAGCAGATCGCCCAGAGCGACAAGCCCCGCACGCCCGCGCTCGGCTGCGGCCTGACGGACGCTCTCACCAAGTCGTTCCTCCCCGCCAAAGGTCGCTCGAAGGCTGGCGAGGACTTTATGCCTTCGCGAATCAACTGGGTCGTTCAGTCGTCCGGAGTCGACTACCTCCACCTCCTTCTCGTCGCGATGGAGTACCTCACGAAGAGGTTCGGGATCGACGCGCGCTACATGATCTCGGTGCACGACGAGATTCGCTACCTCGTCAAGGAGGAGGACAAGTACCGCCTGGCGATGGCGCTCCAGATCAGCAACCTTTGGACGAGGTCCCTCTTCAGCTACCGCTTGCAGATGGGCGATCTCCCTCAGGTGCGTGCTTTCTCTCGTTCGCTTTCAGTCTGCGAGGAGCTGACCTGGTCGCATCGCAGGGATGCGCCTTCTTCTCCGCCGTCGACATCGATCATTGCTTCCGCAAGGAGGTCAACATGACCTGCCTCACTCCCTCGAACCCCGACGCCATCCCCTTTGGCGAATCCCTCGACATTTCCGACTCGCTCGCCAAGACCCATCACGGCTCCCTCTACGCCGACGGTCGATCGATGGAGGAGCCTCAAGTCCCCATCTCGACTCTCCCGTACGAGCTCTCCGACGCCGAGGTTCGAGGAGAGGAACATCGAGTCGGGACAACCCCGTTCCTCATCGCCCAGACCACGAAGTCCACTAGCGATATCTTCAAGCTCTGGAACGAGGCGGGAGGGAGACCGGCGCGGCGGTCGTGGTCGAACGAACGCTCGTCGGACGAAGGCTCCCCGAAGCCCAGCTCGCGCAACTACCAGAAGTACGACGAGCTGAGTTACATCGGTCCGGAGCCTGAGCTGCCGAAGCGGACTCGAGCAGCGCCGAAACGCCTCGGTCGAGCGGAGCCAGCGAAGGCGAAGGTGGCGACGGTGGCGAAGGAGGCGAAGGCCAAGTTGGAGAGCCTGCAGATGTACAAGGACCTCGCGGAGGAGGAGGATTGGGACGCCGAGGAGGTTCCGGAGGAGTGGGAGGAGGAGGCGTTCCGACAGCCGGCGAGCTTTCGGGCGCAGGTGTAGTCTTGTATCACCCCCTTTTCCCGCATCCATCCATTCGCATAATACCGATACCTCCCATTCTACTATTGCATACCCCCTACCTCCTCTGGAACTCGCAGATTAAATCACCAGTCGTCGTCGTCGGGAGCGTGGCTGGACCGAATCGGCTCCTCGAGATCTCCGTCTGCCTTCGCAGCCTGGTCGAAGCGAACGGTGATCAGCTCACAGCTCGATAAGAGGGAGGAGAGACGCACGTCAAACAGCCTCGCCATGTACGCCTCCTGCTTCATAGAATCCGTGATGACGGGACCCGAAATCTGCGGTAGCGAAGTCAGCGGCTGGATCTCGACATGCTTGAGAGGACTCACCTTTGAGCGCGTGCTCGCCCTCGCAGCTGTGATAGGAGCTTGCGATACTTGAGAGCAACCAGAGTCAGCCCAGAAGCAAAGGGAAGCACCCAGGAACGTACGAGGAGTCATATCCTCAGGCCGAAGATCGAGCATCGCAAGCGGAACGTCCTTGTCAGCGACCCAGTCCGCCGCCGAAAGCGACGGCGTCTCGACATCCCTCGTCGGCACGAACACGTCGTCCTGGAAGAACTCCACCTGCTCACGAACACATCAGCTATGCGCGACTTCGAGCTCGCAAGGAGACGACTCACCCTCGCGCGCGGAACGGAGAACGAGACGACTTCGACCGTGTGAGGCGTCAGCCGCAGAGCGTGCAGCACCTCAACGGCCCTGACGTCGTTCCTCGCCTTGGGTAGGAACGCGAATCCAGCCTGGAGCGTCGCGTGTTCGAACGAAGGGAGCGGCGCGAATGGGATACGTTCCTCGGGCTGCACTTCGAACGCGTGGCAGGACCGCTCGCCGCGACTGTAGAGGAGGAGAATTCCAGTGTCGATATCGGCGTAGGGGAAGAGTGGGGCGGGCGAGACGTCGAGAGTCTGTTTGGCGACTTGAGCGATCTTGCCGTCGCCGAGAGCGTAGAGAATGACTTCGCGGCTGGCGGTCTTGGAGAAGCCGGTGCTGATGAGGTGGGTCGGGGAGATCCAGGCGACGCGAACGGGGCGGACGGATGCGTGTGACGGGGTGGAGGTGAGAGAGGAGGGCGTGCGAGGGTCGAGGAGGAGGATCGTCTTGGTCTTGGTGGCGACGGCGAGGAGCTTCCCGTCGGGAGACCAAGCTGTCGAAGAGATCTGCGTCCGAGAATTCGTTAGCCAAAGCGCGCGTGCGGAACGAGAGGACCTACTCCGCCGGGAGGAAGAGCCACTTTCAGCAGCACCGTCCCCTTCGCCACGTCCCACAACCGCAACGTCGGCTCTCCGTGATCGTCCGACACCGAGAGCAGCAAGTCCTTCGCCGTCGGATGATGCTGAACCTCGCCAATCCTATCCATCCCCGAATCTGCAGCGCTCAAACACATCAGCTCCTTCCTCCCCCGCATCCACACGAAAGGACTCACCGGCCATCGTCACCTCCACCTCGCTCCAATCCTCCTCCAACCCCCCCTCCGGGATCCTGTAGCTCCGAATCCTCGAATGCTCGCATGCCACAAACACCCTCCTTGGGTCGAACGGGTCGAGCTCATAGTCCACAATCGCCGCACCCGCAACGATCGAATGAATCGCAGTCGGCAAGCGACCTTTGTCCGCGATACGATGCACGCCGAGTCGTCCTCCAGCGCCTGCGAGGGGGAAGAACATGAAGAGGTGGTTCGCCTGCCGAGCGAGAATTAGCGAACCGGAACGGAGGTGGGCTGAAAGGTAACGCACTTTGAGCAGCTGCACGTCGGCGCTCATCGTTGTGCTGAGGCCGTGGACGTCGTCGTAGTCGGGCTTGAGATGCGTCTTGCCCGTGAGGAACTTGCGCGACCATTTCGGGTTGAAGGGCGTAGACGAGGTCAGCTTTGGGGCGGTAGAGGAGGCTGCTGTTGGTGTGGGAGCGGTGGGGGAATGTGAGGGCTTGGGGGCGACTGATTGAGTGGCGGGAGCGGAGGACGGGGCTGTCGTAGTGGAGAGGGGAGGTGCGGAGGTCCTGAGCGAGAGGTCCGCCATCGCTGCGGCTGGTGCGGTCGAAGAAGACGCAGACATCGATGATGGCACAGCGGCGAAAGCGGGCGGAGGAGAGACCACCTTCGCGGGCGTCGCAGCGACGACGGCGGGAGAGGGAGCTTGGCGAGCCTGAGGTATCGGTGCTGCCTTGCGCGTCGGATCCTGCGGCACGAGATCCAGGAGCGCATCTCCTCTCGCAATCCACGCTTTCGCATCCTGGGCCGGTACTGCGAGCTTTGTCAGCCTCTGCCATCACCTTCTGAAGGAGATAAGGAACGCACCTCGAGCAGCTTTGGACGGGAACAGATCTGCATGGAAGTCGATGTACTGCCGCCGAGGCACCTCGATCGAGATGGGAAGGACGGCGTCCGAGGTGAGGACGACGAGGCGGTTAATCTCGGCCTTCATGAGATTTAGGATCGCGGGAGGGAGGAGGGCGAGGCCGGCGATGGTGGTAGGGATCGGAGCTCCGCCTGTTGTGCACGAGTTAGTTGGAAATGAGGTGAGAAGCGCAGGACGTACCTTCGGTAAAGACAGCTGGTCCACCGACTTCGACCCATCGCACAGTCATGTCTCCCTGCCCAACCCAGGCATCAGCCGGCGCCTCACCAGAAATACAGAGCCACGCACCCTCCCTGCAAGGTAAATAGTACTCCTCTCCACATCCGCGACCGGCATCAGCACTCCCGTATTCGTGTCGAGCCGCTGAGTCTTGAGCGCCTTCCCGCTCGTCGCGTCCCAGAGCGCGTACTCGCGATCGCGCGTCTTAGAGAATCCAGTGGTGAAGATCTGGTCGTTCCGAAGCCAGACATGGCGGGAGCATTTGAGGCCAGCGTGCACTAGAGTCTCCTGCGATGCGCGTTAGCCGAATTTACGATACGGAGGAAGGGGAGGGACGAACCGTAACCGGCGTCACGGCGTCCTTTCGCACGTCGTACACCCTCAACACTCCATCCTTCCCCGTCGTGCTCACCCTCCCACCATCCAAACTCCACGCCGCGCTCCATACCGGGCTCTTCTGCTCGATCACGAAGACGGGCGAAGGAGCGGCCGAGGACAGGTCGTAGATCGCTACAGTCGTGTGCGAAGCGACGAGGAGGATCGAGGAGGAGGTAGGATGGAATGCGAGGACGTCGATCGCTCGGGCGGATGGGTGGGCGAGCTCGTGTAGGGGCGAGGAGGAGAGAGGATCGGTGGTGGTGAAGGCCGAGAGTGGAGGAAGGGCGTGGATCGAGATCTGAAGCGTTCGGATTCAGCGAAGAAGGTGGTGGGGGAGAGCAAGGACGTACGCGACCGTCTTCTGTTCCTGCGGCGAGGAGGTCGTCGAACGGACTGAGGTCAAAGTCGGTGATCGCCCGCGAAGCAGCGTGCAGTGTCGGTGCGTGCAAGTTGAATTTCCCAGGCTGGTCGTACGGCAAGCAGACAAGGTGCCCTGCACTCTGTTAGCGCGTGCGTTGGAGAACGCAAGGAGGAGAGACGCACCTGATGCACTCCCTTGCGCGACCCAGTACTCGCTCCCGGCTTTGATCATATCGGCGCTGTCCGTCTGTGCAGAAGTAGAGACGGGTAGCTCGGACCACCAGCTCTCTTTCTGCGGTTGGGGAAGGTGGAAATCAGCAAATGCGGGGTGGAGCCCAAGTGAGAGGCCGTACCTTGGCGGTTTGAGCTGCGGCGTTCTTGTAAGGCGACGAAAAGAATCGTGGTGCCATGGTGAAGCTACGAGCGAGCCTGTGGGTGTAATGGGAGCATCAGCAAGTGGCAGGAACGAGGTGCGTGTTGGTCGGTCTTGCGTGGTCAGCGGCGAAGCTGCTGCTCTGAGGCCCACTGCGCCCACATCACTCAGCGTGCCAACATTCCATCACGACTCCCACACTCGCCTGCTTGCCCACGAGTCGCTCGCTCCCTCCGCCTTGCTGCCCCCCGCGACCTCAACTCGACCCCGCTCCGACGTGGGCCAGCAGCTCCTAGCAGACGCGTCCCTCGTCCCTCTCGCGCAGATTCCCTCAGGCTGCCCTCCCATCACTCGCAGGGTTGTCTCCTGCTTGTTCAGAGCGCGTGCCTACCTTGCGAGGTCCTCGAGAGCGGTCGAGCAGCGAGAGCGATGACGATGCGGCTGCTGAGGGTTCGGTGGCGGTTGCTCTGTGCTGGGAGGGTGGTGCGGTTGCTGAAAGGTAGAGGCAAAGCTAGGCTGAGTCGATTCGAGGTGTTCCGACAGCTGAAGAGGGTCGAGAGTGAGCGGGGAGCGGCCGCCCGCGATAATGGGAATGTTTATTGCTTATCCACTTGGGAATTTCCTTTCCTTGTCAATCTCGGTAGCGAGGCTTGCGAAGCCCCATCTGAAGCAAGTCCTCCGGCCACAAGACAGTACGAGCACGATAGAGAAGGCGATAAGAATCACACGTCGTTATCTCGAGTCCCGCAGCAGCGTCTTGTGGCGAGAAAGTCTAAATTCTCCCTCAAGTTCCAGTTCCAAGTCTATTCTACAAGATGGGGGACTCGCAACTTCCTCGACAGAAGAGGGCGATGTCAAAATGGGGGGATGAAGCGAAATCGAAAGATGCGGGGGTCTAATAGGATTAAGAGAGGATGAGGAGTTTAAGCGCGGATGCAGGCGCCGTTCTTGAAGGTCCAGCCGGGGAAGCAAGAGCCTGGAGAAGGGGAGGTTAGCTGGGAAAGAAGTGGAAGGGGAGAGTACGTACTGATCTCGCAGACGGAGGCGGCGCAGGAGACTCCGAGAGCTCCAGGGATGGAGAGGCACTGAAGGACGAGAGCGAGGTCAGCTGAAGCTCAGGAGTAGACGACAAGTAGAACGCACAACGACACGTCGATCGCCGAGGCATCCACCGCACGAATCGAGGGAAGAAGTGACATCAAGGCACTCGAAGCCACCGGAGGGGAGAGGGCAGGCGGACTCGTTGGCGGGGCAGAGGTCGAGGACGACGGACTTCTTGACGCGGCGTCCAGCGACCTGAGAAGGCCCGTTGACCGCGGTGCAGCCTCCAATTAGGTTGCTTAGGAATCCATCGGCGCAGATGCACACGCTGGTGCCGTCGACGAGGTCACCGATAAATCCACCGAGGCAGGCGTCGCGGGGAACGCAAGCTCCGTCCTGGCCCTGTGGGATGGTGATTAGCGGGAGGTGATGCGGGAAAGGAGCGAACGTACGGCGAAGAAGTCGGCCTCGCAGGCGCAAGCGCAGTTTCCTCCTCCGCAGACGGGGACAGAGTTGATGGGGCACTGGAGAGGATCGTCTTAGCTTCGTAGCGGAGAGAAGCGTCGTAACAACGTACGGCGGGGCAAGGTTCGGACACAAGCTGGTGAGGGCGAGGCAGCGTTAGCTAACATCGATGAACAGGAAAAAAATCGGCGACGTACTGATCCGAGGCCAAGGACGTTGACGCAAGCGCAGACGGAGAGAATGGGGGGTAGGTTGATCGCTAGCCCAACGAGCTTGTTCGCGGCGCAGTCTGCGAACGAGGGGTGTCAGTGGAAACTCCATGGAGAGGCTCGAGTCGAAGGTGCGTACCTCCGGGGCTGAGGAGGTCAAGGACGGCGTTCACATTGATAAGGTTGCCTCCCGTGAGGATAGAGACGGGGAGGTCGAGCTGCAGGAGATCTCCAAGGTCGAGCTGGGCAAGAGCGACGGAGGCGACGGAGGCGAAGGCGATGGCGGAACGGAAGCTGACCATGATGACGGAAGAAGGGGGAGTAAAAACGAAGGCGAGGGAGTGGATGAAGGAGAGAGGGAGGAGGGTGAGAAGGAAGACACCGAAAACAAGCGTTTAAATCAGGAAAAGGGCGAAGCTTGAGGGAGTGATGGGGACGGGGACGCGACGACTGAAACAGAAGGGCGTTGCAGGGCGTGCCCAGGGGCCGTCACACGTGTCGCGCGTGCCGCAGGGCACTGGCTTCCATGCTAGCGCGCTCCAAGAGCTTCACTGAGCTTCACCAAATTGAATGCTGTACATTCCCAATCCGGAACAGGCCATCAACATCGTCGTCACCGCCTGTGGGGAGAGGTGAGAGAAGCAGGTCAAGAAAGGGAAGAGAAGGCGCCAAGCTGGGCGGGGAAGGGCAAGGTACGTACCTCGTGCATCCCGTGGTGCGGAAGCAGCGCAGAACGACGACGTATGCGAGCAGTAAATGAGGAGTAAATGTGTACGCCGAGCGAGAGAGCAAGTTTCGCACACCTGACGCCGCTAACGAGCAGCAAGCTCGCACAGCGCTAGAGAACAACACACGCCTTGCTTTAATGCAGCCCTGCTGGCAGTCCATGGCCGTACTCGCAGCTGAGGCTCGCCGTTCGAGCTCTGAGCCGAAAATTTTGATCTGCAGCAGCTGCGGCGCCACGGGCGACACGGCGACCAGCTGAGCTTGAAAACGAAGGCTCCAGGCACTGAGCAGGCCTGCTGCAGCTGCAGCAAGCGGGGAGCAGCGGAAGCCGGGCGGGAGCGAGGAAAGGGAGAGAGCCGACGCGCGTGCGCTCGATTTCAAAGATCAGCCAATTGAGCCATGCCGAACCGACCATGCCCGACGGAGATTCGATTCGACTCATCGGGAAGCGTCTGGACGGCCGCCTGCCCGTGCTTGCGGTTCTTCTATCGGGGTGGGAGCGACGTGAGGAGCAGTGCGAGGGGAGGAAGGCGGAGGAGGGGAGATGAAGCGGGCGCTGCTTCCTCCGACTTGTCGCTCAGGCGAACCCTCTCCTTCTTCCACTCGATCTCGCGCTCTCGACTCGCTCCAGCACCTCGGCGACCGCGCTGTCTCGAGGTGTCTCCCTCTCCATCTGGCTTAATTTCCGACAGATCTGCGCTCTCGGATCTTCCGACTTGCATCACCTCTTGCTGACCGAAGCTCAGTACGGCGATGGAAGCGCTCGCGGCAAGAGGAGAGACGCGTTGAGCTGTAGCATTCCGTGCCACGCGTCACAGACTTGAGGATATGAACGCGACCGAGCAACGTGCGAGGCTGGGGCGAGCTTTCACTTGGGAGGAGGATCTCGCAGACTTGAATCGGTTGATGAAGGTTGCACAGTCGAACGAGGCCCGAGGGTGGCAGTTCACGTCTCAAGAGCACAGCACTCGTGGTGGAACGATTGAATGCGACGGAATCCGCCTGGTTTCGCGTTTGGTATGCTCGCTTCCTCGATTAAGAGCGTCACAGGCACGAACTTTTTCCCTGCGTAGACAAGCCTGACGCGTCTCGGAATCGATCGAACCAAACAGGCTGCGCCAAAGCTCGCTGCCGAGGATCCCGTCGAGCGAGGCAAGCAAGCCCGCGTTCGTCGTCAGGTCCGGGAGCTGTCGGCTTCTGCCCATGGTGGACCTTGTTTACACGCGGGGGTATCGATGTTTATATATTGCGGGGGCAGACGAAGCGGGAGAGGCGGGAGAACGGGAGCCTGCTGCCCTCGACTAGCAGCAGTAGTGTGCGCAGACGCCAAGTCGTTCGTCGAACGTGCTCGTTCAAGTCCCGCTGTGACGATTGGTGCTAGTCAAGCTCGTTAATGAATACACGCTGCGGAGAAAGCAAGAGGCGTATCTCACGTGAGGTTTGAGGAGGTTTGGAACGATGGAACGACTAGCGAGGGAGAGCCCCGAGGTCGAGTATCGTCGCGTCGTAATTAAGCTGTTAAAGGACTGCTTGATTAGTGGATTGTAACTTGTGCTTCCCAAGCTATCGCTTCTTTCTTGGCCTTTCGATTCTAGTCGGAGCTCTTCAGGAGTTCGAGCTACAGCGGTTTGACCTGCGTGCGAAGGAAGCACGCCGGTCGCCTTGAAATAGAGCCCGCCCCTCCCAACAATCTCTCTCTCAGTTTTGGTGTAGGTGAGAAACCAGCCTTGGGAAGTCGTACAAGAAGAGCAGCGGAGCTTGTGAGCCTCCACCGGCTCGTCAATTCCGCTACTTCGCGCTTCGCATCTTCGATTCTCATCTCACTTCCTCGCGTTTTCAATTCCTCCTCACCCACACTCCAATACAACCCTGACTCCAATGCGTCTCCTTCCCATCCCAAGCCCGAATAAATTACCCCACCGCTCGCTACTCCCCCTTCGCAAGAATCACCAACCACAGCACCTCCTCCCTCGCCCTCTCCCCCACCTCCCCTCTCTCCCTCTCCAATTTCACCAGCTCCTCCTCCCTATTCCTAATCAACTCCTTCACCCTCCTCTGTCGCATGATCATCTCCCTCCCCCGCCCCACCAACTCCCCACGTCGCTCGCCCAGCTCTCGTCGACGAGTGGTGTTCTCCTCCAGCGAGAGGGACCAGCGAAAAATCTCCTCGCTCCAGTAATCTGGCTCGGGAGAGACGTTGAGACGCGCCGTGAAAGCCCGCACCAGTTCGTCTAACTCGGCTTCGCAAGCGGCGATGCGCTGCTCCGAGAAATCCATCTCTTCGCGCCAGGTACGTTCGGTAGAGACGAGGGTGGAGAGGAATTTGATGGAGTAGGCGTTGTTGGTGGTTAAGAGAAGGTGGCGGGAGGAGAGAGGGAGAAGGAGGGAGAGGAGGGAGAGGCAGGAAGCGAGGTGGGTGAGTTGGAGGTGTGTGTGGAAGGTCGATTGGAGGTAGCTGCGAAAGGGAGGTCAGAGATGATGGTGGAGGAGGGGAAGGACTGACGAAGATAGCGAGGGGCTTGGGGTCGAGCTTGCGAAAGAGGCTGGCTCGCTTGAGTGAGGGTCGCGCCCGAATTCAGAGATGGCGTCCGCCATCCTGCTGCGTAGAATACGTTAGCGAGTACTTGAGGGAACACCAACAAACGGCTCACATCTGGCCTAAAAATCGTGGAGAGAGAGCCTCAGGGGTCGACTAACGAGCGGCCTGACGAGCGAGGCTGCTCGACGACAGCTGGCAGAGCAAAGGATCAGCAAGGCTTCACAAGTAGCTCACGACCAACCAGCCCGAGCCCTCTTTCCTCTTGCGCCAGCAGCCAGTCCTCCGTCCGTCCTTCAACTCGTTCGCGCGACGCGACCAGCCCCCTCTCGGGACGAGGCGCGCGAAGATCAGCCGAACGCCGCTGATACTCACCGTGTACGATAACCAGTCCAGAGAGGGACTGCGCAAATCGGTACGGAAGGAAAGAAGGCAGAGAGGACGGTAGAAGAAGAGAAGGTGGCTGGCAGTCGACGATCTTCGAGCGGCGAAGTGATCCGCCGCACATCGTTGGTGGCGTCGTGACCCCGACTTCCCCAGCTTCCCCAGAGAAACTGCAGCGAAGAACAACGACTCAGAAAGCGCGGCTCGACGTATCTTCATTCCACAGCTCACCCCTTCGCCAAAATGATGAGGTGAAGCAGCTCCTCCCCCACTTTCTCCTCGAGCGCCTCATTCTCCCTCGCCAGCTCCGTCGCCTCGCTCAACGCCTCCTTGTAGCTCACCGCCCCATCCCTAACCTCCTCCCTCAGCCCCCTCAACTCATTCCTCAGCTCCCTCTCCATCGCTACCAACCTCGTTCGCAGCTCCTCATTCGCATCCATCTCCTCCTGCAATGACATCGTCCCCGGTACCAACTCCGATACTGCCCGCTCGTAGGAGTCGGGAGAGAGGAGGTGTCGCTGGGCTGCGAGAGAGTCGTGGTGCGTTTTGTAGACCGCGCAACGAGCGGCGATGGCGAGGAAGGCGGTTCGACGGGCCGCTTCGGTTTCTTCGTAGAGCGTGTTGCGAGCTTCCCAGGATGCGTCGCGTGTTTCAAAAGAGCGGAGTTGGTCTTGGGTAGTGGAGAGTTGAATGAGGGTCGAGGAGAGGTGGGATTGGAGGGAGGATTGGTGGGCCGAGAGGGAGAGGTAGCGGGCTAGGTGGGTGTGCTGGAGACGGGTGTGGAATATGCTTGAGGTGGTGGTGCTGTTTGAGTCCAATGTTAACGGGAAATCCGGGCGAGGGCAGCTCAGACGACTTGCCCGAGGAACGCCGGGTCTTGCGGCGGTATTTGGTTTTGAGAGATGGGAGGAAGAGGTGAGCCGTCCATTGGGCTTGGTGACCTGCGAATCGGTTGAATCAGTATCCGACAGGTGTTGGGGAAGCCGGAGCAGCGTACCGCGCTTCCATCGTTCAGGCCGGAGAGGCAGGAGCTCGCGCTGAGTAAGGGGGCTTGAGGGAGAAGGAGAGCTGTTCCAAGGGTCGAGAGTCAGCACTGTTCTCTAAGCGCGTTCTTCTGCAGCGGCTCCTGGGTTTACATTCGTTGATCTCCCCCTGCAGGACCGTAGAGGTGCCCACGGCACCCCGGACTTGCTGAACGCGCCGGGGGGTAGCCTGGGTGAGAGCACCACGATTCTTCAACCGGCACTCACCTGCTTGGTCAACGAAGGCAGGAGCAGTTTAGAGCGGAGTTCCAGAGAAGTTCGGCGATAGAGGACGCGCAGGGAGATGGAGAGAGAAGGAGATGAGCAAGACGGCAGCCCAACTTTCGCGAATTATTTTCCGAATTTTTCACAGAGTCAACCTCGGTAGCGAGGTTTCGAGTTTCGACTTCGCTGAGCGAGCTGCTTCTCCCTCTGGACCTTCGCTTGAGGTGTTTCGGCTTGCGAAGAAAGCGCAGAGAACAAGCTCTGCGCCACGTCCTCGTTCCTTGCAGTCCTCCGAGCGAGTCTACCCCCGGACTCCGACGCGCAGGCTGAACCTCTCCGCGCTCTCTCTCTCTCTCTATTCGAATCCCTTCCTGCTGCTTCCAACAACCTCAGCGAAGGAGCCCAGCGTCCACGACCGGAGCAGCAGCAGCTTGAGAGGCCTCGAGCGAGCCGCCTCGATCGCACTCTCCCCCACTTTCGGCTGTTTTGATCACCCCCCGCGAACGGAAGATGTTGCAGCGGTGGGACAAGGTGGGAGGTCAACGTCCCCAGGCGCATTCCTCCTCTTCTGGTCTCTCAACTCCCACCAGCAGAACCATGAACTCAGCTACCGGCCTACCCAATGGCGTCTCTACCTCCCCCTTCGCCCTCGAGGACTACCCCATCGACGACTCGACGCGCCAGATGAAGGTCGCCATGAGTACGTGCTCTTCTCCACACGAGTCCTCAGCCTGAGCTGACATCTTGGCTCGCAGTCGGCGCTGGCTTCTCTGGCATCATCGCTGGCATTCGGATCGACCAGCGCCTGAAGAACATCGACCTCTCCATCTACGAGAAGAACGGGACCGTTGGTGGGACTTGGTGAGCTCCGTTCTGGTTGGGAAACCTTGTGCAGCTGCTGATATTGCTTGAACAGGTTTGAGAACCACTACCCCGGACTCGCATGCGACGTGAGCAAGGGTACTGCGGTGCGAAACGAGCTGAGCTGATTCGACGTACTTTCCCAGATTCCTGCCCACTGCTACTCCCTCACTTTCGAGCCCAACGTGAGCTCCTCCTTCCCACCTCCTCGAAAAATGAGCTAACGAGCTCCCTTCCAGCCCAACTGGAGCCACTTCTACGCTCGTTCGTCCACCCTCTCCGGCCTCTCCTCTCTCGGAGCTCCACTGATTCATTTGTGCAGCTGGACCCGAGATCCTCGCGTACCTTCAAGGCGTCAGCGCAAAGTACAAGCTCGACCGATTCATCAAATACCGCCACCAGCTCACCGGCGCGAAATGGGACGAAGCGAGCGGGCAATGGAGTCTCTCGTTTGACCTCTTGGACGAGGCGGGAACCAAGATTGGGGAGAAGGTCGAGACGGCCGACGTGGTGATTCAAGGAATGGGAGGACTTGCGAGGTGGAACTGGCCTGATATCGCGGGACTAGACGACTTCAAGGTGCGTTCCTTTTTTTGCGAGGTTCAAGTCGAGGCATGCAGCTAATTCTTGGTGGTCGCAGGGAACCAAAATTCACTCTGCCAACTACCTTGGAACGGCTGAAGATCAGAAGGACAAGAGCGTCGCTGTCGTCGGCTCCGTGCGTTCCTTCCGCTCGCGAATCTCGAACTTTCTGACGTCCTCACCATCAGGGCTCTTCCGCCATTCAAATCGTTCCCACTCTCCAGCCTCACGCAAAGCAAGTTGACAACTACGTTCGCGTGCGTTTCTTCCCCTCCTCAGAGCGCGATTTTAGCAACTGACTCGCTTCGCAGGGCTCGACTTGGATCGCCTCTCCTTTCGCTTCCACTGAGCTCCTCAAGCGTCGAGACGATGGCATGAACTGTGCGCTCAAGTTCCGTTTTGTTGTCAACGCCTTTCTAATCTCGACGCCTTCACAGATGAGTTCACTGCGGAGGAGAAGGCTGCGTTCGCTGCCGACCCTGTCGCTTACCACAAGTTCCGCCACAGCATGGAGACGGAGCTCAACGGTGTTCACGGCGTTACGATGAGGGGTTTGTTGAATTTGAAGCTTTCTTCGCAGAGCAGTCACTGATTACTGATTTTTTGTTGCAGGGAGCGAGATGCAGCTTGGGGCTGTTGCCGCCTTCAGGGAACTCAGTGCGCTCCTCCTAGCCACCTAACGAGAACCTTGCTGACTACTTCCCGCTCGCAGTGAAGGTTAAGCTGGCTTCAAAGCCCGAAATCGCCGAGCGCCTGATCCCAGGCTTCCCCGTCGCCTGCCGCCGGTCCGTCCTCCTCTCCCTCCCTCGAAAGCCTCATTAAAGCCTTCGCAGCCTTACTCCCGGACCAGGCTACCTCGAAGCTCTTGTCGAGAAGAACGTGGGCTTCATCCCTACGGGCATCAAGCGCATCACGGCGACTGGAATCGAGGATAACGACGGTACGCACCGCGAGTACGACACGATTGTCTGTGCGACGGGCTTTGATACGTCCTACAAGCCTCGGATTCCCATCAGTAAGTTCTACTTAAATTTATCTCGCTGGAGCTGGAACTAACGACGAGCAGTCGGTCGAGGAGGGAGGAACGTCCAGGATGAGTGGGCGGAGATCCCGACGCACTACCTCTCTATGGCGATTGGACCCGAATTCCCCAACTACTTTATCGTCAATGGACCTAACAGTTCGCTGGGATCTGGATCCCTGCTCGTGCTGTTCGAGCGCGAGGTCGACTACATTGTCGAGGTGCGTTTTTCTACGTTTGGTTCCACGTTCGAAGTGCTGATGCGTTGGGGATTACAGGCGATCGCGAAGATGCAGAGGGAGAACATCAAGTCGATGGCAGTCAAGCGCGAGGCGGTCAACGACTTTATGGCCTACGTCGCCGTACGTCCTGTCAGCCTCGCTAACCCCCCTCGCTAACCCGGTCTCGCAGTCCTACTTCCCCAAGACCGTCTACTCTGAGAAATGCCGCAGTTGGTACAAAGCCGGCCGAGAACTCGGTCCCGTCGTCGCTCTCTGGCCAGGTCCGTCCTCTCCCTCCCTCCTCCACTCATACTGACCATCTCCCCGCTCAGGATCTTGCCTCCACGCTATCAAGGCGCTCAAGCACCCCCGATGGGAGGACTACGAGTACACGTCTGCTTCACCGCAGAACGAGCGAATGGGCTGGCTTGGGAGCGGATGGACGCGCGCGGAGATGGACCAAGCGAGGGAGAGCGAGAGTGATCGCGCGCCGTACTTGAACGAGATTGACGTGCCAGCGGTTCCGCAGTAGATGGAATTCGAGGGGTAATGAATGTTGGGATTAGCGAGTCTCGAGCAGCTTGTTCAGGGAGCAGAAGAGCAGAGCAGTCCCCATCGTCGAGAGCTCTTGCAGCACTTGCGTAGCCTCCTCCTCGCTAATCCCATCCACCTCCACCACTTCTCCTCCCACTCTTTACCTCCTTCCTAGCCTTCTTAACCCCCTCCATCCTCTTCTTCTCCCTCCTCTCCAACCCCTCCACTCTCCTCTTCTGCTCCCCACTCGTAGCTCCTACCAATCCCTCCCTCGCAGCTCCCAATATCACACTCTTTAGCTTCCCTAGGCAGTCCTCGAGGTTCTGTGGCTGGGTTCGGTGCATGGAGGAGGAGAGGAGGAGGGAGGGTGGGGTGGGGAGGTAGTAGGGCGTTGAGGAGAGGGCGGGGAGGAGGTACGGCGGGATGTAGGAAGCGCGCGGGAGGAGGAGCCGGGTGGTCGCTTTGGTGGAGAGCTTGTTGACGTTCTGTCCTCCTGGGCCCGAGGAACGGGAGTAGGTGATCTCGAGCGAATCTGTGGGGGAGGTCAGCGGTGTGCGGAGCGAGGGGGTGGGAGGAGCTTACCCCGCGGGAGGTGGGAGGAGGGGAAGAGCGTGAAGGCGGCGATCCAGGCGCGGGCGAGCTCGTGGTCTTCTGGTGTTGAGAGGGAGGAGATGGCGGGCGGGCGAGGGAGGGTCGGCGCTGAGGAGTGGTAGCCTGCGCGGAGCAGGCGGGTGAACAGCTGGTGAGGCGGATGTGGTGGCATGGGTACGATTTTGGCTGAGGAGCGAGGTGGAGGAAGGAGAGAGGTCGCGGAAGCGAAGTCGTGTTGTTAGTGGGATTGCTCGCTCCCGAGGTCCTCTCTCGCAGTGCTGGTTGATGCAAAGTGCGTATAGTTACAAGATGACTATAAACCGATCTAATGAGGTATCCACAATCTAGCACAACACCTCGGTGCATCTAGCACCACCCAATCTCATAAAGCCTGTACGCTCCCTCGTCCGCCCTCCCCACCCCTCGCTCCCTCTCCACCTCCAGCAGACTCTTCACCGCGACCCTCCACTCGCCCCCCTCCTCACGAGGCGGCAGGTCCTCGGCCCTCGGGAAGACCATGGCGATCGATTCGATAGCAGGGGTGTGCGTTGGGCGGAGGGGGACGATGAGGTGGAACGCGGGGTCGGCGTGGGAGATGGTGGTGTTGAGAGAGAGGGCGGAGAGGGCGGGAACGGAGGAGGTGGTGTCGGGCTTGAGGAGGAACTGCTCGACGCAGCTGCGAAGCCAGAGGGCGTGCAAGGGACCGTAAACAACGTCGGCGGCGAGGATTGTCGTAAAGGGTTTGTTGAAGGGGGCAGGCATGAGGAGGGGCGCGTGAACCGAGGTCGAGTAGAGGTACGAGGTGTGGACGGCGGACCAGTCGAGCTTGTGCACGTGGATGGGAGTGTCGGAGGAAGGGGAGGGGTTGTCCGAGATGTTGCGGCGAAGGTTGTCGAGGACTCCGTCGTGGAAGTCGGTTGCGATCACTTCGGCGTCTCCTGCTACGCCAACGCGATCGCTCATTCCCTTCCAGGCGAGGGAGAGCAGGCCCGTTCCCGCCCCCAGCTCGAGGACGCGCGCGTTGGAAACGCAGACGCCGAATGCAGCGGGGTCCAAGGCGATGCGGCGGGCGAGAAGGATCGAGGATCCCCAGGATTGCAGGCCGACCGAGGTGGGATCGAGAGAGGAGGGGAGAGCGTCGTGGAGGGTGATGAGGAGGGGTTCGTCGGGAGTGCACGTGGGGAGGAGGAGAGGCCGAAGGATTGATCCAGATGCTGCAGGGCATCGTAGATAGATTAGCTGCACTCCTTGTCAATGGAACGAAGTGGAAGGACGAACCTGAGGTCTCTGAGAGAGAGGCGACGAGCGAGGCAGCCAGGTCAACCACCTCCAGGCGGAGGTCCCTCTCTTCCTCCACGTCCTCCACGTCCTCCAGCTCGTCCACCCATGCTCCACCCCGCTTGACGACCGCCAACAGCCACTCCTTGGCGTACGTGCGCTCAAAAACGTCCTCTTTACCAATCTAATCGTGGTCGTCGTCGTCCTCGTTTTCCGAAGAGTACCCCGAGTCCTGCGGGGTGGGCGTGGGTCGGGTAGAGGCGATGGGGGCGTAGAGGGTCCGAAGGTGGTTGACGAGGGAGAAGAGAGTCGCGGAGGTGGTGGCGGCGTCGAGAGAGCTGAGATAGTGGGGGATTTGAGGCAGAAAGACGGTGGGAAGAGAGGCGTCGGCGGATGAGAGGCGGCGGTTCATGTGGTTTCTAGGTTGAGCTTGAGTCTATGGCGAGTCCGTGAGTCTATAGGAGGGGGAGGAAGAAGAGGAGGAGGAAAAAAATCTCGGAAGTGCGCCCAGAGCGCGAGAGAACGCGCTGGCCCACTGACGATGGCGATCTTAAAACTCGGTCTCGCTCCTTCAGCCTTCCGAGAAGAGCTGGAGAGAGCTGGTGGGGAGATGTCGATGAAGAGAAGGGTGTGGAACGGCGGGGTGGGAAGGGACGAGGTGCCGACTGTTTTGGGCAAGAAGGCAACTTGGGCGACGGCAGTTTCAACGAATGGTGGCGAGATGGGTGGCGAGATGAAGGCTGAAGCGGCTGCGACGTTAAGCCAGTCGAGTGTTTGAGACAGCTAGCTGTTCGAGTTGGCTCGAATCAGCGAAGCCAGGTGAAGAGCACGTCGAGCGCAGAAAGGTCGACGAGCTCGCTTCGCACCGCCCTCCCGAGGAAAGCGGCCCTCGTCTAATTCCGGTCGAAGGCCGAGAAGGGGTTCGAGAGAATGCAAGCTGTTGAGCCGGGATCCTTAGCAGAGGGAGAAAGCTCGCGGCGCAGTGGCGGAGTCGGTCGTGCTGGTCGAGGGACTTCGAGTCGATCGAGTCAAGGACAGGCGCTTGGTGTCTTGTAGACGCAATTACAGATCTTGTGCAGTTCCAAGCGGACACTCCAAGTACTGCGAAGGGACTGCAGGGGAGCTTGGGAGGGGAGGGCCTGAGGAGACCTGGAGCTCACCGGAAGACGCACACTCGGCTCAGCAGCGACACGCGTGGCCAGAGCACAGCCAGCGAATCCCGACTATCGTAGAAGTAGATACCAGCGCAGACGAGTCCTTGAGGGAGCGGCGTGAGTGTTGAAGGTCAAGAGGGGTGTAGCTCTCCGCTCAGGTTGACCTCTCCCCCCTCGCTCCCTTCAACGCGTTCTCTGCACGACCTTTGGTGGAGTCCATTATATCAGCACCACAGCCGTACTGAATGAGGTACGTTCTTCCCTGGTCCCCGACTTGCCGACTTGCACAAGCTGACGCCTCCTCCCCAGCGCCAGCGATGGTCGCCCCCTTCTACGCCTGCTACCTCCTCAAGAGCAAGAATCCCAAGCGCTCTGCGACCTATATTGGCTCGACGCCTGACCCGCCGCGGAGGATCAGGCAGCATAACGGGGACATGGTTGGCGTGAGTAGATGGTCATTGGAGCTGAGGGGCGAGTGGGCAGGGGGGCGTGGGTAAACGACTGGACTACTGGGAGCTGCTGGAGTACGATTGAACGAAGGCCTGGCGGTTAACCCTTCTCCCGTTCGAGCTGGAAGCTGACCCTCTCTCTCTCTCGCTCGCAGGGAGCCGTCAAGACGCGGTTCGGTCGTCCCTGGGAGATGGAGCTCATCGTCCACGGTTTCCCTATGAAGCTACAAGCTCTCCAAGTGCGCTCCCACTTCTCCCCCACCTCACGCGCTAACTGCAGACGCGACGCAGTTCGAATGGGCCTGGCAGAACCCGCACCTCTCTCGACACCTCCACTCCACCCTCTCCCCCTCCAAGCCCGTCGCCCAATTCCCCCGTACGGCACTCTCCAACCGCCCTCAGACCAAAGTACAAGTCCTCCAATTTATGCTCACCGTCCCGCCGTGGTCGTCTTTCGCACTGCGAGTCACGCTCTTCTCTGTCGAGGCGAGAGAGTGGTGGGAAGCGGCGAGGAGGCTGGGAGGAGTGGTGAGGACTGAGGCGGGGTTGAGGAAGTGGGAGAAGGAGAGGAGGGGGAGGGGGGAGGAGGACGCGTGGGGGCCGAGAGGGAAGATGATTGATCGGGTTGTGGTGGTGCTGTGCGAAGAAGGGGTGGATGGAGGAAGGCTAGTGAGGCTTGGGAGAGGTGATGCGGAGGAAAAGATCTGCGTCAACGATGGTGAGCTCGTCTTGCTGTCGCCTTCGTCGCAAGCTGACCTTCATTCCTCAGACGCCTTCTTCGCACCGCACTGGCTCAAATGGACCTCGCTCTCCTCACTCTCCTCCCACACCTGCCACCTCTGCTCCAGCCCCATCCCTACCTCCGTACGTCCGTTTCGCACCCCACCCCTCCCTCGCTAACCTCGCACAAAATCGCAGAACCACCTCTCCTTCCTCCTCTGCACCACCCCGACCTGCGACGCGACTTTCCACCTCCCCTGCCTCGCCAATACTTTTACCTCCCCCTTTCTTTCTTCTACCACTTCAGCGAAACCCACTGCGACCACCCGGCCCCTTCTACCGACTCTCGGTACCTGCCCAGCTTGCGAGACTCCAGTCCACTGGCAGGACCTCATTCGCGGGGCCATACGTCGGCACGAGGAAATCAATGGTGTACGAAAAGGCGGCAAGACGAAGCGGAAGAAGAAGAAGAAGAGCCTCTCGGCGCCGGTATCGTCGGATGAGGAGGTCAATTTCGCGTTTGGGGAAGATGAGGAGAGTGAGGAGGAGAGGAACTGGGCGGTCGAGGTGGCGCGGGAAGGGGCGTTTGAGGAGGAGGGAGAGGAGAGCTTGAAAGAGGAAGGGTTGAATGCTCCGACGCAGGAATCGCCGAAGAAGAGGAAGGAGCCGCCGACGACGAGGCGGATGAAGGACGTCACGCCGATTCCGGTGGTTGAGGTGGTGCAGGAGCGGGAAAGGGAGGCTGCGGCGCGGCCGAGGAAGAAGGCGATCGTGTACATCGAGTTGTTGGATTGAGCGCCGAGAACTCGATGTATTGTTGTCAATGGTATTACCCCCGTTCTGCAAGCGCCGCGTCCCTCGCTTCCTCTGCTTCCACATCACGCTCCCCTCGCATCCTCTCTACGCCCTCAAACTCCCCCTCTTCCTCTACGCTTTCCGCCTCCCTTGCTTCCAGGAAAGCACTGATCCGCTCTACCTCCCCCATCGGCCCCTCATCCATCCTACAGAACCTCGGCGCCTCTTTCGCCTCGTAGATCCCCCACTTTTTCAGCAGCCTCGCGAGGTCCGACGACATCGGGTTCGAGTCGAGAGAGAAAGAGGGTGGGAGAGGAGGGAGGTTGAGGAAGATGAGACGGGCGGCGATGATGGTGGTGAGGTATTCCGAGGGAGAGGGAGGGAGGAACTTGATTTGCTGGGTGAGGACGTTCTCGATTGAGCCGTGGGTGCTGCAGTTGGGGAGCAAGGTGAGTGGGTGTGCGCGAGGGGGTGGAGAGGAACGGACCGGATGAGCTTGAGAGCTGTTGCGTAACCGACTCTGCGCAAAACGTGTCAGTGTGACTAAGGGAGCGATGAGCGGGAGGAACGCACCCAGGAATCCGTTCCGTAAAATCTGTCCCGCACAGCAATGCCAGGTCGACAAACATCTCACGATCCATCCCCAGTTCCTCCCTCAGTTTCACCGGATCCAGCACGTTCATCCCGTCCTTGTTGCGCTTCTTCCCCTCTCCCCCAAAGGTGTTCTCAACGTCCTCGCGCCCGTTCCCAGCTCGGCGAGTCGTGATCTGTCGCAGGAGAGGGGCGCCGTACACCGCGACGTCCGTGTCTTCTGAAACGACGTAGTCGGCGAATCCGAGAGAGACGAGAGTGGCGCAGAGACCTTCGGCTTCGTGAGGTGCTGAGGGGGAGGGTTGGATGTGGGGGATTCCGAGAGCTTGGACGAGTTCCTGTGGTCAACGGATGAGCTCGCACCAGAGCAGTGGCGGACAGGGAACGCACGATAATCTCGTCGTAGGCGTACTGAGGGACGGAAGTAGCGCGTTTGAAGTGGGAGAGGCCCAGCGCAGTCGAGCGGGAGGAGAGGTCGTCCAAGGAGGATCGCTCGGCGGCAGGGAGTCCCTCGTTTTGCGCATCGAGGACGCGCTGGAAGAACGCAGATTCGTCGGCAGCGAGGAGGCCCTGGTTCTTCGAGTAGATGGGGTTGCGCGCGTCGTCCTGGAACGATTCGTACAGCGCCAACAGGTGCGCCGTCAGCTCCTTAGCTGCAGTCGACCGTCCCTCCACCTGCTCCTGCACTCCTCCCACACCATCCCTGAACCCTCGCGTCACAGCCATCCGGTCCTCCTCCAGCACCTCCTCCCAAACTCCCTTGAGCTCCCCGAGCCTCTCCCCTCGCTTCCTCTCCGCCTCTCCTCTCTCCCTCTGCTGCTCCCGCACCTGCCTCCTCCGCGCGTTCTCCTTCTCCTTCTCCGGTAATCGCGTCTGGCCATCAAAGACGACGATAGGGCGAATGTCCACGCGCTTCAGGGCGAGGAGGAAGTAGTACCATGCGCGGACGTGACGGTGGTGGGTGAGGAGTTCGGGGGCGAGAGAGGAGCGGCGCAGGGCGTAGGAAGAGGGGAGGACGTGGTGGAATTTGGTGGTGAGGAGGTTGGCGTCGATGGCGAAGGTCGAGTGGGAGAAGGCGGAGAGGGAGGGGTGCGGTTGGACGGCGGCTGGTGCGTGCCGTAGGATGATGTGGCGCAGGTCCTTGACTCCCATCGTGTTGTGCTCGTATCGTGCTCGGGTGAGGGAACGAGGAGGAGGAGAAGAGCGCGTCGACTCCTCCTGAAGGCCTCGCGAGCTCGACGAGAAACAGCTGCGTCTCTTGTCCTCCCCCAGTACTGCTCCCTCGTCCCTTGTCGCTGGTCCACCTGCGCGGCTGCGCGGCTGCGCCTCGTTTTGCTCGCTTAGCTGCCCCCACGGCGCGCCAGGCGCTTCCTTAGTGCTCAGCACGGTGTCCGGCCCGCTTCGCCGCTTCATCTTTGCGCCCTCCTCAGCCTCTCTTCCTCTAACCATACCCCTCCAGAAGCTCCTATCATGACCAACTTCATCCCAGTCCCCTCCTTCAAGCTCAACTCTGGCGCCTTGATCCCCGCTGTCGGCCTCGGTGAGTCCCTTTCGAGCTGGCGTCGACGTGCTTCAGCTAACCAGTTTCTGCGCTCAGGAACCTGGCAGTCTCCTCCTGGAGAAGTCACCAAGGCCGTCTCACACGCTCTCAAGTCCGGCTACCGCCACATCGATGGCGTGCGTCCTTCCTTCCGGCTTACGACGACGCAAGCTGATGGGAGTAACAGGCCTGGTGCTATGGCAACGAAGCCGAGGTTGGGCAGGGGATCAGGGACTCTGGAGTCTCCAGGAGCGAGATTTTCATCACTGGAAAGCTGTGGAGCACGTACCATTCACGCGTCGCAGAGGCCGTCGACTTGACGCTCGAGCTGCTCGGTACCGAGTACCTCGATCTCTGTAAGTTTCTCCTCTCCCTTCTCTTTCCTATTCTGCCCATCGTCGTACTGCTGGAACTGACTCCCTCTCGACGTAGACCTCATCCACTGGCCCGTCGCGCTCAACCCGAACGGCAACCACGACAAGTTCCCCAAGCTCGCCGACGGAACTCGCGACGTCGTTCGAGATTGGAAGGTCTCACAGACCTGGGCGCAGATGGAAGCTGTCCTCGCGTCTGGCAAGGTGCGCGCGATTGGAATCTCAAAGTCCGTCTTTTTCGTTCTCGCTCTCGCTCTCGCAGGGGTGGCTTGCTGACGACGACGGAGCAGCTTCTCACAGGCATTCGTGGAGGAAAAGGAAAAGACAGCGAAGACGATCCCCGCGACGAACCAGGTTCGCTCTCTTTCTCGCTCCCCTTCACTCGAGCTAAACCTTCGCACGCAGATCGAACTCCACCCTTACCTCCCTCAGCATGATCTCGTCGCCTACCTCCAAATCCAGGGAATCACGCCTCAGGCCTACTCCCCTCTCGGATCCACCGATTCTCCCCTCCTCAAGGATCCCGAGATCATCGCCATCGCAAAGAAATGGGGCATCGGCGTCGGAACGATTTTGATCAGCTACCAGGGTTCGTCCGTCTCTTTTTCCTTAAATCGCGGGAGCTAAGTCTGGTCGTGCAGTCGCGCGCAATGTCGTCGTACTCCCCAAGAGCGTTACCCCCGCTCGCATTGAGTCGAACCTCCTCCTCGTCCCGCTCGATGCCGACGACCTCAAGATCCTCAACGAACTACACAAGACCGCAGGAAAGACCCAGAGGTTTGTCAAGCCCGAGTGGAACACGGACCTCAAGTTCGACAACTGGTGATTTCTCGAAGCGAGTAGAATGCGAATCAAAGCGAGATGCGATGGTTTTACAGATCGTGCGAGGCCTACTGCTCCGATGTCGTCGACCATTCGGCTCCCTCGTTCAGGAACACGTTCCCCGCGTCCCCGTACCCCTTCTCCCTCTGCACCTCCTCAATCCCTCCACTCCCACTCGCTCCTCCCGTCGCTCCACTATCAGAAGGCGAAACGATAGGACGCGTATCGAGAGGCTGAGAGAGGACGACGGGCATCCCGCGCGCTTCGAGAGTGGTGAGGATCGAGGAGATGGCAGAGGTGAGAGAGGTGAGGCGGGATTCGATTTGGGTTTGCCAGGCTGAGTCGGTGGGGCTGTTTGGCGGGTTGGAGGTAGGGGAGAGGGGAGGGGAGTAGGGGGAGGGGAGGAGAGAAGGGAGACGATGGGGTCAGCGGGGGACAGAGCGGGGAGGGAGAACGTACTTGAGGAGGTAGTCGGACCTTCGTTCAAAGATGCAATCGTGGCCTGAGGTACGACAGCGCTTGCAAGGCGGGTCCTCAGCACCTTCGCACCTCATCTACCATCGCCGTCAGCTCGTGTTTACCTGGCTCCAACCCGCACAGGAACGAACCTTCTGCTTCCTGCAAACCACTGCGCGCTCATCAGCTCCTGCTCCTCGGCATCAAACGAGAGCAACGAAAGACGCACAACAAGCTCTACTAGTCCTCGGAGCACTCTTGATCTTCCTCTTCTTGTTCGCCCCTCCCTCCTCCCCCACCTCAACCTCCACTCCACGCGCCAAGTCCCGCACAAGAGACTCGGTTTGCTCCAAGCCGAAATCGGGTTGAGTGGCGGGGAGGGAGAAGAGAGGGTGGGAGGGGAGGTATGCGTCGAGAGCTGGGACGGAGGAAGGAGGCGAGAGGGAGTAGGGACGTTTCGAGGTGGAGGACTCCATCGTGGCCTAGTTGGTAAGGCTGGGAGGGAGGAGGGGCGAGTTGTTGTTGTTCGGGTGGGGAGTTTGTTGTTTGGCTGTCGGAGTCGTCGGATCCAAGCCGGAGAGGAGAGAGCGGAAGAGAGCCGGGTCGAAGCGCGCGCGCTGGAGTTGGCTGGAGTGGAAGAAATTCGGACGTTCTTTCGCTTTCGGTACAGTGCCCGATACTACCTGCTACGTAGTATAAGAAAGAGTGGAAGTGGAGCGACAAGCTCCCGTCTTTGCGGCTGCGAAATCAGCCAAGCGAGGTCGAGCGAGCGAAGTGCGTCTCCCTTCCCCAACTCGCCTCTCTTCTCCCCACTCCGATTTGGCTCCTGCGATCCAGTTCTCCGCGCAGGCGTAAAACAACCCACAGTTCTAAATACGCGATCTCAATACAGTGCACGAACGAGTCTACAACGCAAACTGAAAGTCAAGGCTCTTGCAGCCCAAATCCAGCTCCCTCGTCTCCGCCAAATACGTCGACTTCTGCTCCGAACTCATCGCGTCCCACACTTTTGATTTACTGGCGTTACGATGGCGGTAGAAGAGCCATGTGCCGGGGTAGACGACTGCAAGGAATGATTAGCGAAGGTCGTGCGAAGGGAGAGGAACGTACTGAGGAGATTGAAGAGAATTATGCAGACGAGAGCTTTGTTGGCTTTAAAATAGCGAGGAGCGTCTGAGGCTTGATACACTGCGCGAAAGGAATCAGGACGCGGGCTGGGGATTGCCGCGAGGAGAACGAACCATTTGACCCGATGATGGCGGAAGTTTGGACGGCCATGTTGTAGAGCGAAGCGGAGACAGTCCTCGTGCGCACGCTGCCGGAGTTTCGAGAGCACCAGGCGACTTGGATCGCGTGCACGTAGGGGAATCCGAGGAGGACCTGTGCGAAAGGAGATTCAGTCAAATGGCGTCGGGCAGGAGAGAGAGACGTACGGTAGCAATCGCAAAGTACTGCCAGGCGCCGATCGTCTCGAGCGTGAGGAGAGCGATGAAGCACGGGAGGAGCCAGAGGTTTTCGGCCATGCAGACGAAAGCGCGATTGTCGACTGCTTCGGAGACGAGA
Source organism: Glaciozyma antarctica PI12 (assembly GCA_002917775.1). Lineage (NCBI taxonomy): Eukaryota > Fungi > Basidiomycota > Microbotryomycetes > Kriegeriales > Camptobasidiaceae > Glaciozyma > Glaciozyma antarctica. The sequence goes on along the minus strand of KZ627155.1, from coordinate 57,025 downwards.
GTGATGACGATCACCTGCGATGGAGTAAGCTTGTGGAGAAGGTAGGAAGGGAATTCACGAACTAGAATTATGGAGACTGCAGTGTTGGGGACCGAGAGTAGGTTCGCTCGAACGACGGAGAACCCCAGGGTTCGGAAAGATATTTGAAGGTAATTGCCGACAGGGACGGTGGCGATTCCAAAGGTCAATCCGATGAGGTAGAGTGGGTACTGTGATTTGTTGTCAGTGCGTTGCGAAAGGAGAAGCGAGCGAGCTCACCAGGTCCCAATCACCCAGGGACTTGCGAATCATTTTGAGAGTCAAGGCTTGCCGGTTGTGCTGCAAAAGTGCCTTACATATCAGCAAGCTGCAATACGAAGAAGGATAATAAACGAGCTCACCATTCCTCCCTTTGCAGGATCGTCTCGCAAGCTCCGATTGACAATAATCTTCGCCTGGTGGTCGGTGAGGTATCCCTCGGGCCTGAACGACGTCTTGGTCTTCGCTGGCGCAGTAGGCATAATCCAGAAGCTTGCGATACCGACAACAACTGCGCAGAGAGCGTGAGCAAAGTCACCAGGCTGAGTCGGACGGAGCGAACGAACGAGTGAGGAGTCCTTCGATAAGCAGCATCCACCTCCAGCCAGCGTATCCGAGAACACCTCGCATTTGAAGGAGGCCAACTGCCATGAAGCCAGTGAGCATCGCAGCGAAGTAGTTGACTGTGGCGGAGAATCAGTCAATAACACAAAATGCGACCAACCTCGAAATCGGCGGACTCGTGTAGAAGAATGCGAGGCGAATGGGAAGCTCTCGCTTCGTGTAGAAGTAGCTGATGAATAAAATGCAGTCTGGGATGAACCCTGCGACCGAGATTCAGCGGCTTCCAAAGAAAACGACAAGCTTGGACGCACCACCCTGGAAAGCGGCGATGAGGAAGCGAGTTGCGAGGAACGAAGAGCGTCCGCTGAGCCAAAACTGCGACGCGGAAATGACGGAGAAGATGACGATTTGAATGGGGATCCACCTGTCTGGCCCGAGACGCTGTGGGGGCTCCTCATCAGCAACGGCGGAAGATGCGAAGGGCAGGACGTACCTTCGAGATGAGTTGAGAGGGAAGCTCGGCGAGGAGGAAGCCGAGCTTAGAAAGGGTGTTGCCAAGGTTGTAGTCAGCCTGAGTGAGATTGAGATCTTTGAGGAACTGGAATGGGGAGATCAGCTGATCTCGCTGCCGAACTCGAGTAGAGAACGGACGTTGTCGGCCGTTGCGTTGGCGAGGTTGTAGCGATCAATGTCGAGGGCGAGAAACTGAGGGAACAGACTATCAGCTCATTCACGCACACGGAACGGGGGAGCAATCCTACCATGACGAGCACCCAGGACTGGAGAATCAACCAAGTCAGAAAGGATCTTGTGACGAGAGTGAGAACGCACCATAATCTTGAGATCCACTGCTCGCACAGCAGCTGCTTCATCACGCCAGCTCCAGCGAAAGGAAGTATCGAACGCGTCGATGTTCTGCCCGCAAATCAGCTCCGGAGTCCGAAAAAGATAGGGCCCTTCGCAGTTACCTCCCAATCAGCCCGAGGCTGGTAGTGCGGCGCCTGTTCGGTCTCGTAAACGGAAGGCTGGGTAGCGACCTAAGCAAGCCGTAGTCAGTTTGATTGCTTAAGGGAAACGCGAAGCTCGACTCACCGCATCAAGGTCGTCGAGCGGCTCCCTCTTGCGCAACCCGAAGAGGCGAGCGAAGAAGTTCGTGAGAGGGGACTTGGCCTCTGCGCTGCTTCGATTGGCGAGAGGAGCGACTTCTGCTTTGTCGTCGATGCTCCACGAATCGGGCGTACTGGCCTTGGTGTCGCTCCCGGAATCAGAGAAGGAAGCGGGCGAGGGCGGACTGTTGGGCAGTGTGGGCGGTGCCGTGTCGAGGGTGGGTGAAGCCATAGTGAAGAGAGGGAGCTGAGTAAGGTGGAGCAAAGGGAAGAGCTCCGGATAAGGCTTCTCAGAGCAGGTCGGCGCAAGGGAGCATCGAAAGCACGACTCGTGCGAAAGCACGGAATAGCAGGAGATATGTCGGGCCGAAGCCTGATATTAGCGCGGTAGGCTGGCCGCAGCTATGTTCCCTCTAAGCGAGCAGAGCTGAGCGGGAAGCGGAACCACCACGCACGAAAGGGACCCGATGGCGCCTTCGCGTCCTCCCGATTCGCTTCTCCTCTTTGGTCGACAGCGTCAATGGCGAAGCGAGCGGTGCTCACCGTCGCGATGGTGAGAAGGGGAGCAGAAGCAGAGGTGGTGGGTGGGAGGGAAAGGAGGAAGAACTTGAGAGGCAACTTGCTCGAAGTCTTCCCCGCAGGCAGCGTTCGTCCACGTCGTAGATCCCAGGGCCTACCAAGCCTTGAAAGGCTGCCAGCGTTGCAGACTGCTCTCCGGGACCTTCGTCGAGGAGCTATCGCGTCGAGAAGAAACCGCACACGTCGCGTCGCCATCACCTCCGCCTCAAAGGCAGCGGCCGAGAGGACTCGTCTGGGCCAGCCTACACTCCTCGCAGAGGGAGTAGAGCCCTCCAGCGTCCGGCTCACTTTTGGGGGGCGGAGGGGGCCTTTGCGCAGAACCCACTCGGGCTTGATCTGGTGAATGACGCCTCTCCTCCTCCTCCTTCCTCCGAACCCAACGACAGGCCCACAGGAAGCATAACGAGAACGGCGCAGGCCTACACGACCTCTTAACGAACCTACGACTCGGGCCCGCCCGCTCCCCTCCTCAGTGCGGAGAGCGCCTGGACCTCCTCTCTGCCCACCTCTCCTGGCCGAGTCGAATGAACACAGCTCCCCTGCCCGACTCCCGCTACACGCTATACCCCGATCCTACCAACCGCACCACACCGTCGACCTCCCCTTCGCCATCCAGCACCAGCTCCAACGCCAGGACCTCCCCTTCCTCTCTCGTCCCTCATTCGCCGAAAACTCGCCGCCGCTTTGTCCATCTCTTCACGGGGTCGAGTGGGGTGGATGAGATGAGCCTGAGGCAGGAGAATCACAGCCTGGAGAGGAGCAGGACGATGCCGAGTCGGAAGGGAAGGGGCGCCTTTGTTCAGGAGCTTGGCGGGGAGGGCAGCAAGGGTGGGAGAGGATGGAGCAAGGTTGGAATCAGCAGCAGAACGAGCTTGAGGACGGTTGGCATGGGATCGGAGGGAGGAGGGATTGGTGCGTTCTCTCAAGTCGAGCTCAGGCGTGCTGGGAGCCGAGGAGCTGACCTCGACTTGGGACAGGCGAATCCCCAGCACGTTCACGCTCCTCGACCATCACGTCCACTCCACCGTCAACGCTCTTCGTCAAGACCCATCACGCCCAGTCCTCGTCCCTCACCCGGACCTTTTCGACCGTCTCGACCTCCTCCTCCTCCGAGTACCTCAACGACCGACCGACCTCGGAGGATACCAAAAAGAGTGCGAGAGGGAGGAGGGAACCAGTGATGCTCGACCCCCGCTTCAGTTTTCCGCTCAAGCGGGCCAGCGGAGGCAAGGTCGATACGCCTTCTGGGCAGAGCAGCTTCGTCGCAAGCCTGTGCGTTCCTTTTCTCGCCTCAACGACACGCGAAATCTGACCGAGCGTTCCGTGCAGTGGCCTTGCACCGCTCGTCGATGATTCAGGCCACTACCTCCCTCTCTACCCGACCGCCGAATCCCAGCGCCATCGCGCTCCCTCCGCCGATCCCACCATCCGAGAGCCCCTTCTCTCCGCCTTCTCCCCTCTCCCAGCCTTCTCGAAAACACACACTCCCCGACCCACCGCATCGTCCCCAAACCTCCGCAAGGCCGCTGATCTCGCACCAGACCCCGCAACCCCTCCTCCAATCGCCACGCCTGCAACCTCTCCCACCTCACCTTACGTCACCCCTCTCGGGATATGCGAGATTTACTCCTTCCCCCGACCGCGGCTTGTCCGTGTCTCTCCTCCCGGCTCTCCAATCGTCGACCCCGCTCCTCGCCGCAAAGGGAAGGAGAAAGCTCTCCCTTCGCTCCCTGCATGGGTGGACGACGATGATGATGGAGCAAGCGTGAGGCGTGTGCTGAGGGAGAACAAGGAGAGTCAGATGGAGCGTGCGCTGTGGAGCGAGGAGGGACGCAAGAGGGGGAGGAGGGGGAGGAGGGGGAGGAGCGAGAGTGCGAAGAGGGGGTACGAGTCAGATGGCGGGGTGCGGAGGGTGGGAGGATCGGTGGAGAAGAGGGTGGAGGAGCGGAGGAAGGCGAGGGAGGGGAATGCGGCGAGTAAGGAGGAAGGGGACGACGTCGAGCGGCTGCGATCGGTTCCAGTCGGCGAGGGAGGGAGAATGGGAGCGGCTTGGATTAGGGACGCTCAGCCGAACGTGTCGCCTCCTACCGCCTACTCGTTCGACCCGTTCGCCAACATCGTCGGCCACATCCGCAAGCTCTCGATCAGCAAGAGTCGCGAACGTCGGATCAGCGCGAATGGGGAGCCCATGCTCGAGTGGCTGCCCCCTTCGCCGCCGCAGCTCAAGCCTCTCGTCGGTGGAGGACGACAGCGCAGCGCTTCAGCCGCTCAGGCACTCCAGCAGCCCAAGCTGATCGGCAACAAGCCCATTTGGCACGATCGCGGCGACTCGCTCGACAGCCTTTACCCCCGCCCGAACGCCTCGACGCGGAGAATGGTCGTCGACGTCGGAACCGCCTTTTCTGGCCCGCAGACTACTCGTGCCGAACCCGTCCCGACGCTTCAGGCGCAGAACGCCTTCCTCTCCCTCCCTCCGCACCTCCACCACCTTCTTCGACAACCCAACTCGCCCGGCACCGACACGTCCTTCATTCCTTCTCGACATCCGCCACCTACCCCCTCGGCCCCGGGATTCTCCTCAGCTCACGCAAGAGAGCAGCAGCGGAACTCGGGCGCCTCGGCGGACAGCGACGCCGCGCTCGTCATCGCGCTGGACCAAAAGCTTCGCACGGAGGAGAACGAGCGACTGCGTTCCGAATCAATCCCGACCTCGAGCCCTTCCACGACCATCACCCCTACCGTCGCGCCCACTCTCCTCCGCCAGCAAGGCTCTTTCGACCGCTCTCTTCCCATCCCTCCTCGACGCTGTAAGACTCCTCCCTCGTTTGGCGACACCAGCTCGACGCTCCGCCATCGTAGGCTGGGCGAGAAGGCCGACGTCCCCGGATCGAAGAGATTTTCTCATGACCCGACGGCGACGCCTACGCTCGGCGGGAATGGCGATGGAGTCGGCGCGTGCTTTGATCGATCGTACACGGCGACCGAGTCTCCCGTCGTGCGCGCGCCGTTCTTCAGGCCAGCGCGTTCATCGAGCGGGTCCGAGGGGGAGAGGAAGATGTCGCCGACGATGAAGAGTCCTACATCGAGGATCTCGCACCAGCCGCACGATTCGCTGGGGAAGAGGAGTATTTTGAACCTCGACGAGGAGGGGAGCAACTTTCAGGATCTCGTGCGTTCCTCCCACTTTCTTTTCGCGATTCGTCAGAGCGTACTGATGAGGGAGCGCGCGCAGTTCTTTCGACCTCCCTCAAGCCCCGACAGCGTCCAGCGTGCGTGTGCCCAGCGACTCAGCATCTCCACCATCGTCTCCAGCGAAGACGGCGCCACCCTCCCCCCCGACTCGACGCACGAGATGAGCTTTGGCGAAGTCAGACTCTCCCCCGTCGTCTTCCAGGAACATCACTACTCGACCCTCTCGCACGAAGCCGACCAGTACGCCCGAGCTCTCGATTCGCGAAGGACGACCGGCGTGATCGATACGCCAAGGGCGGAGGAGCTCGATTCGCCCTTTGCGCACGCGATTGAGCACGTCGCTGGGATCGAGATGGGCGAGTTTGGCGGACCGGAGGAGACGACGAGGCCTTCGACGACGGAGAGTGGGGAGAGCGAGGCATGGGCGACGGCGGAGGACGGAGAGTCGATGATGGGCGACGAGCTCCCTGAGGTCGAGCTCGGCACGCCTAGGTTCGACAAGCAGCAGTTTGACCTCCCTCGTCATCTCGCGTCGCCATTGGTCGCGAGGCTTCGTCCTTCGCCTACGCAAGAGTCTTGGGCGGCGACGTCGTTCGGGAGGGAGTACTTTGGCGCCGAGGAGACCGAGGATTACGAAGGCTCGAACGTCCTCCCCATCCCTCGCGGCTTGAACGCCTCGGCTCCTCGTAGCGCGGACTCGGGTCGCTCCTCCTTCCTCGACTTTACGCGCACCGGGACCCCGCCGAACGAGACGATGGGATGACCCCTCACGCCGGCGGACGTTCGCCGGAGAAGCAGCGCGCAGAGCAGCTTCCTCGACTTTGAGGGTCCGCACGACGGCGGACACTCTTCCAAGGACTCCTTCATCGACTGGAGCCCTCCCAACAGCCCTATTGTCCGCACTCCCTCCGCCTCCCGCCTCGTCAACGTCGATTCGGTCCCCAACTCCTTCGTCCGCCACTCGCAGGCGTCGTCGCTCGGGGACCCGAACCGCAACTCGTACCTCTCCGTCAACTCTTTCACTCGCCCTTCGCACAAAGTCGACCCCTCGTCCGGAACGGAGCGATCTTCGTACGCCTCTTCACCGGGATCGAGAGTCTCGGGAATGAGCCTCGGCTCCAACCTCTCCCACCTCGTCGCCGACTTCCCAAATCCTCCTTCGCAAGCGCGTGATGAGCTATCGGACGAGGAGGAGGAGACGCAGCGATTCGATCGGTTCTTTGAGGACGACACCCTCCGAACGATGCATTCCACCTCGACCCTCCATCCTCGCCGCCAGCGCTCAATGCCCAACATCTCCCAGTCGACCACCTCCTCCACCAAGCCCTCCGACTGGACTCTCGTCGAGGACGGAGTTCGTCACGTCGAGCTCGATTCGGCACCAGCCCAATCCTCCTTCCTCGACCTCTCCTCCTCCCCCGAGCGCTACTCGATCCACGCGCGTCGATCTACCATCTCCCGCCACTCGACCCCTCCTCGTCGCCGACCTTGATCGAGCTCGTCGTCCCTGACGTGAAGCCGCGGGACGTCGAGCGAGAGGAGAGGGTGAGAGGGACGTCGTCGGATCCGCTGGCTGCGCTGGAGGGGTGGGAGAGGGGAGCGAGGTAGTTGGGTCCCGTTTTTAGTTGTTGTTTCTTGACTTAGCTCTTCCCCTGCCTCTCCTTCGTCGTCGTCGCACTCTGCAAAGTTATACACGTACCAAACGAGACGGCGAGATGTGAATGAGCGAGATCGAGTGGCGTCGCAAGTTGTGCGAAGTCCTTTGGGCGAAGTTGCAGAATACGAAGGTGCGATATGGGAAGAGTAAGCTATGCTACAGTGATGAGGGTGTGCTCCGACAAAGAGGCAGTGACTGGCTTCATTAAGAATAGATAAGTGGGGGGAGGGGGGAGGGTCGAAGAATGTGGGGGGAGTGGACGTCCTAGTCGCGAACGCACTGGCCTTCGTTGAAGGTGAACCCGGGGAAGCAGGAATCTGCAAAGGGACGTCAGGGGACTGAGTGAGCATGAGCGGAGAAGGACGAACGGATTTCGCAGACGGAATCCAGGCAGGAGACTCCGAGAGCTCCGGGAATGGCGAGGCACTTGAGGAGAGATGTGAGTGATGCCAAAGGAGTAGAACGAGAAAACAAACGCACGTTGACTCCGCCTTGTCCAAGGCAGCCTCCGCCTGCGGAAAGACAGCTCGTCAGCGAGGAGGATCAAAGACCACCAGGAGGAGCTCACAGGAATCAAGGGATGAAGTGACATCGAGGCATTCGTAGCCACCTGAAGGGAAGGAGCACGCCGTCTCCTTTCCAGGGCAGAGCCCGGGAGGAGGAAGCGACTTCTTGACCTTGCGCGCTCGGGCAGAAGCTACGAGCGAACAGCCTCCTTGGAGGTTTGCCTGGTATCCCGCTGCGCAGACGCACGTCGAAGTGCCGTCGACGAGGTCGAGGAGGTTGTTGGGAGGCGCGCAAGTGCTGCGAAGGATGCAAGTTCCGTCTTGCCCCTGGGGTTGCGAGGAATGATGAGCTGAATCTGAGAGTCCGAAGAGGGATGGAACGCACGGCGAAGAAGGCGTTGGTGCAGGCGCATCCGCAAAATCCTCCAGCACAGATCTGTACCGAGTTTGGTGTCGTGCACTAGTGGCGAACGGAATCAGCTACGAACGCGGGGAGAGAACGGAGGTGCGCACCGCTGCGCAATCACGCTGCGTCCCGAGGCGCTGGAGCACAGCGTTGTTAGCGAAAGGAACACTTCGTGGATAGAGGAACTCGTACAATACCGAGTGCAGAGACACAGGCGCAGACTGAGAGGAGAGGGGGAAGATTGATCGCCAGGCCGACCGCGCAAGCTGCGAACGAGCAAGTGTCAGCGAGACCACAGCCACTCCTTCCAAACGAGCGTACTGCTGCTGTCACTGAGCACCGTGGCAATGGCGTTGACGTTCACGAGCGTCCCTGGAGTCGAAAGGATATCGGGGCTCAGGTTGAGCGAAAGGAGGCCTCCGAGATTGAGCTGCCCAAGAGCGACAGTGGCGAAACTGGCTGCCAGGATCGCAGAGCGAACGGCAGAGCGAACGACGAGCATGGCGAGAGGGTTGAGCGAAGGTGGAGAGAGAGCAGCAGACTGTCCTCCTCAATCGCTGCAAATTGGCTAGCCAAGAGGGAACGCGGTAGAAGAGTACCTGCACCAAGGAAGCTTGCAGTCGCGTGAGGGTCCCGTTCACTGCGGTTCATTAGAGAGGTCATAGGGGTGAGAGCGCAGTATTCGAAGCACCAGAAGGAGATAGGAGAAGCCGCCAGGGAGATGACTCAGTGAGATCCGCCCTCGCGCGATGCTCGGTCTATTCTCGAAGATCCCCTGCACATCCTCATCCTTGTACCTGAAGTGATGAAGTCCGAACCAGTCTCTTCGACGGCGAGCTGTTCTCGCCCTCTTCGACCTGGAAGAAAGGGATCCAATCCCCCCGCAGCACACGTGGAGCGCCACGCCCGAACCTTGAGAGTCCTCGGCAGCGCGTCCTCGCCTTTACAGCGTCGTGCGCGAGAGAGCGAGAGAGCAGGTAGAAGGGTGGAGAAGGGGCGGGGACAAAGGGAGGGAGGGACCTAAGTGAAAGAGCGACGTGCGTCCGAAAACTCGACCGTCGTCAAAACCTTCTTCTTCTGGGGAGAGCTCGGGTTCGAGAGAAAGTACAGCGCCTACGATGACAGGTGCGAGTGAACACGATGAACGTTTAAACCCTGAAAAGCCGCTGCTACACTACCGCCAGGGGGTGTGCGGCGCTAAACAGGTGCTCCCGAGCTTCGCATTCGCGTGCGGATCTGGGTTTGGGAGAACGCGCGCTGTACGAAGAACGGGAAAGGCATACCAGGGCTAACGTTGCTTTGGACGCTGGCAACGACGTAGGAAAGGATGAACGGAGCAGGGGCAAGGAAAGGACGACTCGAGGAGGCGCATCTTCCTCTGCACGCGTCTTAGTCGTTTCTCCACCTCCCAAGTCAAAAGAACAAGATGCGCTCTATACAGACACCACAGGCTACCAGCTCCAGCCAAGATCTAGCGAGGACTCTTTCGCACCTCACGCCCCACTCCCCTTCGCAAGAATAACCAACCACAGCAGCTCCTCCTCCACCCTCCCCTCCAGCCCCTCCACCTCCCTCTCCAACCACCTCAACTCCTCCTCCCGCGTCTTAATAACCTCCTCAACCCTTCTCCTCCTCCCTGCCATCTCCACCCCCTGCGCCACCAACTCCCCACGCCTCTCTCCTAGCGATCGACGCCTTCCTCGTTCCTCCTCTAGGGATAAGGACCATATGTCCATCGCCTCTCCTGAAGCCGCAGGAGGGGAAGCAGCGAGAGCAATTAATTCCTCTTCGCACGCTGCGATCGCTGCGTCCGAAAGGTCAGTTTGAGCGCGCCACGTGAGTTCGGTGGAAGAGAGATTGGAGAGAATTTGGTGGGAGGAGAGGTTGTTGCGAGTGAGGAGGAGGTGGCGGGATTGAAGAGGGGGGAAGAGGGTGAGGAGGGAGGAGTAGCGAGTGAGGAAGGCGTGCTGGAGATGGGCATGGAAGGGGGTAGATGGCTGTGGATTTCTGTGGAGTGAGAGGTTAGAAAGTGCAGCAGCTGGTGTGGGCGACTGAAAGGACTAACGGAGCGAGTGTTGCCGTGGATGATGGGTTTGAGGAGGAGTCTCGGTCGCCGGAGCGAGAATCAGGCTGAACCATGTCGACGGTGTTCCCCGTGTTTCTGTGCAGCCTCGTTAGATAAATAAGGAGCTGAAGAAGAATGGCGCACCTTGCTTTGCGAACAACGAGAGAACTTAGAGAGCGACGTGACGAAGAACCGCCTGGATTCGCAGCGAGTCTGCGAGGGGTGGCGGTGCAACTTCGGCAGCAGCTGTGAGAGCAAGTAGTCAGCCAGCTTACTCGTAGCACTTCGAACGCTGTTTGAAGCTCTGGGGCCGAAGCGCGCTGAAGCTTTGAAGGCGCAGATTTTTTCGAGCCAGCCGCAGCAAGAACGCGACGTGTGTCCCTCGTGACTGTGCCGCTCGAGGACGTTGCTCACCTGGGACAGCTCCGAAGAAAGCACTGGGAAGCAGGCAGGAGAGACGAGAGGAGGAAGAAGAGGAAGAGAAAGAGGTCTCGATTCTTGCCCTCGCCGTCCCGCGGACCCAGGGAGATCCTCCCGGAAAAAGAGCTTCGAAGCAGCGTCCCAGCTTCAGTTCTTCCGCCTGTTGGCTACGAATCACGCTCATTTATTAAACGGGACGAGATTTATCGTAAAAGAGAGCCTCAGCTCGGCCATCTCCGCACGCTGCGGAGGTGCGAGTTGTTGAGGTTCTTCCGCGCTTATCAGGAGAGGGAAACGGGTTCAAGCAGCGACCTGGCTGGAGGAAGTGGAGCTGGAAGAGGTGAGGAATCGACGTGGGTTCGGTAGGAGGGAGGAGGGAGGAACAACGCGCGAGATGCGCGAATTGCACCTGGGGGCGAGGGACGAAAGATCGAACGCTCCGTCTCCTTCTCTCGGATACACAGCCGAGCGAAGCACGAGATGTGGTAACGTAACAGCCTGAGTGGATTGCCAACGCGAACCCCCGCCGACATCTAAAGTCCGCGCTCAATGAACGACTCAAGCGTCCCCTCTACCGACACCGGGTACTCCTTGAGCACGACCTCGCCATCGACGATGACGGTGTTGGGCTGAACAAAAACCTTGCGCGGGAGCTTCTTAGCGAGGACGAGCGGGCGGAGGTTATCGACCCAGTGCGCCGAGGGCTTCGTGAGGTCCTTGTAGAATGCTGAGGCCGACGAAAATCAGTATTGAAGCGCGGCGGGAGAGGGAAGGGACGAACCGGTAGCTCCGGCGGCGTCTCCAGTGCTCTTGCGAACTTGAATCTCGAGCAGCAGTTTGCCCATAACCTCCTTCCCCTTCTCTAGCACGAGCCTCTTGTCGACGCGCGCATAGGCGTCGATAAGCTCGCCAGTCGGAGAGTGGACTTCCTCGAGCGTGACGAGACCGTGCTGCATGAGCCAGTTAGTGATGCCGTAGCGAGCTCTGTGGAGGAGGTCAGTGGGGTTCGAGAGGAGCGAGAGGGAGGGACGAACTCCATGTGCGCCTGGCCGTGCCTCTGTGTCGCAGGATCGTACCATTCCAAAGATCGCTGAAGCGCTCATCGTCAGTGCGAGGTGGTGGAAGGGCGCGAGGAGAGAACGTACGATTCCGGCGCGAGCCATCGAAAGGAAGGTGTAGTAGACGAGCTTCTCGCAGTCTTCCTGCGTCTCGAACTTGAAGATGGAGAGGATATCGCGGTTGCTTGATACTGCATCCCAGACGTCAGCGATGTACAGCATGCTCGAACAGCGCGTAGCTCACGGTACAGCGCGACAGCTTCGGCACGGCACTCCTCCATCGACGACGACACGGGACCGACCTTGGAACCGTACGTCTCTCCTGCCACATCACAAAGAATCAGCTTCTCAATCTCATGGAGCTCCGAAGAACGAACGCACCAGCCTTGTACCACGACGAAATCGGCTCGCCGGTGAGCGGGTTCTTCAGCTTCGGATCAAAGTTGAGCGTGCCGTCCGCCGACTCCTGGAAGAGCTTTCCCGTTCCATGCCCGAGCAGCTCGTGGTTCGCAACTTGGACCTACGTCGCAAAGCATCAGCGACCGCCTTCCTACCGAGGAGCGAGGTCGATATCACCTCGAACGCTCGGTCGGCCCAGGCTTCGTACTCGGTGACTTCGGCAGGGGCGATGAAGGTCATCGGCTCGTTCGCAGCTTTGGCGGAGAGGATGTTGGAGAGAGAGACGTTCTATTGAAGGAAGAGGGTGAGCGAGGGAGCAAAAAAAGAGCAAGGTCGCGAACCTTGAATCCGTCGTTCTCACGAACGCTGCAGCTCAAGAGTCAGCGATACACTCAGCGACACGCCGTGCGACGTACTCGGCGTAGTTGGGAATGTTGATTCCCGCGGGAATCCCAGCGGTGGAGAACGCCAGAATCTCAAGCGCCGTAAAGTCGGGCCGCTGGAAAGTCCCCACTGCATCTCGAGAGTCAATCCATGCGCACGGCACGCTTGAGCGAAAAACGCACCTTCAAAGTCCGGTCCCCAGGGCAAGTCCTTGATGAGTTCCGGCGCTCCATCGACGAGCGCGTTGAACTTCTTGCTCTGCTCCTTGTTGACGACCGCCACGAATCCCTCCCACTCCGCCCTCGCTCCGAAAGGATCCACGTAGCTCTCGATAAAGCTGCGCTGTATCGTCAGTCTTCACTCCGCGCTGAATCCCGAAGCGACTCACCCGATGTAACTCTCCACCACCGGCCCAACATCCTTGACCCACTTCCCACTTCCTTTCTTGTGGAGATCGATATCGCCTTGCTCAAAGCTCTCCGTCGTAGTCCTCGAGCATCCCACGACGGTTCGCATCTCCAGCGTACTTGGCCGCCTCGCGGAGAGAGGCGTTGACGAGAGCGAGAGAGGCGCTGTAGTCCCCTCCTACGAGCTTGACCGCGAATCCGAGAGGCGATTCGATGGAGGTGGGGAAGGAGGCGGGAAGGGAGGAGGCGGAGGCGATGTGGAGAGTGAGGGTGGTAGGGGATTGTTTGGAGAGGCTGCGAAGGGGAGTGAGTCCGAGTAGGAGAGTCACGAGAAGGAATCGGGACGTACCGCGTGTTGAGTGTGGAGATTCCAGCCTTGTCGCAGAGAGCTTGCACTTCATCGACTTCCGCATCGGTCGGAGCGGGGTTGGAGGGGTAGTAGGCGGAGAGGTGACCACCCGAGGGCTTTCCGATCGTGAGGAGCCCTTCGGGGGTGAGAGCGTAGACATCTTCCTGGACCTGAATCAAACCTCGAGTCAAAGCGTGTACGCGGGAGGAGACGAAGCGAAACGCACGGCGGCCCAGAGAGGGAGAGCGACGGCGCTGCGCTCCGAGGAGGCGACGACGGCTTCAAAGGCGACGGCAGAGACGCGGGGGATGAACTTGGTCCCTCCAAAGGACTTAACTGTTAGATATATTGGTTCAGCTCAGCACGCAGCGCTCAGCAGCCGGTAGGAAGCACTCACAGTTGCTCAAGTTCGAGAGCACCTGCCATCATCTAAATCAGCTTCCAGTTCCCTAATTCTCGCATGCAAGCTCACTTGCGCAGTGTAGCTCATAACAGCAGCCCAATCCTCCTCGGAGACCTTGCTCCTCGCCTTGTGCGCCGCGAGATCGGCGAGTGCAGTCGGAGAGGCGGAGGAGCTGAAAGTAGCAATGAGGAGGTCAAAGATCCCTTCCGCGTGGGGAGTGGTCTGCGCCATGATGATACGGGCGCCGTTCCAGCATGCCTGGGAGAGGTGGTGCGAGTAGAGCTCTGTGGGAGCGAGGTGTCAGCGGGGCGTCCTCGAGCGAGCTCCTCTCGTTAGCGGCAGCTACTCTGGCCCTGCGCCGGTCGTGCCCACCCTCCAAGCATGCTTCCCTACCCGGCAAGGAAGCGGCGCACTGGACCTTGCTGCCCTCGCAAGCCCAAGCCTTCCCCACACCGATCCAGCTCTCCCTCCGCCGTCCGCGTCACCCTCACTCCCCCAGCTCCTCCGCAGCCTGCCCATCTCAGGAGAACCGGAAGCAGCTTACTCTCCTCCTTAGTGAGTGCCTTGAAGGCGTCCGCGATGTTGAGAGAGCACACCGGCGGCGCTTGATCGGCAAGGAAGCGTTCGGCGTTCATGGTGGCTGAGTGAGTGAAGGTGCGGGTAGTGCGAGTAGGGAGCTGGGCTGAGCGGCGTTTGAGAGAGCTGTGGAGAAGCCTGAGTCGACTCGCAGCTTTCATCCGATGGGAGCACGAGGGAGAGGAGGGAAACACGCGCGGCCGGAGGACTCGTCCACGCGTTCGCAGGGCGGCGTCTCCGCAAGGGCAGCGAGGACAGCGTGTAGACAGTTCAGCTGCTCCTGAATCCCTAACGAACGTGGTATTAAAGATTGCAGACGTGCGCGGAGTATTCTAGGAAGCCACAACAAGCTCGAGCGGGGAGGTCCCTCTCTACTTTCGCTCCAGATCTTGTTGTGAAACGAGCTCGTGGTAGATTCTGTACAGACGGCATGGTCAGCACGCGGATGGCAGTAGCGAGGAGAGAAGAGGACGTACCCCTTCCGTGCGAGAAGCTCAAAGTGCTTGCCCTGCTCGGCGACCTTTCCGTCTCGAAGAACGTACTGCAGAGGTCCTGGTTAGCGAGGCGCAGAACAGCAGCTGGTAGCAGCTTACGATGATATCGGCGCCTTGAATGGTCGACAAGCGATGCGCGACAGCGATGGTCGAGCGTCCCTTCGCAGCCTGGTCGAGCGCCTTCTGAACGACCTTTTCGGACTCGGAGTCGAGAGCCGACGTAGCCTCGTCGAGGAGAAGAACTGTGGAGGAGACAGAGATCAGTATGGGCGCAGGGTTAGAAGCGCAAAGCGAGCGCACTCTTGGGATTGCGAATGAGAGCTCGCGCGATCGCGATACGCTGCTTCTGTCCTCCACTGAGCTGGGCGCCCTTGCCTCCGACCTCGGTATCGTAGCCATCGGGAAGAGAGAGAACAAAGTCGTGAATGCTGTGGGAAGGCTCGTCAGAACTCCTCAACGTCGCAGGAAG
This sequence comes from Glaciozyma antarctica PI12, assembly GCA_002917775.1. Lineage (NCBI taxonomy): Eukaryota > Fungi > Basidiomycota > Microbotryomycetes > Kriegeriales > Camptobasidiaceae > Glaciozyma > Glaciozyma antarctica. Next base: position 41,973 of record KZ627155.1, on the reverse strand, counting down.
GAGCTGCTCACTTGGCATCCTTGCAAGCTTGCTCGACGTCAGCCTGAGTGATCGTGTCGCAGTGAACAGCGCCGAGAAGAATGTTAAAGCGAACGCTTCCAGCGTACAAAGTCTGCAGGCGCAGAAGTCAGTTCAAGTTCGGCCAGCGAGACCGGAGGGAGGACGCACAGGCTCCTGCGACACGAGCGAGACGCTCTGACGGTACGACTGAATGTTGAGCTCGGAAATGTCCTTGCCGTCGACGGAGACCGTTCCCGTGAGAGGGTCGCTGGGAAAAAGTCCGATTAGGCGTCGTCGGACGGAGAGCGAGAAAGCGACTCACTAGAACCGCTCGACGAGCTGGATCAGAGTCGACTTGCCGCATCCACTGGGACCGACGATAGCGACAAACTGTCCAGGCTTGACCTCGAGGCTGGGAGAGACAATTGTCAGCAACGCGCGCGAAGTCAAAGTAGAGCCGAACCAGCGACGCACTTGAGTCCTCGAAGCACACGAACGTGAGGACGAGTAGGATAGCGGAAGTGGACGTCGTTGAACTTGATGTGGCCTTCGCAGTCCTCAAACTTCTCGCCAGTAGTGTTCTGAGCGTCGATCTCGGGCTTGGAGTCGAGGAGGTGGACGACGTCGGCGGCGGCACCTCGGGCCTTGCTCATATCGGGAACAAAGTTGAAGACTGTTGTACAAAGATTCGTCAGGTCTGGGAACGAAGCGAGAGCGCTGGGTAAAGGCCGGCGTACCATTTCCGGCCTGGATGGAACCGAAAACGATCCTGGAGGAAGAGCGGGTTAGACGCTTGCAGCGGGAAAAGAACAGGCGAAGCGGCTCACGAGATCATGGTGATGAAGAACGTCTCGGTCGTAAGCTCGCGCGCGACGAGAAGGCGCGCTCCGTACCTGTTGCACAATTAGCTCGGCAGACGGACGAAACGGCGACGTTACATACCAGAAAATCAACGCAATCACCCAGAAGGTAAGCGCTTGGGAGAGGGAGTACCATGCGTTGGCGACGATGGCGGTGTGGTTGGACTGGCGCTGAGGCTCGTCGAGGTACGTGGCGTAGATTTTCGAGCAGTCGTCCTCCCTCGTCAGCGAAGCGACAGTTCGGATCGCACCAGCTGCTTCGCAAGCCATCTGAGCGGACTGCTCGTGCGCCTTCTTGTTCTTGACGTCCTTGAGAACGACGACCTTGAGACGAACGACACCGGCCTGCAGGATATGACGAGTCAGCGTCGCCACGGCATGCACAGGGTTAAAAGAACGCACAGCGATGGTGAAGGGGAAGCAGGCGATTCCGACGAGGGCGAGCTTCCACCCGTACGCCAATCCAATGATCGATCCTACGATGAGGGTGAAGATTGACTGGATGATAACGCCCATAGTGATGCCGAGAAGTCCCTGAACCTTTTGAGCCCAGTCGGAGACGGACGAGGTAAGGTGGCCGGTCGAGTTCTCGTCTTTGTCGAAGAAAGCGATCTGCGAAAAACGCATCGTCAGTCTCAATACCTAAAACGACGACCAGAGAGAGCTTACATCTTGACGAAGGATCGAACTGAACGTCTCGAATCGTAGAATACGACTGAGGTGCTCAGCGGAAGCTCCGAAGGCAAAGTTTTGGACGCCGACGGCGAAAGACGCGAGGAGGGCGATAATGAAGCAGTACAGCGCGTAGCGGTTTCCACCGCTGCGAAGGATTCCTTCGTCTGGCTCGCTGAAGACGCCAATGACTCCTCCGAAGATGATACCTAGATTCGGGGCTCAGCGAGTGCCCGTCAATCAAACGAACTCCCACTCACCGAAGACGGGGTAGACGCAACCGCTGAAGATGGACGCAAGCAAACCCCAAACGTATAGCCACTTGCGCTCCCGGTTAAGCTTGAGCATCCGTACGACGAGATAGTAGAACGAGCGCGGCTTGCGAGCGCCGATTCCCGTCTCAAGGTCCTGACGGTTCTTCTCCGAAAGCGCTTGACTAGCCGCCGAGCGTCCCGTTCCAGTCCTCTTGAGCGTCTCGAAAACAGGCTTCTCGTTGCGAGCGAGTTCGTCGGCCTGCTCGCGCGTGAGAGCACCGCCGGGAGCCTTCTCGTCCGTGATCGACGCGTCGTCGCTCTCGTCGTCGGCCTCCGTGTGCTCACGGAAACGCTGGGCGGAGACGAGGCGCGTGTAGGCTCCTTCGGGGCGCTTGAGGAGCTCGGTGTGGGCGGAAGACGTAGGGGTGCTCAACGCGCTTTCGAGAATGCGGCCTGCGGACATGACGATAATCTGCGAACAGCATCAGCACTGGAACAGGAGCGAAAGCGTGCTGAGAACGCACCTGGTCGGCGTCCTTGATGGTCGAGAGCCTGTGGGCGATCGTGATGGTAGTGCGACCGACCGAGGCCTTCTCAAGCGCATCCTGAACAATCGCCTCGCTGGCAGTGTCGAGCGCGGAGGTAGCTTCGTCGAGAAGTAGAATACGAGGATCGCCAACAATAGCGCGTGCGATAGCAATCTGCGAGCAAAGGCGCATCAGCTTCGAACCCAGCTTGAGCGAGAATCGAGAACTCACACGCTGCTTCTGTCCTCCAGAGAGGAGCATACCGCGCTCGCCGATCATGGTGTCGTATCCCTCGGGGAGGTTGCTGATGAATCCGTCCGCGTTCGCCTGAGCAGCAGCGGCGACGATCCTCGCGCGCTTCTGCTCCTCGCTCTCGCTCTCAAACTTGGTGCCGATGAGTCCGTGAGCGATGTTGCCGGCGACGGTGGTGGCGAAAAGGGTAGGTTCCTGGTAGAGCTTGTTAGCAAGGCGAAGGTGCGGGGGGAGGAGGGACGAACCTGGGAGACGAGGCCGATCTGGGTGCGAAGCCACTTGACGTTCAGGTCGCGAAGCTCGTTGCCGTCCAGCTTGATACTGCCGCCGATAGGGTCGTAGAACCGCTCGATGAGACCGACGATGGTGGACTTGCCGGATCCCGACGCGCCGACCAACTGCGCACGCGCTCAAAGTCAGATCACGTCTTCCGAGACTCGAGAGGAATCACTGCGACGCACAGCAGTCATCTTTCCCCTCGGGAACACAGCCGAGAAGTCGTAGAGGACTTGAACCGAAGGGCGAGAAGGGTAGATGAAGTCGACGTTGGAGACCTCGATTTGTCCCTCGACAGTTTCAGGCTTGAAACCGTCGGGAGAGGCAGAGTCAATGACGGGGACACGATCGATGGTGGCGAAGATGGAGGTGGCTGCGCCCAGGGCGAAGGAGAGGGACTGGAGGTTCGGTGCAATCTGAGCGAGGGAGAAGGCGCCAATCAGGATCGCGAAGAAGACTGTGAGGAGCGAGAGTCAGGCTTTGCGGAAGAGAGGCTGCGAGGGACGCACCATTGACAATCTGTCCGGGGTTCGCCTGGCGGTTGATGATGAGAGTCGTTCCGTAGTAGAAGGCGAGAGCGTAGGCCGAATCTGCTGAACGTTAGCGTAGAGTACTGTGTGCAGAACGAGAGCGACGCACAGATGATGAAGAAGAACACCGCCATTCCTCCGCCGTTGACCCAGGAGGACTTGATGCCTAGCCTGAGAGTCTGCGGGAAGCAAAGTTAGCTCTAGTACGCCCGACGAGCACTTTGAAAACACCGACCTTCTCGTTGTTGACGTCGTACATGGCCGTGAGCTTCTTCTGCGTACCGAACGCGTGCGTGTTGCGAACCGACGAGATGACCTCCTCGGCGAGCGTTCCTCCTTCGGCCGTCTGCTCGAGCATGTCGCGACGGTACTCGGACATGAACAAGTTCATTCCGTAGCCCGCACCAGCGATGCAAGGGACTGCCAAAGTGAATCAGTCGAGCTCGATGAGGGGAGGGAGGGAGGAACACACTGATGGTCGAGACGACGAGAGCCAGGCGCCAGTTGCGCACGAGGGCAACGATGAATCCGGTAACGAAGATCGAGAGGAACGAGACGGTGATGGGGATCTTGTCGCTGATGCCTTCCTGGATCAAGTGCGTGTCCGTTTGAATGCGGGTGGTAACCTCTCCGGCGCCCATCTTGTCGAAGTAGGCGACGTTTTGACGTAGGATGGCTTGTCTGAAGGGTCCAGCACCTTAGTTGAAGGCACAGCATCGGTGATTGGTCGCACGTACAGGTAACGCTCGCGAATACGACGCGTGGTAGCTTCTCCGGTGTAGATCCAAGTCTGCGACGGAAAAGGATCAGCTTCGACCTTTGATTCCTGGTTCCGAATAACGTACGGCCATATAAACGAACGTTGCCGCAAACATGGCGATACCAATATAGACTAGGTAGAGCGCGTCCTGATTTACGATGCTGAAGAGGTTGATTTTGGCGGCTTCGAGGAGCGCAGGTCCTTCAGGAGTCCTGTTGACGTCCAAAAATGCCGTTCCGTACACGGTGAAAGCGGTAGTGAGACTGCGAGCGGTACATCGTCAGCTTTCGGTAAACTTTGAGGAGGGAGAGGAACGCACGATCCAAAGACGACGGTCATCATCGGCTGCGCTACTCCACTGATGATCGCGCCCAGGATGCCGACATAGTTGAGGAAGACCTCAAAGTTGGTGCTGAAGCGGAAGAGCTCCTTGAACTTGGCAGGGGGGCGCTTGACGACGTGCCTGCGCCGCAAGAATCAGCCTACGCCTCAGCAGCGACAACAACAAATACGCACACTTGCTCAGCGACAATCTTGCGCTGCTGCTCGTTGAGATGCGCCAGCTCGGGATCCTCGAGCACCGTCTCATCGGGTGTTGAGCCTCCCGCTCCTCCTCCGCCAGCAGCAGAACCAGACTTGAGAGGAACGCTCTTCTCGTTCCCGAAGCTCTTCTCGTCCTCAAACGAAGGAGCCTTGGTCGAAGTCGAGTTGGAAGCGGCGAGGGGAGTTTCGATAGGATTGGCGGCGAGTGCGGGGAGGAAGGTCGATTGAGTGGGGGTATCGGGGCTTTCGGCGAGAGGTGCGGTTGTCGTGCTGGGGAGGAAGGTGGAAGGTTTGGGCGTCGTATCGGTCTGAGCTGGAACGGCATCAGCTCCTCCTTCGTCTCCCGATCCCGCCGCTACGCTAGCCAGGTCCCCGTGAGAAGCGCTCTCCGAGTTGGCGTCCGTAAAGCTGTCCTCCCTCTGGATCGTAGCCTGGCTCCCATACGCGCTTCCCGTAGCATCGGCGTAGACCGAGTTCCCGCCTGTGGCGCTCGTCGCGCTCGTGTAGTCGCTGCGGATGGAGAGGGGGACAGAGTCGCGCCGGTTCGTACGTTCCCCTGCGAGGGACTCCTCCTCCGTGTCGGCTGGGTCGGGAGAGGAGGGGAAGGGGGTGGCCGATAAGGCGGCTAGGGCGGCGTCCTGGCCTGATGGAAGGCTTGCCATCGTGGTGGCGTGTGAGAGAGAAAGGCGGGCTGAACAAAATCGGCAGAGGACAACGCTGCCCGAGCTCGCTTCCCACACCGGTAGCGCCCTCTCGTCACGGCACGGCACAGAAGGCTGATTGGACTTGCTGAGGCAGTCTTCCCTGGCCATCGTCGGCGCTGGACAAGAACTCCCTCAGCTCCCCTCATCTCGAAGGAGAAAGCTGCAACGTCGCGGAGGAGATCGACGTGCTGCGCACTGCTCTTCTGCTCGCGACTTTCAACTTTTGTAGTTTTGTTCTTTGCAACGCTCCTCTCACCGCATGAGTGGCTTCATACTTGCTGGATTGCTGTACGAAATGAGAGCGTCTACTTCAAGAGAAGCCAAAAAAACACGCAAACTCGGAACGACCTCCGCCGCTCGGCTTGCCCGTGACAATTCGCCGGATCTCTTGTCCCGCCCTCCTGTTTCGGTAGCGAGCGTACACTGACAGAGTACGACGAGACTTGAGCGCGGGCGGGAACGAAACGAGACTTGGAGCGCGAGCAGACGAAAAACTCCCACACCGTTCAAACAGCGTGTATTCTCGTTTCAAGCGGTAAAAAGGCGTTCGTAAATGAACCTCGGCGAATGTGCACTTCCGATTCTGCAGACAGGCCGTCAGTTATCGAGACTTGAGAGCGACGAGCGAAGAACGAACCTGAATCACTGAGGAGCCTGGAAAGCGGCGTTGCTGAGCGCCTCGGCGGCGCGCTTGCGAAGGGCCTGCGATGGTAGCTGGTTAGCGAGGCGCTTTGATGAGAGGGAGAGGGAAAGTACCTCGTCGGAGTGAGGCTCAGTGGCTGCGAAAGGACGTCAGCGAGTGATAAGTACGAGATTGCGGAAGAGGAACGCACACGTCGCAGCGGCGATGGTGACGGTCGCAGGCCTGTCCTGAGAGCCGATGTGGACCTTACCGGGGTGCTGGAAGACGGGCTGTCGAGGGGCGTTAGCGAGATCACGAGTTGCGCGGGAAAACGCACGATCTCAGACGAGTGGGAAGACCTCTCGGTCGTGCCAGCTCCAGCTCCGGTGTCTGCGATTATCATCAGCTCCCCTCCTCGTACCGATATGAGAAACGTACAGGCAGGGATCTGCTCGCTCTTCATCGACGACTGAGCGGGCTTCGAAGCGGTCTGAGAAGTCTCAGCGACGGAGCCAGATGGCGCGGATGGCTTGAAGGGAGCGGGCTTGGACTCGGTCGACGAGGACTTGGGAGTCGTCTCGGAGATGGAAGAAGACATCTTGTTTGCCGTTTCGGAGGCGATCTGGCCGGTGGGCTGGTGGCGGAGTCAGCGACGACGAAGCGAGGAGTGGAGATGAGGACGTACCTTGTCGGAGCCGGAGTGGCTCGAGGGAGCGTTCTCCTTCATCGACGACTGGTCGAAACGTCAGCGTGCGCGCTGAGCTGCACGACTTGGGGAAAGGAGGAACGTACCTTGCTCGACTCGGTCTGAAGGCTCGCCGGCGTCTTCTCCTTCGCCGTGTCGACAGAAGCCTGCGTGTCTGCGAGAAACCGTCAGCCTCGTATTGCAATCACAAACGAAAGGCACTCACAAGTCTTCTCCCCCGCAGCGTGCCCACCCTCGCCGTGCGTCTTCCCTCCCAACATCGCAGGAAGGTACCCCTGCACCTGGGCAGGGATGTAGCCCTGAACCTTCTCGACGACCTGCTCGACATATCCCTTCGTCGCAGCCGGAATCTCCCCCGCCCCCGTCGTGACCTGCCTCGAGGTCTCGCTAGCGCTCTGCGAAGCCCCGGTCATGCCGCGCGACGCGCTCGAGGAGGCTTGGTGAGCGGTACCCTTGGCGGTCTGCGAAGCGTTCGACGCAGCCTGCGAGGTGGTCGAAGAGACGTTGGAAGCGAGGTTCGAGGCCGAGGACGTCGCCTGGTACGCCGTATCCTTGACGGTCTGCGCGGCGCCACTCGCGGCCTGGGAAGCGGACGAGGCGACGTTCGAAGCGACGTTGGATGCTGCCGTAGTCACCTGGCTCGCCTTCTCCCCGACGACCTGTCCCGTTCCGCTCGCGACGTTCGAAGCGCGCGAGGAGACGTTCGAGGCGGTCTCCTTCGCCGCGGAAGTCGCCTGGCCCGCTTTCTCCCCAACGACTTGGCCTACGCCCGAAGCCTGCGAGGTAGCCTGGCTCGTCTTCGCGCTCGCTGTGTGTCCGACGTTGGGAAGGCGGGAGGAGATGGCGCTACCGGCGGACGAGAGGTGGTGCGAGGCTTTCTCGATTCCGACGATCGGAGCTGTAATGGCCATCTGCGCAGGAGGTTAGCTGGGGTAGGAGATGTGAAGAAGAGAGGACGTACGCCGGCGAGTCCTTCGGCGAGGTTCTCGACGTGAGCTTCGGGAGGAGAGAGCTCGTGCTTCGGGGCGGTGGTGTGGGAAGCGAGAGTCGATCCAGGCTGGGCGTGTGACTGCAGAAAGAAGTCAGCTCCGTTCGAGTAGAGAAGTAGAGAGTAGCCTTACCTGTGTCGACTGGGAAGCAGGCTTGGTGGACTCCGCGGAGAGTTGCTGGGTGCGCGAAGACTGAACGCCGCCAGGCATCATCTCCTTCGCCTTGTCGACCGCCTGTCCGGCTTGCTGAGTGAATTGTTGACCTTGACCGACTTCGGAAGGCTTGGAGGCTCCTCCCGACCTGAGGGAGGGAAGGTGCGACGTCGCGATTTCGTACGCCGCAAGTGGCGCGGTGGCGACCATCTGCGCTGGAGGTCAGCCTTGTCGCTGGGAAGCGGAGGAAGGGGCCGTACTCCTGCAAGGCCTTCGATCACCTTGTTGGCGTCGGCGGCGGTCGACTCCGTGGCGGTTTCCGTACCTGGCAAGGCGTTAGATCCGTTCTCGAGAGTGGGACGAAAGGCGTACCTGGCCTGAGGGCCTCGGGCTTGACTGGGGTCTTGGGAGCGTTCGAGTTGGACATGGTGAGTTCTTCCAAGTGAGTCGTAGGAGGAAGAGATTCGAACTCGAGGAGAAATCGAGTGACGCGGAGTCTCGCTGGGCTTGTGCGTGGACCCCTCTGGGGAGAAGTTTCCTTCGCCGGCAGGCAAGCTGGTACTGAGGCGGTAGTTTAGAGCGAATTTGATTCTGGTAAGCGCCGCGGTGAGCAGGGAGAAAGGAGCCATGAGGAGGAGAAGGACCGAAGCAGGAGTTGGCGTACAACGACCAGATCCAAGCCCACAACAAAGACCGCCGATGTGAAAAAAGCAGAGCGAGAGTAAAGCAGAGGAGTAGCGAAAGCAGTAATCGAGCAGCGGAGTCCTGGAGAGCAACGGAAGCGACTTGCGTGGTGGAGTTGTGCGTGCGTCGATATTACAGCTTCCGTCGATTCCCTTCGCCCAGGAGCACTTCCTGTAGCTGCAAAAAATACCAAATCAGCTCACAGCGTCCTCCTCAGAGCGGCATAGCTCACGGCCCATCCTCCTTCGCCTACTGCTGTCGCCCCTTGCCTCCAACCGGCACGCTCGTCCCCGTTATCGGTCCTCCCTGCTGGCGCTGCTCTTCCGCCTGCTTCTCCATCATATCTTGACGTAGTTGAAGGACTCGGCGCTTGTTAAAGTAGTCCACCTGTTGAGATAGGAGGGAGTCAGCGATTGAGATGGGGATCGGAGTTTGTTGAGGCGGTCGCGGGAGATGCCCTGTTCCAGCACGCGTACTACTGATACAGATTCTACGATGCTAAACCACGGTGCCGACGAAGGCCTTGAGGACGTTCGGCCCACGCCCAGTCGAGGAGCAGCAGCACGCTCACCCCTGCTCGCTCGGCCTTCACCAAGGCGTGCTCCCTCCACCCCACATCCCAGAGCCAGAGCACAGCATCGTGTATGTCGACGAATCCATCCTCCTTCCCAGCCAAGTCCCCAAGAGCCAACCCTCTCCCACACCCGCTCAGCTCTCGCCCTCCCTCCATCGAGCCCGAACCCGAACCCTCACTCACCCAACTAGCCGCACACCCCTTCCCATACGCATCCTTCTCCTTCTTGCAAACTCCCTTCTCCTCCTGCCCCGGTACGTTGACGTCGTTCGCCTCGAGGCACCCAAAGTAGGCGTCTCGGGCGGTCCAGCAGACTTGGCGGGCTGAGCGCGTAGGGGCGCCGGCTTCGGGGGTGGCGGAGCTGGAGAATAATCCCATCGGAATACTGGTTTGGAGGGAGCGGCGGAGGGGAGGTGTGGGGGGAGGGGGAGGAGCGAGTGCGCGATCGACTTCGGATGTTGTTCTTCGACCAACGACTGGCAGCTGCCACGACTCGGCTACGCGCTTCAAAGGAGCGGCTGGTCAGCTGTGCTTGCTCTCTGGACCAGAACTTGCCTCGGACGACTCGATTCAGCTCATCATTCGACCTCCTCTCTCGGACCTCCTCTCGCGGCGAATGAACGCGCACCCACCACGCTCCAGATACGCAAAGGGATCGAGTGGCAGATCAAGTTGAAGCTCAGAATGGGTTGGGGAACGATGCTGTGATCGCGGAGCTGGAGGAGAGGGTGCTGGAGGGGGTGCTGCATTTGGTCATCTTGACGAGGGGTACTTGAGCGGAAGCGTGCAACTAGGTCTTTGCGTTGCTGTGCGTACGATTGCGAAGGCCTGCTCACTCTCAAAGCGATGAATTGTCCACTGCTCTACCTCGTACAGATTGTCTGTTGGTCTCTCGAAAAACTCGGCAGCGAGCTCAACTGCGTCGACGCGATCAGCCCTCGCTCGTCGTCCTTGCGAAAGCAACTCACCTATACCCTCCTTCCCACCATCTTCCGAAACTGCACCGTCGTCCTCGACCCCAACCCCAAGTTCCCCTTCTTCGCACCCCTCATCTCCGCCTCAATCGCCCTCGTGTCCAACCTCATCTCTTCCTCCGCCCCCTCCCCGACCTTCACCAACCGCACCCCTCCCCTAGCCTCCAACCGCACCCCTCCCCCGTCCTCCACCATCCTCTCCACCAAGCCTTCCCACCACTCCCCACCCCTCTTCCTCTCCAGCTCTTTCTCCCGCTTCCTCACCTCACTCGCAGCTTTCCGAAGCCCAACCTCGTACGTCTTCCTCGCCAGCATCCAGCGGTGCTGCAAGAGGGCGTGAGCGGCGGGAGAAGGAATGGAGTAGGTCGTCGAGAGGGTGTGGGTGTTGAAGTACCGCGAATCGGGGGTCGAAGGAGGAGGAGAGGAGGGGAGGGGGGAGAGGAGGGAGGAGGCGTTGGAGAGGAGGGCGCGGGTGAAGAGGTAGTGAGAGGGGAGGAAGGGGGTGAGGGAGAAGGTGCGGTCGGTGGTGGCGAGGAGGGAGGAGAGGGTGGAGAGGCGGGCGACGAGGGATTGTTCGAGAGCGTGCGTGACGGGAGGGGATAGTGCGACGATAGAGGGTGCCGGAGGGAGGGTGATGAGGTGAGGAGTCGACATAGCTGCGGCTCGCTTTTCCCTGGCAGCGAGGACCATGCGACGAGCGAGCTCCCTGGCCGAGGACGCCGCCTCCTTCCTCGCCGACTTCTCCAACGTCGACTTCCTCCTCGGCGAAACCACCCCCGCCTCGTTCACCGCAATAGGTTCCGCCGATGGCATCGCTACCGCTTCGACACGCTCCGCAGCGGCGGCGGCTTCCACCACGCGCATCTCCTCCAAGTCCCGCAATACCGACGCTCGGACGACTGCGTTGCGCGGGGTACGACGGAAGAGGTTGACGAATAGAGGTCGCCGAATTGGGGTCTAGGCGTGTGAAGGGGTGTGTGGGTGGGGCGCATGATGTGGCGAGGGCGGGTGGAGAGTTGATGGTGGAGTCGAGTGAGGGGAGAAGAAAGAGGACCACAGGGAAATGAGATGTGAGCAGGTGCATGGGAGCGTGCGGGAGAAAGGGAGCAGAGGATAAAGGGAAGCAGGACGGGAGCGAGGAGAAAGGGAGTCTGCGAGGCGCGTGCGCTGGCTTTTTTCGCCGATAAGACTCCCGCCTAAGCGACGGATTGAACGACGATGATGATGCCTTGCTGCTGGAATAGATGAGTGCGACTAGGCCTTGTCGTAGCTCGCACCGCCGGCCTTCCGGAGGCGGGATACGATGGGTTCCTGCGCGCGAGAGGGAGTCAGCCTGCGTTCGTGCGCGGCGGCAATTGTGATCGCCTAAAACTACTGCACGGAGCTTGCTGAGAGAATCCAGCGCCGCATGAGCTGAGCTGTCCCTCTTCCAGCGCCGACTGCGAACCCGCCGACCGACGAACACGCCTCATCAGCTTCCCCAAGCTCCCCTCCGGCGGCCCAAACTACAGCGCGTACAGCCCTTCAGATACGCGCACGCGCATGCGCACGCGCACTCAAGAACTCACAGATCCTCCAAACTGCTCGCCGGCACCTCGATACTGAACGCCCTCAACACCGTCTTGACGTCCGCTCCGTGAACGCTCGTCTTCGCCTTTCGCATCACGCGCACGCTGGGGCCAATGTACTGGATCAAGATGAATTTGGCGCGCTGGGATTCCTCATCGTTGGCGAAGGACTGTCGCTTGGGGTTAGCTGGTGCGTCCGAGAGGGAGGGGAGAGGACGAACTATCCGCGCGTAACCGAACGAAGCGCGGTCGTCGTCCCAGGTGATTTTTGAGAGACCTCGAGACCCTGTAGTTCGCTGTGTTAGCTCGATAGGCTTGCATAGAGCGCGGAGAGAGGACGCACGCCGCTGCCTGACCCCGTCAGCTGGAGCTTGTCACTCTTCTCTCCAGCGTAATCCAGCAGCAGCCAGTTCGTCTCGGACTTGTCTGCAGGTGAACGCGTTAGCTGCAGCTACAGGAACACTGCTGGACTGAGCGTACCGCTGCGGACGTCCTCGTACGCTGCCGCAATCGCGGGGTCACTCAAGTCGGCCAGGTTGGGCACAGGCGGTGGGGTTCGTGGGAGGAGGAGGTCGGTGGAGCTACCAAGCTGTAGTGAGTGTTTGAACGAGAGTTGGTGAGCCTGGGAGACGAGTGTTGACGGTCAACAAGCGACGAAGGAACACGTCTCCGAGTAGCCTTCGCTCCCCTCCTCCCACGACAACGCCCACGCCGACGACACAGCCATGCTGCCCTTACCTCTCCTCCTCCTCTCCCTCCCATTAGCCGCCCTTGCCGTCAAGTTCGAACTCCCCGCCTCGCACAGCGCTGCTCAAAAGTGTCTATGGAACTACGCCCTCTCCGACACGCTCGTCGTCATCTCCGTCAGCGCGCCCGTCGTCGGTCCTCTACAGCGGTTGGACATGGAGGTCATGGATGGGAGCGGCAGTAGGAACGTGTATCAGAGCAAGAAGGGGCTCAAAGGGGAGACGAGGATGGCCATCACTACGCACGCGGATGCAGACCTAGGCGTGTGCTTTAGGAACGTACTGGATCCTTGTGAGTCCTCTTCCTTGCCCTCGCCGTGAACGGCGGAAGACGGCGAGCTCGCGCGACCCCTCCTCGACCTTCACGCACGATCCTCCACCCGCCTCACAGCCAGCTTATCCTCCCTCCTCCACCCCTCAGCCGTCCCTGAATCTCAAGCACATCTACACGTCCGCTCAATCGACCTGGACGTCGATATCGGAGCCGACGCCGTCGACTACAACGCCATCGCCAAGCAGGAGAGCCTCTCGGGACTCGAGGTCGAGATGCGCAAGCTCGAGGGAGTCGTCAAGGAGATTGTGGACGAGCTTAACTATCTAAAGAGGAGGGAGGCGAGGATGAGGGATACGAATGGTGAGTCCGGATCGGTTGCGCTGGGTTGGAGGTGGGGGCGGTGGTGCGCGACGAGGACGGAGGGGTGATGGGCAGCTACAGCTTGTTCGGGTCGAGTGCAAGGAGGTGCGAAAGGCGCTCGTCGCCTGTTGATCCTTCTCGCCGCTGGCTCGTCCCTCCTTCAGCTCCCTCGCTGTCGAACGCGTGCGTGGGCTCTCTCGCTCGGGTGCTCAGCCGCCAGGGTCGGAGTGCCACTGCACATGCCTCATCAGAATTCACGTCATCTGGCGGAAGGCGAGGCAGGGAGATCGCAGGAATCGCTGAGGAGGTCGGGTGCCTGAGCAGCAGCTCCTGCGACCTGCCTTCTCTATGGTTGCACTCCGACTCCGCTACTCTCAGCTCGGTTCGTGCCTCAGTGCGCATCTGCGGAAAGGGTCGTGGGAGGTGTCTCCATCGCGCAGATGTCGCGAGCTCCTGCAGCTGGGAAACCCCTCGTCTGAGCGAGAGACGAATCCTTCTCACGCCTCATTGTATTGAGTATCTCTCGTGGGGCGGGACGGCACGGAGTGCGTACGAAGAAACGCCAAACGTGAGCGGGAGGAATGAGACCGGACCTGAGGAGATGGGTTGGGAGAGCCGAAGCTCTCTTGACAGTCCTTGCAGCTTCGCACTTGCTGCGTGATCGTCGAGCGTTGGAGAGGAGACGATGTCGCTTTGAGGGTGTGGATTGCCAGAGCCAAGCTCGCGCGATCGCCTCTTCTGCGCAGCTACATAATCACCCGCAACGCTCATTATTGGCGCACACGCGTTATCGTTCCGTAACGTGGTGCACGAGTATCCCAGGGAGTTGGAGCAGGACGCCGCTTTGCGCGAGCTAAGCGGCGTCTGGCTCGCCTCGTCGCCTAGCTGACTCGCGCTACACGACTCTCACTCATCTTTCGCCTGCAATGGGGAGTTGCTCGCTCTGAGGTGGTGGTCGGGGGGGAGAGGCTGGCGGACGTTAGCGAGGAGGGACGCGCGATTTGCGGAGTGGGTCGTCGGAGCGAGAGCTCCCATGATCGTACTACGCATGCTCCTTGCGATGTTCACTACTTCGCTGGCGGTTTCTCTAAACTCTGCGCGCGACGCGATCTGAAGCGGCTGGAGTGAGGGAGGCAAGCGCGAGTCGGTCTTGGGGAGCTGGGTTGCCAGAGCTACTGCTCTCGCGACGACTCTTCCCCTCGATCCAGTCGCAGTGCCTTCGTTGCTCAAAATTGGACACCGCGGCCACACTTGCCTGATTGTTCAGCTTTCGCTTCTCTCCGCGCCGATGTGCTCGCCTCCTCCATCGCCACCCTCCTCACCGAACCCTCACTAACCCTTCCTCCTCAGAATCCACCAACGACCGCGTCCGAAACTTCTTCTTCCTCACGTTCACAACTCACAACTCTCATCGGCATCTGGCAAATCCTTCACCTCCGAAGTTACTTCAAGAAGAGTGCGTTCCCTTTCTCTCTCGTGTATGGGTGGGAGCTGATAGTGCGCAGAGTACCTTATTGATTAAGGGATGGGAATGCATTACGTTTCAGGATTTGGAAGTGCGGAGAGAGTGGTCGTTGAGAGTGCCGAACCTGGAGAGAAGCGCAGCGGGAGGGCTGAGCTCGTTCACGAAAGCTCTCGCTCGGAGGGCAGGCTGCCGCACCAATCAGCGTCGCCTCGGTGTAAGGTCTGTCGCTCGCTTCGACGGGAGTACGCAGAGCGTCGGAACGGTATTTGCAGAGGATAGAAATATTAAACGAGGAGGAAGATCCACTTCCGTCCTTCGCACATCAAACGGCTTCGCAGTCGACCTTAGCTACCTCGGTTCCGAGCGAAGATGGACTTGCGTCGTTCGATAGGAGCCGACGTGAGAGCATTAGCGTAGCCCTCGCGCCAGCCGATCGAAACGGATGCCATCGCAAGAACAGAAACTACGGCAGTCGTCGCCCGTGTGATATCGCAATCGTTATCGCATCGTGTAGTGCTTATTCTCCCTTTCTCTCCCCCGCGGGCGTATCTGCATCAAGCGTCGTCCTCGCGTCGTCGTCCCCCACCATCTCCCCATCTCCGACTCCCGTCCTCGCAGTTCCGCTCCCGCTCGCACTCTCCGTCCTCCCAGCTCCAGCAATCCCACTCCCGCTCGCCATAAGATTCGGTGGAGTCCTCGGATCTCCGTGATTCTGCGTAACATCATTAGCGAGGTCTGCGAAGAGAGCGAAGGGAGGAGACGCACGTAGATCCGCTGATGGCGACGGAGATTGGAGACGACTGCGAAAGCGCGAAGACAGGATTCGTGGGGGCAAATATGGGGCTTTTCTTTCGAGTGCGAGCGCTGCGGCGGGGCGTTAGGAGCGTGCGAAGAAGGAGCGAGGGGAGCGAGGACGGACCTGGTGCGTATTCAACGCGGAGGGACTGCGGGATCGGGGTCAGCACCTACTACACCCACCTACGACAAATCCACAGAAAGCGACAGGGGAAGAGGTGAGCGCACCGAGCAAACGTCTTGCCACAAATCTCGCACCCATACTTCCTCGCCGAAGCGTCCCTCGGCATTTCCGTAGCCCTGCGCCTCCTCTTCCTCTTCTTCTTCCCGTTCTCCCCCGCGCTCGAATCGCTCTCCCACTGCTGCAGCAACTCGGCGGGCGTAGGCTGGGCGCTCGTGCTCGGTTGAACGATCCGCGGGACGCCGCTGAAGGTGCTCGGCGGTGGAGGAGCGGGCGGGTAGTGCTGTGGTGCTGTGGTGAAGCTTGAAGCTGGTGGGAGCTGCACTGGATAGGGGTACGAAGGTGGGAGAGGGCGGATAGGCGGGAGAGGGAGGGAGTAGTTGAACGGCGAGGGAGTGGAGTGGAAATGGACTGGGGCGGGGTAGTACGGCGCCGGAGGAGGGAGAAAAAGCTGGAGAAGTGGAGCCGGGGTGGGCGCTGGGAATGCGAGGGGCGGGAGGCTGTGGCGCCGCACGAGGAGGGAGGAGGAGCTGCGTTCGGCGGGGCGGTATTGGGAGCTCGGGAGTGACTGGTGAGTGCGGTGGTGGGGACCCCGTTGAGAATCCATGCTCAGATTCGCTGAGAGAGCTCCGGTGCTGGTGCTGGCGTGCTGCTGAAGGAGGAGAGAGGAGAGGTTGAGAGCGTGCGAAAAGGCGAAGATCCGAATTTCCTCCGCTTCTCCTTATTCCGCCTTCTATTGCCCACCATTTGCCCGCGCCCATTTGGAGGCGGGAGGTTTGAGCTCTGAGCGTGTGCAACCCAGCCAGAGTTAGCCTTATTAAAAAGCTGTGGTGGAGGGCAAGACGAGCGCTAAAGGTCGAGCGAGCGAGGTGGGAGGATACAACCGCGGGGCAGCTTGCCCGTAAGGCGCTGATTAGAAAGGATCTCAGGGCTTCAATGGTGGGTTGCAGTGAATGATCAGCAGAGAGGGTGGTGCCCGCACTTCTTCTGCCCTTGCGAAGCCGCCAATCTTTTCGCTACCTAACTCTTTTCTTCAACGAGCCTGATGAATGCATGTTTTGATACATTCCAGTAATTCCCCTACGAGAAGAGCGAGCAGATTTGGTCAAGTCAAGTGAGCGCTTCGCGATGGTTCAACGCGCAGCTGGATGGGGAGCGCGCGATTGACGCCTGTGCCAACTTGCGTCGACGCCAGCCGGAATCGAAAATATTACTTTTTATCGGCACGAGCAGGTGTTTGTTCCAGGCCGAGGAGCGAATCTGGCAGGAGAAGGAGGTGCTCAACCGGAGTCCGGAGAGAATCAATTCGAGAATTTTCTGGGCACTTAGCACTTGAATTGACTAGGCCCTCGAGGTTGTTGTCGCCGCTGTTCCTCTCCAGCTCGATTCGAGGCTCGACTGTAGTCAAGATGGCAACAGGTGAGCAGTCCTGACTAACAGCAGAGTCAGGCTTGACAGCTAACTCGCTCCTCCCTCGCTCTCCCTCGCGACAGACCTTCAACTTCCTCCTTACGTCGACTCAATCTCCTCCCTCGCATTCCACAGAACAAACCCCGACCTACTCCTCACCGGAAGCTGGGACAAGGTACGCACTCCCAGCTCTGACGGCGCGAGCCTCCGCCGCCGGTGCCATCGCCAGGAAGAACGAGCTGACCACGCCTCCCCGCGCAGAACGCCTACCTACACAACCTCAACTCTTCCTCCTCGGTTCAGAAACTTCCGTTCAGAGGAGCCGTGCTGGATGTCGCGTGGGGGACTGATGACTCGCATGTCTACGCTGGAGGAGTCTCGAAAGAGGTCAGACTGTTCGTCGTCCAGACTGCTCGTCCCTCTCCCCGAGCTAGCTAACGCCCGTACGGCGCGCAGAGCAGACTTTAACTCGGGTGAATCCTCCCTCGTAGTCCGCCACGACGCCCCAGTCAAATGTGTAGAGTTCTCCACCGACCTCAGTCCGCCCTCCCTCTCCCTCCTCGAACGCACCAGCTAACCCCCAGCTACAGACGCCGTCATCTCCGCCTCGTGGGACAAGACTCTCCGCCTCACCTCCGCCTCCACTCCCTCCTCCTCTCTCGTCGTTCCCCTCCCCGACAAAGCCTACTCTCTCGCGCTGTCCAAGTCCAAGATTGTCGCTGCTATGGGCGGAAGGGCGGTGTGGATCTGGGATGTGAGGAACTTGGGCGAGGTGCTGGAGAAGAATGAGCCCGAGGGGGAGGTGCAGCCTTGGCAGAAGAGGGAGAGCTCGCTGAAGTTCATGACGAGGGCGGTCAGGGCTATGCCGAATGATCAGGGTGCGCTCGTCTCTCTCTTTCTTTGGGTGGGAAGCTGATAGGGAGCAGGATACGCGACTACTTCGATCGAGGGACGTGTAGCGGTTGAGTTCTTTGATCCGGCACCCGAGGTTCAGGTGAAGAAGTACGCGTTCAAGTGCCATCGCCAGGTCATTGACGGCGTCGACACCGTCTACCCGGTCCAGGGACTCGCCTTCAACCCCGTGTACGTCCTTCTCTCTCCTCTCCACCTCTTCCCCCTCCTCCCCTCCTCGCTCCCCAACTCCTACCTCCCCGCACCCCGCACGAGCTAACCCCCGCGCGCAGGCACGGAACCTTCGCAACCGGCGGCGGCGACTCAACCGTCTCCATCTGGGACCCTCTCGCCAAAAAGCGTCTCCGGCAATTCCCCAAATACCCCTCGCCCATCTCGGCGCTCGATTTCAATGCCGATGGAACGAGGTTGGCGGTCGCGTTTAGTGAGAGGGATGAGGGTGGTGAGGGAGGAGTGAACGGGAATGGGGTTATTGTGAGGGCTTGTGGGGAGGAGTGTAGGCCGAAGATGAAGTAATGAGGGGGTTGTAGTTGGAGCTGGGTGACGGGCGAGAGCTGACTTGCTGCTGGGGCTGTTCTGCTTGGTGGGAGGTGTGGAGACTGGAGATACTGGAGCTCATATGCGCCCTTGCTCGCAGACCACTTTCGACGTTCAAAGTTCTGAGGGAGGAACGCTCGCTCCCTCGCTCCCGCACTCTCCTCGCTCGACTCAGTTCAACCTCTGCATCCTCGGCACTCCAAATCCAATCCAAACCCTACAGCTTCCCCCTCTGTTCCCAAACCCCATTTCTCACCCTCCCCGTCGTCAACCCCCTCACCACATTATCCAGCGCCAGCACCTCCATCTTCTTCTGCGACTCAACTGTCTCGGTACCCATATGCGGGAGGAGCGTTAAGCGGTCGTTTGCGAGGAGGAGGGGGTTGATAGAAGGCTCGGAGGGGAAGACGTCTAGGCCGGCGGAGGAGAGCTGTGGGGGGGTCAGCGGTGCTGGACGAGGAAGGAGGGGGAGGACGTACATGGCCAGAGGAAAGAGCTTCAAGGAGAGCCTCCTCGTCGACGACGCCACCACGCGCCGTGTTGATAAGGACTGAATCTCGTTTCATCTTCGCGAATTGAGCAGTCGAGAAGAACCCTTGCGTGGAAGCGTTTAGAGGGAGGTTGAGCGAGACGACGTCCGAGGTGGCGAGGAGCTCGTCGAGCGTTGGGACGTAGGTGATTGCGTCGGAGGGCTGCGAGGGGTTAGGGCGTGCGAAGAGGGACAAGAGGGGACGCACGAAGGAGGCGAGGAGAGCGCCGTCGACGGGGTTCCGGTTATGATATTGTACTTTCATGTCGAATCCGAGTGCACGCTTCGCAAGAGCCTGCGAGGGCGTTAGCTGTGGCCTTTCGGAGAGAGTGGAGCGACGCACTCGACCGATTCCTCCCATGCCGACGATTCCGAGGACCTTGTGCTCGGGATCGTGTGCGGGAATCGTGCCAGTCTTGAAGACACCTGCGCGCGCTGTCATCTCGGCCTTGTAGAACTGGCGGAGGGACGAGATGATGAGGTACATTGCGACGGTAGCTGTCGCATCGTCCACGGCTTCAGGAGTGTTGGAGACTTGAATACCTTTGTCTTGATGTCAGTTTGCGCACACTCTGGCTGCTGTGGAGGACGTACCTCGTGCGGTAGCAGCAGCGATGTCGATCTGGTCGTACCCAGCTCCGTTGTGGCAGATAAACCGGACCGAAGTAGGAAGAGCCGCGATAAGCTCCGCATCAAACACTCCGATAGTATCCGCGCTCCCGTTGTGCCTGTAGACCGCAGAGATTCCCGAGAGCTCCGCCTTGAGAGACGCAAAGAAGACTTCGCGAGTGGGGGACGTGAGTTGCTGTGGGGCTCACGATCAGTCCGGGCGCTCGGTAGGGGAGATGAGAGCTTACGTGGATGTCGTACGAGCTGCGCAGGGCGTCGACCTCTGCTCCAGCGTGGACGATGGTACCCGCGATGAGGATTTGCGGCTTCGGCGTCATGGCTGTTGGAGGAGGCGTCAGGGGGCTGCACGGCTGCGGCGGTAGGAGAGGAGCTTACTGGGAGCTCTGGAAGATGTTCGACAGGAGGGAGGAGGGGAGGAGGGAGGAGGGAGGAGGGAGGAGGGAAGGGACAGCGGAAGAGACAGGAGGAAGGAACGTGGACAAGTGCTCGGCCCGCTGCTCCGCTTGCCGCTCAAGTGGACGCGCGTTTGTGGTGCTGGTGGCAGTTCTCCAGTCGAAAGAGACACGAATAGGCTGGGTTCGATGTTGTGCCAGATTGAAGCACGAGAAGAA
Source organism: Glaciozyma antarctica PI12 (assembly GCA_002917775.1). Lineage (NCBI taxonomy): Eukaryota > Fungi > Basidiomycota > Microbotryomycetes > Kriegeriales > Camptobasidiaceae > Glaciozyma > Glaciozyma antarctica. The sequence goes on along the minus strand of KZ627155.1, from coordinate 21,875 downwards.
GCAGTGGAGCTTCACCTCGCACAAACTGCGGCTTCAATGTGGATTCTTCACGCGCGTTCAAGCCCAATCTGCGCGAGAATCGAGTCCCTTTCAGTGCAGCGCAAGCAGAGGTTATTATCAAGCTTACCACGTCCAGCAGACGGAGGAAATCGCCACAGCGCGTACGCGTTCGCGTGACTCTCGACCAGCGTGGGGAATCGAGTGGGCAACGCGTGCTTGGGGGAGTCCTGCTTGCCGCCGTTGCTCCGTTTTCGAAGTCCACACAGCCAGGCGGAAGTGAGGAGCGAGCAGGCAAGCTTGCCGGCCGTCGACGACGTTGGCTTGGAGCAGGAGAAAGTTGGAGCTCGGCAGCGAGGTTCCACCGCCAGCAAGACGTGCCGGGTCACCAAAGACTGTGCCGGTTCCAGCAAAAACTTTTGGCTAGTCAAAGGCGCGACGGCGTGGTGCAGAGAGCTCGGATGAAGCGGAAGAATCGGGAGAGCCTCCTCGAGGAATCGAGTCGGAGTCGGCTGAGAGCAGTTGGTGCGTCGTCGGCGTCTTCAGGCCTGTCTTTGCTCAGCAGAGCTCAAGCAGAGTCGGTTCGGCAGCCAGGGCGGGTGTGGTGGAAGGGGAACAAGCGTTCGCCTCGCCGCGTTCGAACTCCTCTCCTGAGTCACCTTCTTCCTCCTCCCCCAACGCACTCAGCACAGCACAACAGCCCACAACAGCTACCACACTCTTTAACACCAGCGTCTCTCCAACCGCCTTCATCTCAGCCCACCGCCGGGCAACCGCACGCTCTCCTCTCCGAACCATCCTCGGCCATGGCGCCACTCTACCTGAGCGAGGAACACCACTACGTCGCCCTCGTGGATCGGTTCGAGACCTTCTTGTTCGATTGCGACGGCGTTATTTGGGGCGGGCCTCTGGGAGATGAGCTGTGAGTTCAGCTGGTGCGGCGCTGCTGGGGATCGAGCTCCTCACGCGCTTCGCTCGAACGCTTCTCCCAGCTGACCACCACGCACAGCACTCCACACATCGCCGAGACGCTTTCCCACCTTCGTTTCCTCAAGAAGCGCGTCTGCTTCGTCACCAACAACGCGACCAAGAGCCGGCAAGGATACCTCGCCAAGTTTACAGCTCTCGGCCTGGCGGTCTCTCTCGAGGAGATCTTTACGTGTGGGAGCGCGAGCGCCAGCTACCTAAAGACGCATGTGCTGCCAGAGCTGGGGGCGGGGATGCAGGGGATCTACGTCGTTGGGCAGCAAGGGTTGGAGGAGGAGTTGCATGCCGAGGGGTTGGCTTGGAGTGGAGGGAGTGTGAGTTCGCTTTGCGGCTAGGATAGGAAGAGGGAGCTGATGCGCGGGTACAGGATCCAGAAGACCACGAGGATATGCCGTACCAAGACTTTTCCGACATCGTTCCCGACCAGAGCATAGGTGTCGTCCTTTTCTCCTTTCAGATGCGACGTGCGTCCTCCCTTTCCCTCTCTTTAGAATTTTGCTGATCTACTCACCGTGCGCGAAGTCAACTACAGGATGCTGAGCAAAGCTTGGAACTACATCGCGACGAATCCGCATTGCAAGCTCGTGCTCACGAACGACGACGCCAACGTCCTTATTCCCGGTGGAAGCTGTCCCGGTACGCCTCACTCGCTTGAGAGTTATCTCAGAAGATTGCTAACGTCGGGGCCAACGACAGGCGAGGGAGCGATGGCATCGGTCCTCTTCAACGCTCGGAAAGGCCTCGTACCTATTATAGTCGGCAAGCCTCATCAACCCCTCCTCGATATCATACAGGAAGCGTACGTCTTCTCCGCTATCAACATCGCACCCATCTCATTCTTCGCACAGTCTCAATTTCGATCCCTCAAAAACGGTCATGGTGGGCGATCGCCTCGAAACGGACGTCCTCTTTGGAAAGCGCGGTGGGATATCGACGCTTCTAGTGCTCACAGGTCCGCTTACGTCTCTTCCAATGCGCGAAGGGAAGCTGATTCGAGGACGGCAGGGAGCTCGACGACGAACGATCTGGTGGGACTGCCGACGGAGCATGAACCAGATTATATTACGGCGTGCGTGGGAGACTTGCTGAGGAGTAGAGTCAGAGTGTAATACAGGCGGTCGATATTGAGTCGAGACTGCAAGCAGCCGAGCGAGGCGAGGAATTCGAGGAAGAGGACTTCGCTCGCGACGCTCGTCCAGCTTCTCCTTTCGCCAACGTCGCTTGCCTCCGACGATTCGAGCTGTCTCCCCACCATTTGAATGGATCCACATAGGCCTTATCCTCAGGGGAGTCCGTACCCGCCCCTCTCGCAACCCTACGGACCTCCACAGCTCTCCTACCCGCAACACTACCAGCAACCTCCGCGCTTCCCTCCTCCCTACCCACCTCCCCGTGCGCCCCACTCCTCCCTACAAGCTTCCTTTGCTCACCAGGATCTACACACAGCGCAATCGCTTCCCGAACGCGAGTACCGGCAGCCTTCAGCATTCGCGCCTTCTGTAGCTTGGTCGCGTTCTAACCCTCTCTCCCTGCAAGACGGAGGCTCCCGCTAACGTCCGCTCCACAGAGGCAAGCGCAGGACCGCCCCACTCCCCTCCTTCCCCTCGCCATCCCCCTCCAGCACGCCCAGCCGCAAGCGCGCCGTCCCATCCGTACCAACGCCCCGCCAAACCCAACGACCCCGACGACCCTCGCAACCGATGGACAGGGGATAACAAGAGCGTACGGCGTGCAGCTGAATCCGCGGCACGAGCTGCCTACCTCCTCCTCGAGCGTTCCCGACCTCCCCCTTCTCGTGAGGACCTGGGTTGGACTCGAGCGGCGGACAATCAGCTTCGGAGGGTGTTTATGCTGCATCACGAGGAGCTTTCAAAGCTTGTCACGACTGGGAAGGAGCTGCTGTTCGTGTGGGGGCTTGTGGCTGGGGAGATGCTGCTGGAGCGGAGCTCGACGGCGTGCGAGGCACGGTGGGCATTTCTGAAGCGCGTCAAGGCAAAGAAGGCGAATTGGGGGGCGTGATTGCAGGTATCGGAGGAGGAAGGTGAAGCTGACCAGGATCTCTTGCACAGCTGCCGTGACCCCCATCCTCGCGAGGCTCTCAGCCGACACCCTCCGCGAGCACCTCTCACCTTCCCCCTCATCCGCATCTCCTTGCCGGAACACTCGACGTATCCACCGTCCCTTCCAACTCCGCTTCCTCGCCCACTCCCAACTCTCCCGTCACCCTCCCCTCCTCAACCCCGACACTCTCCTCGGCTCTCGCAGCGACAGCACTTCTCTACAAGCCCAAATCAACCAAAACAACCCCCTACGCAAAGGAGAAGAAGGTGTGGAAACTTCATCGCCACACGGAAAAGACTCTGTTCGCTTCTGTGCGCGGTTCACCTTGGACGCTGGAGGAGGAGCAGGCTTTGCTGGTCCTTGCAAGGGACGGGGTGGAGGCAAGAGACAGTGCCGAGAGGATGAAGATGAGTGGTGGGGAGAGGGAGGTGCAGGAGTATTCGAGGAGAGCGTACGCCTTCCGCAACATGCGGGCGCTCCACGGTCTCGGTGAGTCTTTTCGGCTGAGTGGCAGCTGGCGCTTCCTTGACGCTCAGGTTCCGACGAAGCTGGATGGAACAAGACGCTTTTGCTGGTCCGCACTTTTTTCGATGCGCCCGAGACGGAGCATGAGCGAGTGGAAGCAGAGGTGGAGATTGCGGAGGACGCAGAGCTGGCGGAGATGGAGCTGGACGCTGGCCCACCGCAGCGCCGAGACCCCTTCGCCGGACTCGACGTAGCCATGCAGGCTCTGAAAGCGTTTCAGGCGCATTTTGAGGGACTGGAGGAAGGAGGAGGGAGGTCGACGCCCTGATACGCTTTTTGGTACGTCGTTGCCGACTCTCTCGCTTCGACTTCTGCTGATGACGCCTTGCAGTTATTGTTCTTCTTTGCAACTGAGCACGCTTTCCACGTTGAGCTGGGTCTACTCACGGAGGTGGCGGTCGAGGATCTGCTTCGCTCCTGCTCAAGGACTCTGCGGGATGTTTATTCTCTCTCGCGACCAGCCGAAGCTCAGCGTTCCTCTGCTGAACACCACGGTCGCTCACGTCTCACCTATTCCTCCCCGTTCTCGCCCCCCTTGCAATGTTCTTTCGCGGAAGCGCCACCGACGAGGAGCTCGTCCACCATCTCACTTTGTAGGGCGGACAGATACACGCTCGCCCTCTCGTCTTCTTCCTTTAGAGCTTGAAATGAGTGCGCATCCGTCGTTGTTCTGGCTCGGGAGGATCAGTCGAGGCTTCGTCGAGGAGAACTGCCGCTCGTTCGCCGAGATGAAGAATGCTCGCCGTCGTCTTCTTTTTTCGCACGTTTGGCAGTTTCAGGGTACGAAGCCGATGAGATTACTGTGAGATAAGAGAGGCCTTCTACGACTCCGTGAAGAGAGCAGAGGGAGACCGCGCGCAACCTCAGGCCGAACATCCTTCGAGCTTCGAGGGAGGCGTCTTGCCCTCCTACCACACGTCCACCTTTCTCCAGCATGGCCCAGCCAGACCCCTACCTACAGCACATCCTCGCTCGCCTCACGGACGACCTCAAATTCCTCCAGAGCCGGGCCTTTCTCTCGAAAGCTGACCTCGACCTCATCCTCTCGAAGGTCATCCCCACCTCAGCAGCCCCGCCACAGCAGTTCCGTGCCGAGCAGTCCTTCCTTCCCCCACCGCCTCTCCGCCTCCAACCATCTGGCTCATCGATCGCCGCCTCGACGGCGGGGTCGGTGATGCCTGGGGCAGCTCGGTCAGGAGGAGGAGGGGCAATGTGCCGGGCTGTGTGGGACTACGAGAGAACTCAAGTGAGTCTTAGAGGCGCCTCAACGGAAGCAGGAGGACTCTGGAGAGCTCCGGGGAGTGTCAGCTGAGGGAGGAGCTGCGCCGCGTTCGTGCTGAGCTACAAGGTCGTTGGGGAGCGGGAGCGCGCCGCTGAGCGCATCAGAAGTGGGGTCGGAGGGAGGGGCTCAGGGCGTGTGTGCGCTGAGGAACCAGGCGTGGTACTGGGCCCAGCGCATCAGGCAGCTGAGGACCTCGCAGCTCCGTACACAGCTCCCCCTAGGCGACCACCTCCTTCGGCGAGACCGGATGCAGCGTGGCACGCAGGATTTAAACAGCTACCGACGCTCCTGCCGAGCTCAGAGCGCTGACTGGTCGACGTCGCAGCCCGATGATCTCCCCTTTCGTAAAGGTGACTTGATCACCATCGACAACGAGCCGAATGGAGACTGGTGGTCTGGTACCTGCAGTGCGTCTTCAGACGTGTTCTATTTGTTTCCTCCGCTAACTTTGGGGCTCGCAGACGGACAATCTGGGATCTTCCCCTCGAACGTGCGCCCTCTCTCGCCAATTCGTCCAACTTGACCTCATCCATCTCTTCGCAGCACGTTGAACGCATCGAATCTCCTCAGAGCTATCCTCTCCCTCCTTCTGGAGCTGCGAGCTACGCTTCTTCCGTCCAGTCGTTCGGCCAGCCCTCGGTGCGTCCTCGCTTCTCCTCCCCAGCCGTATCCTAACGCCTCTCGCAGTCCTTCCACGCTCCTCCACCACAGCAGCAGCAACCCTACTCGTCGTACCATTCCATTTCGGAAAAGCAGCCTTTCCAACCCCCTCCTCCACAAGCTGCTGCGGCGGCGCCCGGCGGTCCACCTCCTATCCCGCCAAAGAAGAAGAGCAAGCTTCCTGGACGAATGGGAACGGCGTTCGCTGGAGGAGTGGGATTCGGAACGGGAGCGGCGCTGGCGAGCGAGGCGGTTCATGCGATCTTTTGAGGAGGGAAGACACGACGAGGATGTACTTGGTTTGTGGGACCGAAGCTTCGCAACGAGATGGACGATTTGTGCAGTCGATGTGATCGTATCTCTGCGTCTTTCTCGCTTTCTTCCAGACTCGGAACGTAATTCTCGCAGCCAAGCAACGCGTTTGACGGTCAGCTCGCTCGCCTTCGACAGCCCACGCTCTCACTCTCAGCTTTGTTCCCAGGTGACAACGTTCCTCAGCTCGGAATACACGCCTCAGCTACGCACTCCCAATCCACGACTCTACCACTGCTCGCTCCACCGCCTTCGGTGTCTTGTACGCATCCAGCACGAGCTTCGTCACCAGCAGATCCACCTGGTCGACCTTATTCGGCTTGAGCGCCGGATCAACGCCTTCCTGCGCCCCGGCCTTTAGCCTCGCCACGCACTGCAGCAGCCGCATCAGCACTTCTCCTACAGCGACCTCTGCAACGGAACTCACGAGCTGGACCCCCATCGCCGCCCTCCGCCCGACCCCTCCCACTCCAACCACTCCATCGCTCATCTCCACAACGCGCAGCATCTCCTTGTACGCCAGAGGAATGTCGCCGAGGGTGTAGGCCGTCTCGGCGTGCTGAAGGAGGTGATAAGGGTTATGCGGCGCGAGAATGATGAGGTGGGCGAGGGCGGTGAGGGATTGCGCGTATCTGCAGGTCGGGATTCAGCTGGCCTCCGCGTGCTTTAAGCGAAGAACGTACAATCCCATGCTTGCATATACGCTCGCAAGCTCTGCCCATCCCTCCGCGTCGTTGTAGACCGCGTCGAGGTACTCGACGAGCATCTCGAGTCCCCGTTCTCGGCTGAGAGCTGTTGACGAGGCACCGGACGTGACGACTGCTTTCGCTTTTGATGAGGAGGAGGAGGATGCCGGAGTGTTGAGATGGAGGGAGATGAGGCGCTTGCGGATGCTCTGCGGGAACTGGGGTTAGCGAGAGCTCGAGGAGGGTACGGACGGGGTGATCGGCCGGCATCCAGGTCACTGAGTCGTCCCCGCCGCACGACGCTCCTCCGAACAGGCAGCACCACTCACCAGGTCCGACTCGTTCTCCACCAGTGCCTTCTCGTAGAACGACTTGGCCGCCAGATTCAACCCTCGCGCCTCCATGATAGTCCCCAGCAGCACGTTCACACGAGGAGATCCAGCGAAGCGCGCGTCTAGCCGTGCTGCACAGGTCTGGGAGCGAGATCAGCACCTCGCCGCGATCCGGACGTGGGAGACGCACCTCTGCCAGCTCGACGTTGCCGCACTCTGCCGCCGCCACCGCCACCTGCTCCAGGAAGGTCCAGGCTGTACCGGAGAGGTGTGTCAGCTTCTTCCCTCTGCTCCAACCGCCGAAACGCGCACCCTCGTCACCAGCGCTCGAGAGCCAACCCCGCTCGATAAGCACCTGCCCAAGAGCTGCGACCTCTTCTGGCTGGCGGATGGTGTGAATACGATAGTGCTCTAGCTTGGTAAGGATAGCGGAGGTTGAGGAGGGCATGGCGAGGTGGTGGTTTGAGGTCAACACGAGGGGAGTCGCGACGACGGTCCTCTCTCTCCTACCATCACCTCGAACGCCTCAACTCGACCTTTCTCACGCTACTCTACTCGCTGCTAGACCGGCGTTGTATGGGCTCAAGCGCTGAGAACGCGACTTGATCCACAACGCCTCGACCTGCTGCCATCTCCTCGTCACCTCCACGCGCTCAGCAACCATGGATCCTTACTTCGAGGTCAAGGCGTACGTATTCGTCTATCAAAGCGAATTCACGCTCACTTCTTCCGCCCACAGCGAAGTCGAGACCTCCCTCCACTCTCTCTCCACCCTCCACTCGTCGTACCACCGCATCCTCCGCACTGTCCCTCGCTCCTCCCACTCCTCCTCTGAGGAGCTCTCCTGGGCTTTATCAGAACTCAAAGCTACGCTATCGGCGCTCGAAGTGGACGTCGAGGAGCTGGACGAGAGCGTGCAAGCCGTCGAGGAGCGTGGAGTAGCTAGCCGGCTTGGCATTGCGGAGGGACAGGTGCGAGAGCGGCGAGCGTTCGTGGAGCGCGTGAAGAAGGAGATTGGAGTGCGTTCTCCACTCCGCGACGAGGACGAAGGAGGAAGCTGACGCGAGAGTTCAGACGATTCGCAGGTCGCTCGCTTCGACTGCCCCTGTGGATCCCGTACGTGGAAGCTCGCTGTGTTCCTCACGTCGAGAGCTGACTCTCTTCGCAGCTGGACGCGCGCGCACGCCTCTCTGCAAACTCGGCGTACCGCGACGTCTCAGGGGAAGACGACGGCTCCGCAGATCCAAACGACGAGTTCGAGATGCAGCACCAATCTGTGCGCTCCCCACCTGCTGCCGCTCCCAGTCGCTAACTCCTCCTCGCAGCTTCTGATTGAGCAGCAGGATCGAACGCTCACTGACATCTCTGGCACCGTCGACCTCCTTCGCGAGCAGGCAAAGGTGATGGGGCGCGAAGTGCTGGATCAGAATGTGTACGCTCCGCTCTTTCGCGTCCTTCCCCCGAAGTGTACTTACGCTTGTTGCAGTATGCTCGGAGAGATGGATGGACACGTTGATCGCACTTCCGATCGACTTGCGAAAGCCCAACGGCGAATGCAAGGCTTCATCCGCGAGAATCAGAGTGCGTTCGCTGCGCTTCCGTCGTCGCACACTCCTTGACACCTCGCACCACAGGCTCTCCTTCATCCTGGTTTATCCTCATTCTCATCGCCGTACTCACCCTTCTTCTCATTTTGATCGTGTTCTCTTAGGTGCGTTGGCGCTTCGTTTCGTCGTGCGAAGAGCTCGCTGACAAAGTTCGTAGTCGTACCCATTTATTTTCCTCGTTATCGCAATCGATACCCCGCCCACTCCACAGCCATCGAGCGACTCGTGCTGCTGACGAAACTCTCTCGTCGCGTGCCTGCTCTTTGCTGTCGCTCATTCCCCTGCTCTCACAGCGACGCATCATCTCTTTTTCGTCGCTCTTTGCGACCTCTGACCTCCAAGAAATCGGCATCACATTCATGCTCACACATCCACAAGCGACTCCCCCTTTCCCTCCCGCCTCCTCGCTCGCCTTCAAGAAATTCCTCACCGCCTCCAGGGCCGGCTCCAACAGGCGGCCCATTCGCTCCGGCCTGGTCTCCGCTATGGGGAGTGCGGGAGGAGGCGGAGGAGCGGCTCGACGGCGTTTCGGAGGGGAGCAATCGCAGGGGAGCGTCCGCCCCCTCTTTGCAGGAGGCGAGCGGGGGAGCGGGCCGGCTTGCTGCGTCCTTCGACCAGGGAGCGGGGAGGAGCGGAGAATACGCGAAGGGAGTGGGGAGGAGCCGAGTGGAGCGGGGGAGAGCGTACGAACGCGGCCGGAGGAGGGAGAAAGGGTAGGGCGGTTGGTGGCGGAGTGCGGGTTGAGCGAATGTCGGCGGTGAAGGGTGGGTTTGAGAAAAGTGGGAGTAGGGAGAGGAACTGCATTCGGCTCAGCTTGGCTCAGTGCTCGAGAGAGGGAGGGAGATCACCGTGCTCCTCCTTCAGCACGTCGCACCAGCGTCGTTCGCAGCTGCCTGCAGGCCTCCCTACCTTCCCGGACACCGGATCCCATCCTTTCCTCCCCATCCCCCTCAGCATCAAGCTCACAAGCAGAGCGTCCTCGTCTGCACTCCATCCCTCTCCCCCGTCCCACTCTCCAGGCTCGTCTGTCCCCACCGCTCGTCAGCTCGGTTCTCCCAGAGCTTCACGCACCTCGTATACACTTGAGTTTCCCCCATTCCGCCTGTACCTCTGAAGCTGAGAGTCCTCCGGGAAGGAGAGACGCAACCTCGATCCAGCGGTCGAGACCATGGGGCGGGACGAGCTTGATGAGGAGGGAATCGGTGTCGTGAGGTGGAGGAGAGGAAGTGGTAATCTGGCTTGGGGTAGCGGAGTGAGGAGGAGGTGTGTCAAGCGCCTCGTCCGACATCGCTGAACGGACGAGCGACGCTCCCAGTCGGGGACGCGGGAAGGAGGCTCGCTGTTGCCTGGTGCCGGGCAGCGCGGGAGGTGGTCGAGGTTTCGCGAAAGACTGCTCCAAGCTCGAGTCGCGAGCGCCAAGAAGTGGTGGGTGAGAAAAGGGAGAAAGAAACGGAGCCTCCCCGGGAGGAGCGTCGAAGCGACTCGACGTTGTCCAGAATCACCAGCGTTCCACTTGATTTAGAGAGTGAACTAGCGGTGTTTGCTCCTCTCGCAGATAGTCGCGCCTTTGCGGCGGGGGAAGACGCAGCGTACGAGAAAGCCGAGCGAGGGGCAGCGAGATTGCGAAGCCAACGACCTCACACCTTTCCCGGCGGAACTCTCTCCTCTCACGTTCAAAGACGCTCAGAAAAAGCTCACAGTATCCCTCGAGAAGGATCAGCGGAGTGATAAGGTGGCTGGAAACGAACAGGACCGCCAGCACGCGCGTTGCAAGATATCAACAGCCCCTCGACAGAAGCAACCCGTCCGGCCATCTCCAGCTCGCTCGCCACCCCGACCCCCGCCTTCGCACTGCCCACCGCCTCAGTCACTTCCTCCAACCTTTCACGCAATTCGGCGAGAGACGGTTCCCCCTTGAGATCCTGGTGCTCCGAGACTTGACACCGCGCCCTCGCTTCTTCGTTGAGCGCCTCCGTTTCCCTCCTCTCAGCCTTCAGTGTCGCGGCGTGAAGAGCAGCTTGGCTCTTGTCGGCGACTACAAGTCGCTTCCGCAGAATGAGCACCTTGGAGGTGACTCTCGAGATGTTGGCGAGCGCGCGGTTGAGACGGCGTTGAAGGGTCTTGTGGAGGGATTGAAGGGAGTTGTAGCGGTGGAGATAGCCGAGTTGAATGCGCGCGTGGTGGAGGGAGTAGGAGGTACTACGAATGGTCTGAAGTGTGAGCAGGTCGCAGACTGAAAGAGGCCGAGCGGGACTTACGGAGCGACGCGAAGAGTGGACATTGTCGGGATCGCGTTCTCAGGGTTCGCGCTGGCGGTGGGTGTATGAGGCGGTGGCTTGAAGTCGACCGGACGACTGAAAGAGGTTCAGGGTCAGTACTGAGTGCTAGGAGAGGAGGAATTCAGACTCACGGAGAGGGATCGCGAGACTCGGAACCGAAGCAGAAGGTGGATGGCATGGCCGGGAGGAGGATGGAAGCTGCCTAGGTGCGAGATCAGCAGGAGTTCTTTCCGTCTTCTGTGCGGAGCTTCGAGGGTGTGCGGGCCTCTCGCGTCGCGGGAGACACCAGCGGTGTCGGGCGAGCCACTGTCTCTCTTGAGTGCAGCGACTGTCGCTTCTAAGTACCTCAAAGAGCGTGAAGGAGCTCGCGTACCTGGGTATCGACTCAACGCGTTCTCGAGCAGTGTCGGAGGAGAAGGAAAGGGCGCGCGACGAGGACAGCGAGCTGGGTTGGGCTGAATCGTCCTTCCGGCGTTCTCCTCGCGCACTCAGCAGGATTCCTTCTGACCTCGAGTCCCGGCTATCGTGCTGGGAGAGGAAGAGGGAGAGGGAAGGAGCGCTCCTGGCTTCGCTCGCTCGAGGCTACCCCTGCAGGTGCCTAGGATAATCAGCATTTAGTTTTCCTCAGCTGGCAAGTCGCGTCGAGGGCGGCTTCTCCTCCTCCTCCCCCCGAAGCGTACAGCTGAGCAGCTCAGAGCCAGCCTTTGCTCACAGCCGACTTCACGCTCAGCAAGCAGCGCGCCAGCCAGATCGACCAACCCCAGCGAAATCGGTTACTCGCGCCCTCCCTCTCCTCCCCCTCACCTCCCCTCTCCGCGCCACAATGCTCGACCGCCTAGAACTCTACAACTTCAAGAGTTACGCAGGTCACCAAACTCTGTACGTTCACACCCCGCTCCTCCTGCCCCTCCATCGCGAGCCAACGCGCTTCTCTCCACGCGTCCTCCCACTGACTCCCTCTCGCCACAGCGGCCCCTTCCGCTCCTTCACCGCCGTCATCGGTCCCAATGGAGCAGGCAAATCGAACCTGATGGACGCCATCTCCTTTGTCCTGGGCGTTCGGTCCGCCTCTCTCCGCTCGGCAGCGCTCAAGGACCTCGTGTATCGGAGTGGGAAGAAGAAGGGCAAGGGAAAGGAGAAGGCGAGGGAGGACGTGGAGGACAGCAGTGAGGAGGAGGAGAGTGGGGAGGAGGAAGGGGATGGAGAGCGCAAGGCGTACGTTATCGCGGTCTACATCGACAGCAAGGGGAAGGAGTGGAGGTTCCAGCGCAGGTGAGTCTCGCGTTGAGGTGTCTGTGGGAGGAGGACACAACTGATGAGCTGCGAGTGCAGTATTTCCACCGCTGGTGCGTCCGAGTACAAGCTCAACGGCAAGGCGGTCGCGTACAAGAAGTACAACGAGACGCTCGAGGGATTCAACATCCTCGTCAAGGCCAAGAACTTCCTCGTCTTCCAGGTGCGTCCTCCTAGCCTTATATACCGCTGCACACGCTCACTGACACCTCTCGCAGGGCGACGTCGAAGCCGTCGCGTCCCAATCCCCCAAGGACCTCGCCAAGCTCATCGACCAGATCTCCGGCTCGCTCGACCTCAAGGAAGCCTACGACGCTGCCTCCTCCGCCCTCACCAAAGCGACCGAGACCTCTGTCGCCCAGCACTCGCGTCGCAAGGGCGTTAACGGCGAGATCAAGCAGTACAAGGAGATGAAGAAGGAGGCGGAGCGATTCCGCGCTCTCGAGTCGGAGAAGGAGCAGGCGATCGTGCAGCACCTCGTTTGGAAGCTGTTTCACATCGAGGAGGGGATCCGAGGGAGCGTCGAGACGATCGAGGCGAAGAACGAGGCGCTCGATGGACTTCGAGCGGAGAATGTGCAGTTTGAGGAGGAGCAGAAGGCGGCGAAGAAGGAGGTCACCAAGGCGCAGAAGGAGGTTACGAGGCAGGAAAAGATCGTGCACAAGCGGGAGAAGGAACTCGAGGAGAAGGCGCGTTTTCGTTTTCGCTTTTTGAAGCCGCGAGGGGAGCTGATGCGACACACGCGCAGAGGCCTGACCTGGATGCGATCGAGGCGAAGCTGGCGCACGCTGCGAAGAAGCTCAAGGTGGCCGAGTCGAACGCTGCGTCTATCGAGGACGATCTTGAGAAGGGAGAGACCAAGCTCGCCGCACTCGAAACCGATCTCGCCGACGTCAAGAAGGCTGCGAAGCGACACGATGGTTCGTTCCTTCCCCCGTCATTACTCGCCTGTGCCATCGACTGACGATAGGGTCCTCCGCGCAGACGCTCAAGCGAAGATTGCCAAGTCGAAGGGCATCACGCTCGGCCCCGAGGACCTCAAGGAGTACCGCGACCTGTTCGTTCAGCCTGCCCAGCTTTCTGCTCTTCCGCTGACTCGATCGCCACAGGAAAGCCACCGCCAACACGAAGGCCGTCTCGGAGCGTCAGTCCCTCGCTACGCTGCATCACGAGGAGAAGACGAAGCGCGACGCTCTCAATGCCGCTCAGGATTCGCTTGAGGTCTCGCAGCGCAAGATGGCGAAGCTTGAAGTGGACGAGGCTAGCTTGAGCGAGCGCAAGGCGACGGTGCGTGGTAGAGTGGTCAGTGGGCGAAGAGTTGGAGCTGACGAGGTTTGCGCAGACAGAGGCAAAGGTCAAGCAGGTTGCCGACGACCTCAAGAAGGCGAAGCACTCGTACGACGATGCTCAACGGAAGAAGGTCGACTTGGCGTGCGTTGCGTTCTCTCTTCCTCAACTTGCCCTTGCCAACGCTGACGACCCCTGCGCAGCCAAACTGAAGCGGAACTCAACGAGAAGCTCGCCGCCGCGCTTCAGAAGATTCAGCAAGCAGGCGTCGACAAGCAGGAGAGCGAACGCGACGCCAAGTTCAGGGAGACGCTCGCGAACCTCAAGCGCACCTTCCCCGGCGTCAAGGGCCGCGTGATCGACCTCTGCAAGCCTACGCATAGCAAGTACAGCATCGCCGTCACGACCATTCTCGGACGCAACATTGACTCTGTCGTCGTCGACAACGAGAAGACTGCGATCGCCTGCATCGAGGTGCGTTCCTCCTCGCGCGCTCACTTCAAGCGCACGCTGATTCCCTCTCGCCCACAGTACATGCGCGTCCAGCGCGCCGGCCAAGCGACTTTCGTCCCGCTCGAGACGATCCAAGCCAAGGCCGTCAACGACAAGTTCCGTTCGTTCGCGAAAGGCGCTCGCCTCGCAATCGACGTGATTCAGCACGATCCGAGCGTCGAGCGCGCGATGCAGCATGCGTGCGGGAATGCTCTGGTTTGCGACACGATGGAGATCGCTCGTCATGTTTGCTACGACAAGGGGCAGGAGGTCAAGGGTGCGTTCTTCCCTCTTTGCGTGGGCGGCGGGACTGGGGAGCTGACGAGTTGACGCAGCTGTTACGCTCGAGGGAACGGTCATTCACCGCAGTGGTCTCATCACGGGTGGAACGTCGGCGAGGGATGGTCAAGGTCGGCAGTTTGAGGAGCGCGAAGTCGATGGTGCGTCTCTGCTTTCGCTCACAAACGGCGCAAGGACTGACTCGCGTTGCAGTGGCGAGGGCGCGCGCGACTGAGGCGCAGGCGAAGCTGCAGGAGATTCACAAGAACAGGCCGCGTGCGGGAGTCGAGGACACGCTCGTCTTTGAGATCACGCGGCTCGAGTCGGAGCTGAGGCTTGCGAAGGATGATCTCGTGCGTAACTCTCCCCCATTCTCCTCGTACGCCGCTAACTAGTCCTGATCAACAGACCGCTACGACTGGCCGCCTCAACGGCGTCACCTCGGAGCTCAAGGTTCTCAAGAAGACCGTCGCAGGCCTCAAGTCTCAGGTCGCCAAGACGACGAGCGAGCTCGAAGCCATCGAGGAGAAGGCTCTCGGCTTCCAGGCTGTCGTCGACGCCGAGGAGGACTCGATCTTTGCCGCGTTCTGCCGCCGAATCAAGGTTGCCAACATTCGCGAGTACGAGCAGAAGCAGCTTCGTGGAGCGCAGGAGGACAACGAGGCGCGGCTCAAGTTCGACACTCAGATGGCGAAGCTGTCTCATCAGTTCGTCTCTCTCTCCTCGTGCCCGTTTCGAGCTCCCCTGACACCACCCTCGCAGGATCAAGTTCAACGGCGACCAAGTCCAAAGCGTCCGCGACCGCCTCGCCACTCTTCACGCTACCGCAGCTACCGAGCGCGCGAAACTCACGCGCCTCCAGGAGGAGAAGGAGACGACGTCGGCCGAGCTCGTCACTATCGAGGGCGAGATCGAGGAGCTCAAGGAGACGCTCGTCGAACTGCAGGAGGCTCTCGCCGCGAAGAACGTCGAGCTGGACGAGGTGCGCAAGAAGGGAGGGAAGAGCGCGAGGGACCTCGACAAGGCGATGAAGGAGATTGCGGCTTGCGTGAGTTCCTTTCGCGTGGGGAGCGAGACGGAGCTGACCTCGTTCCTCTGCAGAACGACGAGATTGAGAAGCTGTCGTCCGAGCGGTTCGCCATCTACCGACGGTGCAAGCTCGAGGAGATCGAGCTTCCTCTGGAGAAGGGCTCACTCGACAGCATTTCGATCGAGGTGAGCCTTCGTTCCTTCCTACTCGGCTCGCAAGTACTCACCTCTCCTCGCGCAGGCTGTCCCTGCTCCGATCCCGATGGACGTCGACGGCGAGGACGACGGGACTCAGCGAGCGGCCGAGATTACCAACTACGGCGTCGAGGTCGATTTCGAGTCGCTGGACGAGGAGCTGGACGAATGAGTCGCCAGTTTCTACGGGCTGAGATAGTGTCTTGAATGTTGGCTCGCAGGATGCGACTGAGGCGATGGAGGAAGTCTTGCTCGGAGCGATCACGAAGGTTCAGTCCGAGATGGAGAAGCTCTCGCCCAACATGAAGGCGATCGAACGGTGCGTCCTGTCGCTCATTCGTGCCTCAGACCTCCGCTAAATCGCATTGCTCGCAGACTCGGTGATTCGGAAGCGCGCTTCAAGGAGATTGACGGCGAGTTCGACAAGGCGCGCCAGACGGCGAAGGACGCCAAGGACGCCTTCACTGCGATCAAGAAGGAGCGATGTGACCTGTTCAACAAGGCGTATAACCACATCTCGGACCGCATCGACGAGGTCTACAAGGACCTCACGAAGGGCAAGGCTGCGCCGATGGGAGGAGTCGCGTACCTTAGTCTCGAAGACAGCGAGGTTCGTTTTCGCTCGTCTCGCGCTCGGCACCGGAGCTGATTGATGGGACGCAGGAACCGTACCTCCACGGAATCAAGTACCACGCCATGCCGCCGATGAAGCGATTCAGGGACATGGACCAGCTCTCGGGAGGGGAGAAGACGATGGCGGCGCTGGCGCTCCTCTTCGCGATCCACTCGTACCACCCTTCGCCTTTCTTCGTTCTCGACGAGGTGGATGCTGCGCTCGACGTACGTCGTCTCCCTTTCCGGCTTCGCAGACGTCGAGCTGATCCTGATCGCAGAATACCAACGTCTCTCGCATCGCGCGCTACGTTCAGCGATTGGCGAACCCCGACTTCCAGTGCGTCCTCTCGCGCTTTTGAAAGGGCGAAAGCTAACGAATTCCGTCGCGCAGATTCCTCACCATCACACTCAAAGCTGCCGTGCGCCTCTCGCTCTCTCCTACTCGCTGCGCGCGTCAACTGACTCCCTTTCACAGTTCTACGAGCAAGCAGCTGCGTTGGTCGGCGTGTACCGCGACGGCGGATCCAAGACGTTGACTCTCAACGTACGCTCTCTCTCCGCGCTCGACGAAAGCGGGACTGACGCGCATCGATTTCGCAGCTTGAGCAGTACGCGCAGTAGGCTTTTGCTGTCCCCTTTTCTGTACCTTCGTGCAATCAGCGTGTTTGTTGCTTTCCGTCTTCTCGCTCTCGTTCTCTCGCTCGCTCTCGCCTTCGATCTCGCTCCCTCCATCTCTGCTAGAGCACGCATCATTCGCTACGTTACTGCTGTAGCCACTCTACCTACGCCCGCTTCCCCTCCTCGGCCAACCACTCGGTCCACCACTGCGCAAACTCGACTCCTCCCGTCTCAATCCCCAACTTCTCCAGATCGCTCTATCCTCCCCCACCCTCATCAGCTCGCCTCACCAGAATCAAGAGGACGACGACGCACGTTCGAGAGATGGCAATCCCTAGGCCTGATCGTCTCTCCCTCCTTTGGTCCATCGGGGACAGGCACCATCGAGTCGATATCGAGCGGCGGGGAATGAAGGGACGCAAGGAGCTGGCAGATAGTGTACTTCGTATAGGGCGCCTGGGTTGAGAAATGGAGGATCGGGGGAAGATGACCCGCGTGGACTGGTGGAGAGTTAGCGAGGCGCGAGAGCGGGAGGGAGGGACGGACCGGCGAGGGAGACGAGAACGCGAGCGACGTCGAGCACGTTGGTGGGGTACCGGATCGCCCAGTCGTCCATCTTGATCTCCTTCTCACCCGTCGCTGCGACGCGCGTGAGGTCGAGGAGGATGTTGATCGCTGATTCCGAGTTGGTCTCCACGGGTCCGTACCTTCGTTCCTCGTTAGTCCTTTCCTCCTCGTGCCATGGAAGAGAGCTCACAAGACTGGTACGCGCAAGACTGTCCCTCGTCCTCCCGCCTTGATCCCAGCTACGACGGCGCGTTCTCCGAGCTCCTTTGTCCGGCCGTACAAGTTCGTCGGTCCCACCGCGTCGGCAGGGGTATATCCTCCGTCAGGCGCGGCGCCATCGAAAACGTAGTCGGTGGAGATGTAGACGAGGGAGAAGGGGTGGGCGGGAGAGCGGGAGAGGGTGGAGAGGGTGGTGGGGAGGGAGACGTTTAGCTGTCGCGTGGGGGTCAGCTGGCGCAGAGGGTGGGGAAGGAATGGCGGACCTCGTGCACGGCGGAGGGGTTCTGTAGGACTGGGTTAGCGAGAGAGGGCAGGAGAGGGAGGGAGGGACGAACGGCTTCAGCAACGTCGGGTCGGCGTTCGGCGGCGCAGTGAACGACGACTGAAGCGTAGTCAGGCGCGTGCTGAGCGTAGACTGAAGCAACGGCGTACCATCTGGACTGAGCTGAGCGAGGAGAGCTTCGAGAGCCGCCGTGTCCTGGAGGTCGATCTGCAGTGCGGGGTCAGCTTGCGCTCGCCGACCACAGCTGCGCGAGCTCACCTGAACGAGTCCTTCTCCCGCTCGAGTGAATGCTGTTCCAGTGACTGCAAAGGAGCAGAGTGAGTTCGGTGAGCGAAGGCTGAGGAGGGAGAGCTGACCTTGGTGTCCTGCTTGTTTGAAGGCTGAGAACGTCGCTCTGCCCAAGAGACCGCTCGCTCCAGTTACCAAAACTTTTACCATTCTCGTTCGCTGAGATTCGAACCCGCGGAGTGGAAGAGACGAAGAGCAGAGTCGGAGAGAGAGAGAGACAGAGCGCTCCAAGCTTGGAACCCCTATTGAGTCGATTTCACAGACGATCCTCAACTTGAAATTTTCACAAGATTGAAACTTGGCTGAGTCGCTCTCCCTCGCTCTTTCTTTTGTCTTCAGCTGGGCTACTCGACTCTCTCTCTCTCTCCGCCGACTCTTCTCTGCTAGACCGAATCAAATCGGCAGGTTCAGAGCTCAGATCAATCAACAGCCCGCCTTACCCCCCCGCCGACGACGACTTGAAGTCACCAAGCAGCAGCAAACGACGACGAACGACGACGACGACGACCATGTCCAACCAATCCCCACCCCAGTCCCAGCGACCAGGGCACTCCCACTCCCATTCTCACTCCCACGCCGGCCTAGCCTCTTCGACCTCGTCGCACTCGAACCCCTCCGCCAACGCGTCCTACAACCTCAACGGTCCGCGAACGGGTGGCGACCAACGGTACCGCGCTAGCGTGGATGCCGCAGGAGCAGCGGGGAGAGGATGGGGAAGGGATGTGACGGCGGCGGCGAGTCCGAACCCGAGGAACGGAGGAGGGAGGCCCGCGAGTGACTTGCTGTCCGTTGGCAACGCTGGAGGTCAGGCGAGCTTTGCTAGTCCAGAGAGTGAGTTCGTCCTTCCTCGGTTGCTGTTGGAGTGGGGACTGGGGGACCGCCTCTGAGGCTGGAGGACCGGAAGAGGGGCCATTCGGTTCGTAGAAGAAGGGCTTGAGCGGAGACGACAACGACGACGAGGAGGGAACGACGACGCCAGCTGAACGACCGACGAAGAATGAACGCTAACTCGCTCTCTCCCTCTGCAGCTGATGGTTAGCCCACTCCCTCCTCTCGCCCCTCTCCCGCACCAAGCTAACCCCACGCGCGCGCAGCTATCGACCGCTGGTTCGAAGACCTTCAGCACTACGAGGCGACTCTCGAGGAGATGGCCGCTGCATCTCTCGACGCCAACTTCAAGGAGGAGCTCTCGGCGATCGAGCAGTGGTTCCGCGTCCTCTCCGAAGCAGAGCGTACCGCCGCCTTGTACTCGCTCTTGCAGAGCAGCACTCAGGTTCAGATGCGTTTCTTCGTCACCGTCCTTCAACAGATGGCGAGGGCCGACCCGATCACTGCCTTGCTCAGTCCTGCCAACCCTGGACAAGGTGCGCTCGCTCATACCTACATTGCGACCCAGCTAACCTCAGACGGACGCACGCAGCCTCGATGGAAGCTCAGATGGACGCCAAGCTTGCTGCAATGGGTCTCAAGTCTCCCGCCTCGCCTGCAGTCCGCCAGTACGCTCGCCAGTCCCTCTCCGGCGACACGTACCTCTCCCCTCACTCGGCCACCACCCTCCCTCCCGCTCCCGTCTCCCCTACCACGACGACGCAGGCCGAGGACGCCGCAGCAGCAGCCACGCTCGCCAGCCAGCGCGCCAAGCTCAAGGCCAGTTCGAGGATCTCGGCTCCCGCCAACATCCTCCTCGGCGCGAGCGGTGCGGACGGCGTCAAGAGCCCGCTCTGGAGCGAGAAGGAGCGCGTCGTCGAGCGTAGGAGTCCCTCCCCTAGCGGGCGGAACGTCGAGCGTCCCAAGAGTACCGGCTCGACTGGAGAACGTGCGTTGCGTCGCTTCCTCCTCCTTGTGCACACTCACTGACTCCCTCGCGCAGCCGCTCAGCCCAACAACTCTCATGCCGGAATGAACCTCTCCCAATCGACTGGTCCTCCCTCAGCATCCTTCCTTCGCTCCCCCGCTCCCGATTTCGACTCTCAGCTCTCCCCGATCGTAGGCGGCAACTGGGCGAGCATGGTCAACACGCCACTCATGCCCATGTTTGGCTCCAAGGGCGGCGGCGAAGGAGGGAGCTTTGGAGGACTCGCGTCGCCGGGCCTTGATGGCGCGACGGCGAAGCTCGGGAGTTGGGCGACGGGTACGACGACGGGGCAGGCGGGGATCGTCCTCGACGACGTTCGCAAGTTCCGTCGCAGCGCGCGGATCAGCGGAAGCGGCGCGACAGGCTTTGGTGGAGGGGCGCTGGGAGGCATGTACGATGATCAGCCGGCGCAGGCTTCGACGAACGGCCAGCAGCAGCGTCGCGTCTCTCCGAGCCAGCTCAACTCGGCTCAGCAGAACGCGATCAACCTCGGCCTCGCGGGTCTCCAGCAGCAGCAACAGCAACATCAGCAGCAGCTCCGCTCCGGCGCCGCCTCTCCCGGCCTCTCCTCTCAGCAAGCGGCCGTCGCGGCGCAGCAGAACTGGCGCAACGGACTGGGCTCGCCGGCGGTCGATAGCTCGGACCAGTACTCGCAGCACGGGATGGGCGCGTTCGGGATGGGCTCGCCGGCGAACTTGAGCGCGAACGCTCAGCTCGCGAACCTGTTTGCGCTTCAGCAGCAGATGATGCAGCAGCAGCAGATGCAGCAGCTCAACATGGCGGCGGCGGCGGTGAGTCCCTTCGTTGAGGTCGAGGTGTGCGATCGGGAGCTGATGAGCTGCGCAGGGGATCGCGTTGACGCCGGTCCAGATGATGGGACTTCAGCAGCAGCAGCAGCAGGCGATGCTCAGTCCTGGTGGCCGAGGATTCGGGATGGGCATGAATGGGATGGGCATGAACGGCATGATGGGGATGGGCATGGGTGCGTCGCCGTTTCCTCTCCTCGTCTCGCTCACTCACTAACGAGACTTCACGCACGCAGGCGGCATGGGATCTCCTCGTCGTTCTCCTCGCCAGAGCGACCGGTCACCTGGCGGCAAGACGAACCTCCCCTCGACCGTCGGCTCGGGCTCGAACCCCGACGAAGCCGTCGACCTCTCCCTCCTCGGCGACATCCCCGCCTGGCTCCGCTCCCTCCGTCTCCACAAGTACACGCCCAACTTTGAAGGGTCGCACTGGCGCGAGATGGTCCTTCTCGATGATGCGGGACTCGAGGGCAAGGGAGTTTCGGCGCTCGGCGCTCGGAGGAAGTTGCTCAAGTGCGTCCTCTCCTCTCTCCCGCGCTCGGGTTGAAGCTGACGATGGTGCACGCAGGGTCTTTGAGACCGTTCGCGGTAAGATGAACATGGCTCTTCCAGGCGACGGCGTTCCTGGCGCGCACGACGGAGCTTCGACGCGCTCGGAATCCCCTCCTCCCGAGCGCGACCCTTGATTCCCTCCTCCCTCCCCCCACTACTCTTCTTTCGGGTTCGTCCGTCGTCAATCCCTGCATCCCTTTTTCGTCTTTCGTACGTCGTGCAGGCATAATCACAACACACCTTTCTTAGTTCTTCCCTTTCCCCTTTTTTAATAGCAACGACTCTTGGTTTAGCGATGCTGAAACGATCTGCCGATGTTTTTTGGAGCTGTTGAATGCGGAGAACAAAGTTGGGAGAGTGAGCGAGCGAGAATTTTGACTACCTGGGATAGGAATTACGGGTGCTTGGCAGATGTCGAAATTGTTGCTGGGTATGCGCAAGAAGGAGCCGGATTGGAGGATGGAGGCGGCGAGTGGAAGAGGACGATAGTAAAAGTAGTTGACTTGCTAGCGAGGTTGTGAAGCACGCCCTGATTGTGCTGCGGCCGTGTCAAGCGCCTTTCAAGGCAGCCGTACTTGAGTTTTAGTAGCCATGGCGTCAAAATGAGTCAAAGGCAAGTAATGAACTAACCATGGGCGTGAGGAGGTTAGGGTTAGGGTTAGGGTTAGGGTTAGGGTTAGGGTTAGGGTTAGGGTTAGGGTTAGGGTTAGGGTTAGGGTTAGGGTTAGGGTTAGGGTTAGGGTTAGGGTTAGGGTTAGGTTAGGTTAGG
>KZ627154.1:744342-757737 GCA_002917775.1 Glaciozyma antarctica PI12 | reverse complement strand
CGGGGAAGCGACAGAAAGGGAGNAGGACCTCAGCAGGATGAGCGCAGGGAGGAGAGAGCAGCCGGCCGAAGAACGGGCACGCTGGAGCCCGAGGGGGAGTGCTGCGCGCGACAAGGAGTGCGGCCCTCCTCGCCAATTTAAACCTGTCGCCGACAGAGGTTAACCGCGAGAACAGTGAGCGAAAGAGCACGTACAGTGGCGTAGAGAAGGGAACGCAGACGAGAACAGGCACGGTGGATAACAACGGCGAGGACTTCATTTCGATTCAGTATTTGATACAGCCCATTTACATCCCTTCTGTCTCTCAAGCATGCGATGCGATAGTCCTCTACGCACTCGGTCAGCTCCGTCCACCCGTCGCCAGCTCGTCGAGCGCACCTCAAGAGCGGGGTAGCTCGACCCGACATACTCGCCAACCTTGGCGCCGTCCTTGTAGAAGTGGAACGCGGGAGCGAGCTTGACGCCGCTGTCCATCGCGACATCCTGTGGTGCGTGGACGATCGTCAGCGAGCTGCGTGGCGTGTGGCGCGAGGACAGAAGGAGCGAGGAGGAGGGAACGCACCAGCTGGTCGCAGATGTCGACGCGGTAGAACTTGAGGGTCGAGAACTTCTTCGAGTAGTCGTCGAACTTGGGCGAGATGGCCTTGCTGTGGTCGTTCGGTCGTTGGTACCTCACTAGAATCGAGAGCGACAGAGGACTCACCAGGGCGCCTCCCAAGGCGCGGTGAACTCGATCGCGGAGAGGCCGCTAGACTTGAGCTGCTCGGCGTAGGTTAGCAAAAGTGGGGAGAGAGCGAGAAATGAACGCACGATGTCCTGGTACTGGCTCTGCGAGGAGATAGTGGTGACGGTCATGATTCGGAGAGTTCTGCGGAGAGAATGAGGTCAGCTACTCGCGCGCTGGAGTTGCCCTTGAAAGCGTCAATACAGAACCCGAAACTGAGTCCGGTGAGGGCTGGAAGCGAGCCGCAATCGCTAGCGAGCGACCGACGTTTGGATTCCACCTCGCAAAGGCCAGGCAGCACAGGTCCCATCGACTCCCATCAAAAACACGGCGAAGGACAGCTCCAGGATGTTGACCAGCCCGACACCGGCACCGCCCTATAGCTATCTTAAGCTAGAAGACAGGTCAGGAGCGCCTTCGCAAGTCCCAGCGCTGCGACGACTTCCAGCTCGCCTAGACGAAGCGTCCCTCGAATCTACCCCATGCCGATCTGAGTAGCGGGTACGATAAAGGAATGCTCGTCTTGGAGCTTGGAACCAGGGTGATTACCTCCGCTTTGACGGGGAAGTCCCACCGCAGGAGGGTCTCGCAACCTCCGTCAACAGCGAGACCGCTGCTTCCACGCAAGCGCAAGCAAAGCGCCTCGGTCCATAAGCCCGCTCTTTCCTCGCGTTCCCTCAACAACTTCAGCGCAGAGAGGTCGAGCACAGCTCAGCGACTTCGCTCCAGCCTCGAAGCGTTCCTTCCCTTCGCATGACTCGACGCGGGGACGGGAAGAGTGTTGACTGCCAAAAGGGCTTTATCCGCGAGGTTCAGAAGCGTCTGCTGAGTGCTCGAAAGCGTTCAGGCCGACACCGCTGCCTGGCGGGGCGAGTCCCCCTCTAGGTCACGATCGTCGTTCGGCCAAACGTCGTGCAACCCCGACAGATGCTTGCTCGAGTGCTCGTGGGAGTGAGTCCCTGTTCCTCGACCGGCATTGCCCGTCCAGTCCTTGTCGACTGGTCCAGCACCACCGGAAGGACGTGGCCAGCACCCCCCACCTCGCCGTCGTCCCCAGGTCAGCTCCCTCGTTCCTCCACCTTCCTCGTGAGTGACGCCATCTGGAACGCCAACCAGCGCCGTTGCCTCTACGCCATGAGAGCGTAGCAGCACCAGCGCAGTCCTGGCCTCAGCCTCGTCCACCCCCTTCGAAGGTCACAAGACCCCCCGCTAGCTCGGTCGTTATCTCCCGCTCGACCTGCTCTACTCACAGGCTGTGGAGGTGGTGGTGGTGCTTTGGCTGAGTGTTGGTCTGTGCCTGTTCGAGTCGGCGTTCAAGTCGAGTCAGAGGGAGGAGGAGAGAGGAGAGATTCGAAGCCGAAGTGCGGGGGATCGGCCTGGGCTGACCGTGGGACACTCGGTAGCGCGTGGTCAAACTCACCTTGAGAGGGTTCGCTCCTTTTCCTCCTTCCTTTCTCCCGACTTCAACTTCTGCTCGTTCAGTTCGATTCGACGACGGAGAACGACTCTGACTCTCAGCGAGGACCCGGGGAGCGAGGTGAGTCGGCTGCGGTCGGTTGAGGGGACGGAGGTCCACCGAGCTCGCTGCTTCTCGCTCCCACTCCTGCCGGCGTGCGCCGTCTGTATAGACAGGCGCATAAGGCGGGTTACATGGCGGATTGAGACTGAGTGACACTGTCGATGTATTGTGTTCCGTGCGCGGGTTTGGTCGCCCGACGTTGTGTCGGAGATGTGAAGTCACGGGCCGAACTAGCGCATGCCCTACTTGCAGGCGGTCGGGCTAGGCAGCGAGCGTGCTCCGTATCTTTCGACTCTTCAATTGAATTGCCTTTGTTATGCCAAAGGGAAGCCAGTTGATTAAAAGTCTTGAAGCCGCGCGGGGCCGAGCGAGTGAGCTCTTTCAGCCCGGCACTCCTGCTCGTCGCTTCGGCCCTGCGCCTTCAACGGGTGTTGCAGCTGTATCTGAGCTTGCTGGTGTTCTTGGGGGAGGAGCCTCAACCTTTTCAGAGGGAGCTCGTCGCTTGCCTGAGACGGGAATGAGGGAGGTCGCATGGTACGAGCTGATTGCTGCTTCCTTCCCAGTTCGCAAGAGCTGGAAAGGGCAGTCATGCGTGTTTAGAGATCTTGACCTCCCTCCAATCGACTGTGTGCATGCCGTCGCTGCCTACAAGATCGATTTCGCTCCAGTTCTCCCCCTAGCGCTGCGAAGGCGTGAACGCACCGCGTCCTTTGGCAGCTGCGCTCTCGGGTGCAGAGAGCGAGCGTTTCTAGTCTTTCCTTATTGGTAAGACTCGCTCCTGCAAGCCGAGACGGTCACGATACACATCTCGCTTTTCGGGGTGAGCTCGCTGGGGGGGTGCTCCACGCCTTCGAACCCTGCAAACTTTCTAGATTAAAAAGGAAGCGAGTCGATGCAACAGTCGAGGGGCACCCCCGCATGCTGCTGAGAACGCGTGCTGAACATCGCGAGCGCCGAGCGAGCACACCGCTTCCTCCTTTCGCGTCACCTGGCGAACTCCATCCAAATCACAGGCCATTCCTTCTGTGGCATGCTCAGCCTCCGCATCGCTTGAGATGCGTAAAGCTTTGCATCTTGACCACTCGAAGAGGCCTGTGGAAAGTCCGCTCTGGAATTTCGAGCAGCGAGGGCCACCGCGTTTGAGAGGACGGGAGTCCGCCCATCTTCGCGCGTCTACATCTGTCGTAGATAAGCACGTTTTCTCGGAGATAAGCACGTTGTCGAATGCTGAACGCCCGCTTGGCTCAAACGCCTGCTTCCAGATCGCAGCTGCTGCCTGCGCGAATCTCGCCAGCGAGCGAGCGGGCCCGACTTTGCCGAACGGACGTTACCCAAACACGAGGCGTTCAGCGTGCGTTCCCCGCACTATGAGGTCTTATGTATAGATAATCTTTCGGGCAAAGTCTCGCGCCAGACGAGGTGGCCTCACCCAGTCCGTTGCCGTCGGTCGAGCTTTACTCGATTTCGAAGGAGCATCACAGGCACTGACGACACTTCGGAATCATTAGGACACTGACACTGTGCACGACGGGAGAGGGTTACTGGGAGTAGAACAGGTGGACTCCTGGAAAGCGATCTCGGTAGCGAGCTCAGAATGTTCGCTCTCCTCTCCCTCTCCTCAACTCAAAGCCTTTCCCGACGAAGCCCCCTTCTCGGTTCCGGACGGCCCACTACTCCCCTCGCTTCTCTCCAAGCACACCGGACACCTTCTCATATCGCACAAGCCCTTACACTTCCACCGCACTACCTCCTTCCCTGCTGCATCCCCCCCATCTGCTGCTGCATCTGCATCTGCTGCTGCTGCTGCTGCTGCATCACCGCATTCCTCCCAACCGTCTCCTTAATCTCTCCCTCCATCTTCCGACTCCCATAAACGCTCGCACCCTCCTTCACCCACTCTCCCTCCCACACCCCCGCCCTCCGTACTTCCTCTCTCCAACTCGGTCCGCCTCCGATACAGGATTGAGAACCTTTGTCGTTGCCGAGGATGAGAGAGAGGTCGTGCGATTGGGAGGGAGAGCCTTAGGAAGGTTAGGAAGGTGTGGGGGGAGGAGGCGAAGGCGGTTAGGAAGGTGCGCTTGAGGAGGGAGGATTTGATGGTCGTTGCGTCGAGTGCGACCTAGGAGGGAGTTAGCGGGGGAAGGAGGGAGGTAGGGAGGAGACGAACCTTCTCGTCGAGCGTAGCGATCTCGTGCTTGAGGTCCGTTGGCTCGTCGAGGAGCTTCGAGGCGCGCTCCATCTCGACTCGTACGGGGTCGGGGACGCTGATCTGGATATTGAAAGCCGCGTGCGTGTCCTCGGACGCCTTGTCCATCCTGCGTCGCTCGTTAGCTCTCTCTTCACGTAGTGCGGAGGGGAAAGGAACGCACGGAACGGTGTACTCGATCACGACGGGCGGAGCAGCGACAAGGAACCTGTTGACGTACTCGGGAAGATGGTGGAATGGGACCTTGTCCTGTCCCGCAAAGATCTGCTCGGTCGCGCGTCAGCTTCCATCTTCCTGCGCAGAACCGAAAGCGAACGCACCTTCTTCATCCTCGCATCCGGCCGCACGTGCTTCTTGTCGTCGTCCTGCAGTCCGTACAGCTTGATGTAGCCCCACAGCGCCTGCAACACCGAAACGCGATCCCCCTCGTGCATATCGAGCAAGTTGGCGAGATCGGGCGCGAGGCCAAAGACTTCGGGAACCTGGTCGAGGTAGAGCGAGAGGCGAACTTGGGTCTTGGTGGAGGTGGGAAGAGTGAGAGAGAGACCGGGGAGGTCCGAAGTGGCTGCTGAGCGGGTCCACTGTGGCGAAAGGGTTAGCGAGAGGAGAGGGAGGGAGGGAGGGACGAACGTTGATAGGTCCGACTTGATCGTACTGCGTTGGGTCGCGATCCGTCTCGACGACAATGCGGCGCATGAAGGAGGTGAAGCTGCGACCTGCCATCCCAGGCTCCTGAGCAGGCTGTCAGCTGCTGCCCTCAATCAAGAGGGAGGGAGATGAGACGCACGTCCAGGATCTCCCCGCTGATGCTCAACTCGAACCTAGGAATGCCCGTTCCCTTCTCAAAGTCTGGCGCGCCTACTGGAGGTCCTTCGGGCTTGGGAACGGGCGCAGGAGCTGGAGGAAGGAGCGGGTCCAACGCGATCTCTCCACTCCCGCTCGCCGAGATGTCGATATCTCCACCGACTGAGATGTCCCCGTCTAGTCCTGCGGTACTGCTGAGAGGAAGAGTGGTGGGGGCGTCGGAAGCGGGAGGAGCGGTGAGGTCGGCGAGAGGGAGCTGCCAGGGCTGGTCGAGGAGTTTGGTGACGAGGTGGAGACGGAGAGTTCGCTTGACCTGTCGCACCTCTTAGCTTGAACTTGCACCTGCTGGTAGAGAGAAGGAACGCACCCCAGACGCGCGGTTGCTGGTGAGGGACTCGTTTAACTCGACCTTCCTCCTCGAGACGTTCCAGTCCAACTTGCGCTCGACTTGCTGCAGTTTCGCGTAGTTCTTGGAGAGGGATTGGAGGGAGGAGGTTGATTCGGCGAGGCGGGCGACTGTAGGCCCTTCAGAGGGAGCGGAAGTGGAGGGGAGGAAGGAGGGGAGACTGCGGTCGGTTGGCTTGCGTCGCCTGAGGGTGGTGGTCAGCTCCCCGCCCCTCGCTCAGAGCACTAGAGGATAATGTACTTGGCTGATCTGAGTCCATCGTTGCCGTCGCCGATAGGAACGTGCTCTCCCTGCGCGTTCTGCTGCTGCTGCTGCTGAGCCATCGTCCCCCTCGCGCCTTGCTGCACCGACTGCTGGTACGCCGCCAGAGGGTTCGCAACGGGGGCTCCGCTCGCTTGTGCCTGTACTCGAAGCCCTTGTGCTTGAGCCTGGGCCTGTGCCTGTGCGATCTGCTGAGCTGAAGGACGGAAGCCTCCCTGCTGCTGCTGTTGTTGGAGGAGTTGTTGCTGCTGCAGAGCGAGCTGCTGGGCGTAGGCTGTATTCTGTGGTGTTCCCATAGGAAACTGAGCGTGTCCGTATGACATCCTAAGCTCAGTCAAGGCGGTCAAGGGTCGGGGGGAGAGGCGAGGCTGAGCTTGCCCGAGTCGAGGAAAGGGTGAAGTGACCCCCCTGGCCCCCCCTCAGGGAGAGTCTAGCCCTTTCCTGAGCGTGCTCAGAGCGGGCTTCGGCTCTGTCCCGCTTTCGAGCCAAGACGAACGAGGGTTCGATTCGTTGGGTCTTCCTCCGCCTTTCTCTCTTGTTCTCCTCCCCAACTGCTTCGGTCTTCTGCTCGACTTCAGCAGAGCGTACTCGGCTATAGATGCTGTCCCGCCACCTGAGAGCTCACCTAATCCTAGCCCCATCGACTTCGACTGGCAAGTCTATCTTCGCAACTGGACTATGCCGCGCGTCCCTCTCGTTGGGGGAGAAGGTAGCCTACCTCAAGCCGGTGGGAACTGGTAGCGGTGATGGAGACGACGAGGCGTGCGTCTTCCTTCCCAGCGGCGGTCCCTGAAGCTCGTACTGACCTCCCAACCTACCCCTACCCAGGCACATCAAGCACTTTGCACCAGGCGTCAACACCGCCTGCCTTTTCCACTTCGACGAGCCAGTCAGCCCCCACCTCGCCGTCCAGCGCGCTGCCGCCGAAGCCGTCAAAAGCGCCTCCCCGCCGCCGTCTTTCCCGACCGACGACGAGTTCGCAGCTGCCGTCGCTCAGCACGCCCACTCCTACGCTCGCCAGGTGGCCGGAAACCGTAGCGCACTATATATCGAATCCGCAGGCGGTATGTCCTCCCCTCTTCCTCCCTCCATCAGCGCCTGACCGAGCTCCACAGGCGTCCACTCTCCGACTCTTTCCGGCTCCTCCCAGCTCGACGCCTTCCGCCCCCTCCTCCCTCCTGCCATCCTCGTCGCCTCGCACGAACTAGGCGGTATATCGACCACGATCTCGGCGTACGAGTCCCTCCTCATCCGGGGCTACGACGTCGATGCCGTCCTCATCTTCCGCGAGGACTACTACAGGAACTTTGAGTTCCTCCAGTCGTTCTTTGCTGAGCGAGGGATTCGCGTAGGCGTCGTCGAGAAGCCTCCTGCGATCTTGCCCAACTCGGACGAGGATCGCGTGAGCTTGGACGCCTACTACTCGCGGATCAGCTCCGAGCGAACGAGCGACGAACCAGCACCGCTCCAAGGCGTCGTATCGAGCCTCCAGCAGCTTCACCTCGAACGGCTCTCGACCCTGGCGTCGGCACCGAGGAAGACGCTTGACTCGGTCTGGTGGCCTTTCGTCCAGCACGGTCTCGTCACCAAGGAGACGGACGTGATGGTCATCGACAGCGCTCACGGCGACTTCTTCAGCGTCTTCCAGACCGCTCCTCCTCCCTCTCTCCCCACCCCCTCCTCCCCTCCCACTCCCTCTCCTCCCGCCGTCGCTCAACCCCTTCTCAACCCCGTATTCGACGGCTCAGCCTCCTGGTGGACCCAATGCCTCGGACACGCCCACCCCTCCCTCACCCTCGCCGCCGCGCACGCCTCGGGTCGGTACGGCCACATCCTCTTCCCCTCCGCCACCTCCCTCCCCTCCCTCTCCCTCGCTACTCGGCTCCTCGAATCCGTCGGTCGCAGCTGGGCTTCGCGCGTCTTTTATTCGGACGACGGGTCGACGGGAATGGAGGTCGCCCTCAAGATGGCGTTGAGGAGCTTTGCGGAGCGCGCGGGGTTGAGGAAGGAGTCGAGTCGCGAGCTCGGCGTTCTGGGGCTCAAGGGGAGCTACCATGGCGACACGATCGGAGCGATGGACGCGTGCGAAGGAGGAGTCTTTAACGAGCGCGTCGAATGGTACGCCGGGCGAGGATTCTGGCTCGATGCGCCGAGCGTGAGGATCGAGGGAGCCAAGGCGGTCGTTCGGATGGAGGGAGGACCTCAGGCGAAGGAGCGGACGACGACGTACGGGACGATCGAGGAGGTGTACGAGGTCGAGCGGCGTCTCGAGGAGGACCCGCTTGTCGAGGTCTACCGCGCTCAGATCGTCGGCGCGCTGGAGGAACGCCACAAGCGCGGTGGGATCCGATTCGGTACTCTCATCCTCGAGCCCGTCGTTATGGGCGCAGGAGGAATGATCTTCGTCGACCCTCTCTTCCAGCGCATCCTCGTCGACACGGTCCGCACAAATCGCACCCTCTTCCCCGACTCCCTCCCCTCCGACTCTCCCTCCCATTCCCCCATCGACGGCACTCCTATCTGGCGCGGCCTCCCCATCATCTTCGACGAAGTCTTTGTCGGCCTCCGTCGTCTCGGTCGCGCGAACGGCTTCTCCTTCCTCGGCACTCGCCCCGATATCGCCTGCTACGCCAAGATCCTCACCGGCGGCCTCGTACCCATGGCCGTCACTCTCGCCTCCGACGCCATCTTCCGCACGTTCTACGGAGAGCAGAAGATCGACTCGCTCCTCCACGGTCACTCGTACACCGCTCATCCGATCGGGTGCTCGGTCGCGAACGAGGCGCTCAGGATCATGGACGGGATGGAAACGAGTGGGACGTGGGAGAACGCAAAGAGTAACTGGGGCGTCGAGACCGCCGTCGTCGGTGCGAAGAACGAGGGATGTGCAATCGTCGAAGTTTGGAGTTTGGAGTCTGTGGGACCACGATTTCGTCAAGAAGGTCTCGTCGCTCTCGAACGTCGACGGAGTGATGGCGCTCGGAACGGTCCTTGCGATCCACCTTCGGGCAGTCGACGGCGTAGGCTACTCGTCGACCGCGTCGGCATCCCTCCTCCAGCAACTCCGCTACGGTCCCGCCATCCCCTCCTCCCCCTCCGGTTCCCCCGCTGGACTCCCCTTTAACATCCATGCCCGACCCCTCGGCAACGTCGTCTACTTCATGTCGAGCCTCAACAGCAGTCCTACGACTCTTCGATCCGTCGAAGCGGCTTTGCTCTCGGCTCTCGAGTCGACGGCATAATCAAAACGTAGTTCACAACCTTGCTCGCTCTACCTCCCCCCTCCCCTCCCTCCCTTCGATACCAATCCACTCGCGCACTACCTCTGCCAACCTCCGCACCTCCTCCTCCGTATTCCCCGCATGCAAACAAACCCTTACGCGCGCTTCCTCCTTCGGTACGGTCGGGTACGAGATCGGACGAACTAGAAATCCTTTGCTGATGAGGTAGGCTGAGAGAACTCGAGGGTGAGCGGTGAGGAGGGGGATGATGGGAGTCGTGGTGAGCATCGGCGCGAGGGTCGAGATGCCCGAAGTGGGCGGAGGGAGCGACGAAGCGGGAGTCGCGGGGAGGGAGATGGGGAAGGACGTGGGCGCGAGGAAGTCGGCAAAGATGTTGTGAAGAAGGGCGGACAGTGTGTGGACGTGAGCGGCGGGCTGCGAACTCAAGTTAGCGAAGAGGGTGGAGCGAGCGGGCGGAGGACCTGCCTCGTCGCCGTGACCTTCCTCGAGCATCTCGAACGCCTTGGAGATGGCGAGGACGTTCATGTGTGGCATGACGGTCGAATAAATGAGTGGGCGAGCGTAGTTGATGAGGTACGAACGCAACAGCGGGTTGCAGAGCACGACAGCTGCGAGCGTCGTCAGTCCCCATTAGCGCGAAGCGAGTGAAAGGACTCACAGCCGCTGCACGCCATCGACTTGCCGAACGTGTGTACGCGAACCTCGATGCGGTTAGCGAGGCCGAGAGCGCAAACGACACCTCGTCCCTGAGGTCCGTACAGCCCCGTCGAATGTGCCTGCGCAGGTCGTCAGCTTTGCTCGCTCGGCCTCGAGAGGAGGAGCACACCTCATCAACGACCATATGCCCATTCCCCCGCTCCAACACCCGCTCAACAGTCTGCACAATCGCCTTCAATGGCGACAGATCTCCATCCATCGAGTAGAGCGTCTCCACCGCCACCCACACACTCCTCACACCACTCGCCACGCCCTCCTCGCGCTTGATCTCCTCCAACACCCTCGCAAGGTCCACGACGTCGTTGTGCTTGAAGCTCCGCCTGTTGGCCACCGGAACGCGCGACGCCCTCATCCCGTCGTGCGTCGAGGCGTGGATGAGCGCGTCGTAGACTACGAAATCGCGCGGTGCGGGGAGGCAAGTCCACAGCCCGACGTTCGCGTCGAAACCGCTGTTGAAGAGGAGGGCAGCGTCGGCGCGGAAGAAGGTTGCGAGTTGAGCTTCGAGGGAAAGGTGGAGAGGGGAGTTGCCGTCGAGGAGGCGGGAGCTGGGAGGGCCGTAGGGAGATGGAAGAAGGGAGAGCGAGGTGAGGAGCTTCTTGCGGAGTAGGGGGGAGGTGCCGAGGGAGAGGTAGTCGTTGGAGGAGAAGTCAACGAGGGGGCCGGCGGGGAGGGAAGGGGTGAGGGTGCGGAGGATCGCTCGCTCCTTGCGGGATTCGAGCGAGGTTGAAAGGCGAGTGTGTAGTGCCGACATCTGTGAGAGGAGTCAGTGGTGCGTTCGAGACTACACCGACTTAATCGACCTGGCGTCGGGGCAGCACGTTTCAAACCTCGATATCTCGCAGCTCCGAGGAGGAATTCTCCCAACACCCCAACGTGGTCTACCAAGTCGAGCGAAACGCTCGTCCCTGTTCGTCCGCGCTGAGTGCCGGCATTCCTCCCAGCTGCATCCCAACCGTTGCCGCGTGCGAAGGTGCTGAAAGGCCTCCCTCTCAATCCGACACCTCGGGGGGCACAGAAAGATGCACACCAGCAGCCAGGAGACGGTATTAGATTCTACAAAGAAGTGTCTTATCAAGGGCATCAACGCGCGGGGTTTGGTGGGCTTCGCAGACCAAATAACGCACCGATGACGGTCCGCCCAACACGCCCTCGTCCTCTCCCCACGCGCTTCGTTCCAACGTTATTGCGCAGACGCTTGTGGTGTGGATCGCGTACAGCAAGGACTTCGCGCGGCTCGGGCCGACCGCGATCTGTACAGTGCGGAGTGTACCTCGGCGGAACTTGGCAGCTCGAGCTACCTGCCCATGCTGAGGGCGTTGCTGCGAACGCGTAGCTCTGGTGCAGCGCAGCGTGGCCTTCCTGTCTGAAGCAGCACGTAGCGTAGCCGAAGACTCGACACTCTCTGCGAGACCACCTCCTCGAAACCGCTTGCGGTTTCGGCTGAGCACCTCGAATCAAGTCACAACGCTTCGGCTCGCCATGTGTACCGTACTCGAAGTACAGCAGGCGAGAGCTCCTCCGACAGCAGCACAAGAAAGAGACTGGCGCGCGTCCATCCCCATCCCCTACGCAGGCGAAGTCGAAGCCTGCCCCTCCGTCCAATCTCCTCACTCGCCAGAGCTGAGGTAGCCCAGTGTACCCAGCCGCTGAGAGATTCCCTCCCACGTCCTTCGTGCCAGGCGTCCGCGCACGCAGCTCGTCCGACCAGAGCTGGTCCGGGGGGACCGGCTCGCGCTGGGCTCGCGTTAGCTGCGCTGAGCTCACCGCGAGCCTGGGGAAGAATCCACGTCTGTGTGCCACTTCCTCCTACCAATTCAACGCTCGGCAGAGCTCTGACGACTCCTTCTCGAGCTGAAGACCGACGAGACCTCTCAGTCCCGACGGCTGCTTCTGCGAGTGTCTCCAGCAGCCCCCCGCCTCGATAAAGCTCCACCCCCACCTCGTACCAACCCAGCTGAGACTGTGCGACTCACGTTAAGACCTGTGCACTATAGCTGTTCCCCGCTGCTGCCGATCGAATCGAAGACGTCGAGCTCGGGTTTGTAAAGAGTGAGAGCGGGCGGGGGTTGGCTGGGCTGATGGGGAGCTGAAGCTGATTTAGGAGGAGCGGCGAGGAGGAGGGGAGCGAGTTGAGCAGGTTGGGGGGAAGTTGGAGGAGAGAGCAGAGCGAACTCGAGGTTGGGGCGAGTGCGTCTCCGCCGCCCCAGCCGACGCGAAGGAGGGGAGCAGAGTTGAGCAGAGCAGGAATTCGCAGGCGGCTGATTATTTGCGGGGTGCTTTGCCAAAGTTATGGAACAATTGAGCCAGTATCCACGGGAGGATGAGAGAGAGAGAGAAAAATGAACTCGCTGCCGAGCGAGCGCGCGAGCGCCTCCCTCTCCTCGACCTGTCCGTCTCGCTCTGCCCACAAAACCAAGTGACTCTGTCCTGCTTAGTTACAGCTACTCTGATTGCAGTGCTTCTCCGTGGCGACACGTATACCAGTAGTAGAAAGGGAACTGGCACGGGCGGAGGGCGACCGACTTTCCTTCGAGTCCTGGGCCTTCGCAAGTCCCTCCCCTATCCCGCAGGCAGCGAACAGCCAAATTCAATTATTAGCATACCGATCCTGTGAGAGAACGCGGCACTGAACCTCCGCATCACTGAGGCCTCACAGGCTTTCGCCCGGTGAGGGTCCTGCGAAGCTCGCAGAGTCCACGCTCCTTCCAGTCTCTGTTTCCGCATTCACACGGCGCTTAGTGAGAAGTGAGGACTGCACTATAAGCAGCCAGCCAGAGCATCTCCTCCGGCGCCCAAGGGAAAACGGAGCCTAAGCGTCCTGCGTTGAGTCTCCCACCGGTCTTGCCCCACCGTCTCCCGCTCCGCACTGAAGCCGTATGAGACATCGTCTTGCAATCGAGAATAAAAAACCACAAGCGGGACGGCAGAAGAGAACGAGGGAAGCGACCTCTACCCCTCTTCCACAACAGCATGCCAGCGCAGAGGCGCTTGAAATCACTGCCGATAAGCAGATCACAACGCTTCCCATTTAACAATTTTCCCAGAACAGGTGCAAAGCAGCACGAGGTGCGGTATCTCGAGAAATGTCTGCGAACGCGTCGCCCGGAACTGACAAACTTAGCGACATAATGCCGCTTGCCTTGCCTCACACAAGACTTCGCGTGTGTCCAGAGGCGTCCTCGGCATTCAAGAGACTTCTAGACGTGGATTAAACCGCGCTTGGACGTCCCGTAGCTGGGTGGCGCTGGCGCAGCAAAGTGGGGCCTCCACGCTCGCCAGCGAGGTGCGGGCAAACAGCAGCTATGATCTGGAAGCAGGCATTTGAGCGAAGGCAGCGGACGGTATCCAAAAAACGTCCTTATCTTCGACAGATGTAGACGCGCGAAGATGGGCGGACTCCCGTCCTCTCAAACGCGGTGGCCCTCGC
Source organism: Glaciozyma antarctica PI12 (assembly GCA_002917775.1). Taxonomy (NCBI): domain Eukaryota; kingdom Fungi; phylum Basidiomycota; class Microbotryomycetes; order Kriegeriales; family Camptobasidiaceae; genus Glaciozyma; species Glaciozyma antarctica. Next base: position 744,431 of record KZ627154.1, on the reverse strand, counting down.
TGCTCGAAATTCCAGGGCGGGTTTTCCAAACGGCTTTTTGNGGTGGNNAAGNANAAAANTTTTTATCTTTTTCGATGCGGAGGCTGAGC
>KZ627154.1:710869-743626 GCA_002917775.1 Glaciozyma antarctica PI12 | reverse complement strand
CTNNNGCGTGCCCGTTCTTCGGCCGGCTGCTCTCTCCTCCCTGCGCTCATCCTGCTGAGGTCCTGCTCCCTTTCTGTCGCTTCCCCGCCAGTTCTCGAAGTACGCAGGAGGGCACACTCCGGAGCTTCGCACGCAGCACCGCCACGTCGCCTCTCCGCTCGCTCGCCACTGGTCATTCTCCTCCCTGCTTCTCTTTCCAAGCTGAGCTTCCTTCCGTAAGCTTTCGACCGGTCGCCCTCCCTCCGCGATCTCAAAAAGCCCAGGCGAGAAGCGTTCCGAGTCCTGGGGCCAAAACAGGGCTCCGACCTCCCTCTCTCTCTTGGCTCCCACCACATCACCCCCAGCTTTGCAAGTATGAAGCTCTCGACTATCGCTGCCACCGCGGCTCTCGCAAGCTGCGCGCTCGCGCAGACTGAGATGGATCCGGCGGAATACGCCGCTGGACTTCTCCAAACGCTCCAAGACGCCGGGTACGTTCCTCGCTGGTAATCGACCTCATCGAGACCTCACTGACCACTCTGATGCTGCAGGCTCACTTCGCTCCTCGGCGTCGCCACCCAGAACGTCGGATCGATCCTTCCCCTCCTCATGGCAGGAAACATCACCGTCTTTGCTCCTACAGACGAGGTACGCGAAGGTGCCTCCGACCAACTCCTCACACGAGCTAACGCGGTGGAAACAGGCTTTCGCAGAGGTCAACGAAACAGTTCTCAACGACCAGTCGCTTTTGCTCAATATCGTCAAGTACCACGTCTACAACGGGACCTATCGCGTCGAGGACCTCAGCACGGAGAGCCTCACTGTCGCGGAGTCGTCGCTGGACGATCCGGCTTTGGTCAACTTGCGTGAGTCGTTCTCCTGGCGATGGATGGAGGGGAAGCTGACTGCGAACGATCTCAGCGGGAGGGAAGCCTCAGGTCGCAGTACTCGCGGCGACCGAGGGCCAAGTCACTATCGTCCAGGCGCTCCAGAACGTTACGACGGCGGAGAACGCGGAGTTTGAGAACCTCCTCATCTACACGATTCCTTCGCTCCTCACGTACGATCCCTCCCTCGCTCTCGAATCGACGAAGAAGCTGACGCCGAGCTTCGCAGGATGCACACTACCGTCTCTGAGACTGCGAGCGCTGCTGGTCTCACCGCCCTCGTCGACGCTCTTACCCAGAACGCGCTGGAGATCGTCCAGGCCCTCGACAACACGACTGGAGTGACGGTGTTCGCGCCTCTCAACTCGGCATTTGAGAACGCTGCGAGCGCGATCAGCGAGCTTAACCAGGATCAGATCAGTACGGTGCTGGCGAATCATGTGGTCAATGGGACGGTGGTACGTTTCTTCTCGTTCGGTGAGCGAGGGAGAAGTGCTAACGCAGTTCTCGGTGACAGGTCTACAGCTCTGATATTACTGGAGACACGGAGGCGACGACGGCGTCGGGACAGCCTCTCACGTTTATCACCAACTCGACCGGTTCGTTTTTCTCATCTCGCTCTCTCGGTGGGACCTCGCTGATTCTCTCACGCACAGGTATCTTTGTTCAATCTGCCGATATCACTGCCCGAGTCGTTCGCTCCGACATTATCGTCAAGTGCGTCCTTCCCCACTTTCGTTTCGCGCACCGCTGACGACCTTCGCAGGAATGGGGTCGGTCCATCTCATCGACAACGTCCTCGCCAACACTGCCTCAGACCCCGCTGCTGCTTCCTCTGCGTACGTGCTTCCCTCTCTGGAATACGGAGGAATTTCCTAAGTTGGCCCTTTGCTCGCAGAGCGGCTTCGGCATCGTCAGCGGCGGCGACCCAGACGTCGACCTCAATGGAGACGGCAGCTCCGGACCCAGGTCCTGGCTCCCACCGTCCCTCAAGAAGCTAGCGCTGCAGGAGGAGCGAGCATCGGAGTCGTCTTGATGGGGACGATGGGGCTGCTGGGGGTCGCGGCGTTGGTAGTTTGAGGAAAAGGAGCATGGACGCGAGAAGGGATTGCGCTTGGACATTGCATGAACTGTTATGAAAGGAAGGCTGGCTGTCGTTGTGATGTTGCTGCGATGAAGGTTAGGAGAGATTCTGGCGCGAGCGTTTTGACGTTGCGAAACGTCGAAATCTCGCTAACGAGCGGAGCCAGGGTCGTATTGACTCCTTTCTTCCCGACCTCAGCGTCGAGCAGACAGCGTGCGAGAATCCAGCCACGAACGAACAACGACTGAACGAATTGCGATCCTATACACATACTACTCCAGCACGCTCCCCGACTCAGGGAATGAACTGCGAGAGACTCAGTAGCTGCGCAGGAATCACGTGGAAGCGACTTACGATCCTTGAGAAACCCTTGATTGGCGTCCTGCACGTCGGGCAGAGATGCTGAGCAGCCGGCGTCCTCTCGGCCAGATGCTCCCTACACTCCTCGCACATCGCCAAACACCCTGCTCGCACTCGTCAGCTCCCTCCTCACCACGCGACGAGAAAGGACGTACGACAGGGCCAGCAAATGATACTCCTCTCCTCGACCTGGCACACGACGCAGCACCTCTGCCTCCCGTCGTCCTTCTCCCCGTCCCAACCCTTCCGTGACACCTCCTCACGCCTATCCATCACAGCACTCGAGAACGCCTGAGATCCCGGCGAAGCGAGAGCCTGGTACCTCTTTCGAGTGAGCGGCGAGCCAGAGGATAAGTGGTGCGCGAGGAGGACGGGGCCGTAAGAGTCGGCAGGGTCGAAAGGTGCGAGGGCGTTGGAGGTGGAGGGTTCAGGAGAGAAGGTGCGACGGCGGGCGGGGGAGGAGAGGTCGGAGTAGAGCGTTGAGGGGTTGAGGTCGTCCTCGTCCTCGGCCTCGCTGTCATCCTCGCCACTCGAGCTCGCGCTACCATCGCTCGACTGGCTTCCCGGCGTTCCTGCGCGCGAATCCCTTGTAGACGGCGACCAGTCCTCGTCCGCTTCGTCGTCCGCCTCCGGCCCCGTGGCGCGCCATTGCTCGCCCAACGCCGCCTCGTCTCCTCCGAATCCCGCCTTTCTCGCCGTCCTCCACGCCCAATCTCTCACGCGGATATACCCCATCCAAGCGATGAAGAACATGATTCGTCCGACGAGCCTGAAGTACCTGCCGCGTGCGTCAGCATCTCCATCTCGTCTCAAAGCTCAGCGAAACAGCGTACTTGATCATCTCCCAAAGCTTATCCTCCCTCCTCGTGTCTCTCTCCCCCTGCTCCTCCCTCGCAACCGCCTCGACCACCCCCACCTCGTTCCCCAGTCCCTCTCCCTTCCTCCCCCTCTTCCCCTCCTCACCAACCGCCTTCCTAGAGCCCACCTCGCCCGAGGTCGCTCCTCGCGAAAGCTCCACGAAAGAAACTTGCGCTCCAGAGGAGAAGGCGAGAGGGCCGGCGGAGATGGGGTCGACTTCGTTGGCGAGGCCGGCGAGTCGGGTGGATTCGAGGCAGGCGGCACCGTACCTGCGATACGGGGTGAGCGAGGAGCGAGGAGGTGATGGAGAATAACGTACTTGATCATCTCGACTGCGAAATCCTGGTCGAGGCGAGGGAAGTGCGCAGGGTGACCGAAGACAGCTTCGCTCGAGATCTGCATTCCTCGTCAGCCCCCTCCCTCCCTCGTTGCGGGCTCAAACAACGTACCTCCTCGCTCCTCAATACCGCCGCCAACAGTCGCAAAGAAATAGTCAACACCGCCAACGCCTCAAAGGCCATCTCCGGCGCGCGACTGAGCCACACCGTCCCCGCCCAAGGTCCCTCGGCATCCACAAGATCAATCTTGCCCCACGCCATAGCGATACCCCGTACCACAAAAGCCTGGCCGATGAAGCTGAAGATGGCGGTGATGAGGAAGCGGAGGGAGGGGAGGGGAGGGGTGAAGGCATAGGAGAGGTGGAGAGCGAAGAGCTCCGAGAGGACGGTGAGGAGGTGAATGTAGAGCTGGGTCGGGGTGGTGGCGAGTCGGGTTGGGGATGGAGTCGAGTGGACGTGGAGGAGGAATGAGAAGGAAAGGAGGTTCTGCGAGGAGAGGGAGGTCAGCTTGCGAAGCTCGTGAGCGAGGATCGAACTCACGAAATGGGTCTGGCTACCGATATCGTCGTCCAGTGCTCGTACGAACGTCTCGGTGACGACAGCAGCGGCGGTTCCGACAAAAACCTCCCACATGATCTTGCCGTCGACGAGTTGCCAGTTGTCGAGCAGGCCGACGAGCGTGCTCTTCCCCGCCCACGCCGTTCCCCAGCCGACCAACTTGACAGCTCCGATCCCTAGTCCAGTCATCCTTCCGAGCGTATAGCCATGCTGCGTCCCGAGGACGGCTGTGAGGAGGAAGATGGCTCGAAGGAGTAGGAGGAGGGAGGGAAGGCGAATCGAGAGCCGGAGGAGCGGGGAGAGGTGAAGCGAAGTTGGCCGGCGCGGTGGGACGAGGTGGTGGATTCGATTGACGAGTACTGCCATCGCCAGGAGCGACAGAGCGAAGGAGCTGGTCGCGAACGTCCAAGGACCAGGGAGAGCACTGAGAGAAGCTACCTCTCCAGCTCTCGCGCTCTCCCTGGCTGCTCCCGCTCCTAATGCAGCCGCCGCTGCCATCCCAGTCTCCAGTGGCCCAGTCCCTCCCGCCGCGTTCAACACCACCTCCCCGCCCTCGGGGATGGCGACATCGAGTACGCGGAACAGCCCCCGCGCCACGAGGTCCGAGACGAGGTCGAAGGGCTTGTAGGCGATAGAGGCGGCTCGACTGGCGGTCTGGGAGAAGGTGGTGAGGAAGGAGGTCGAGTTGAGCTGAGGAAGAGGGAGGACGGCGGAGCTCATGCTGAGTATGTGGGGTGCTCGAGTGAGCTGAGGCGGGCGGCGACGTGACTGCTTCGGCTTGCGCTCCTCCTACTACGATAGCCGAGTGAACTTTCGTGCGCTGATGACCAGTGGACCAGCGATGTACACCGTTGTCGAGAAGCGAAGGCCGAACGTGGTGGTGCGGGCAGGCGGCGATGGCGAGGCTTGACTGCCTTAACGCGAGGTCTCCTGCTGGTGGTGCTTGCTCCAAGTCGTGTCCAGTGGCGAGGGGTGAGCTGGAGCGGGTGGAGAAGGGCAGGAGGAGAAGGAGTTGCGACCGCGGCGCCAGCGGACTAGGTCGTTTCGGCGTCGTTTACAGTCTCTCCTTGCGAAACGACGACGACGAAGAAGAAGACGACGACGACGACGACGAACAACTCCTGCTATACTCCTTAAAATTCAATGCAACCGAACCAACGAACGACTCCTAAAACATCTTCAAACTAATCTTGGGCGCCTCCTTCCTCTCCTCCTTCCTCCCTCCTCCGACCGACGCTCGAATACTAGTCTCCAGGACCTTCCTTTGCTCCTCTCCCAGCGCTGCGGTCGCCTCCCTGAAATTCGCGGAATGGGATCCTGCGAGCGCAAGGAGGTGCGAGATGGCGAGGGTGTGGGAGGGAGGGACAGGGGATGCGGAGGGAGAGAGGAGAAAGATGAGGACGGGGAGGAGGATAGATAGTGCTTGAGTGCCTGCGATGTTGAGTGTTGGCACATTAATCAGAAAAGAGAGGACGAGGACGAACGATGCTCGACGCCAACGCTCCCTAGCACGCTCACGAACGCCTTGAGCACCTCCGCAAGCGACGCGAGCTTCGTGTCTCCAGCGAGATAGTCCGACTCGGCTGCTCGAGCGATGTACTCGATCATTCCCGGCAGAAGTTGGCCGACGCAGAATTGAACGACGCCTGAGCCTCGAGCGGCGGCGACGAGGAGGGATGTGAGGCAGTGGAGAGCGGTGGTGGAGGTCTGCGAGATCGCGAGCGTTAGGCGAGAAAAAGAAGGGATAAGAGAACGACGCACCTCTCCATCGCCTGCGAGAGCGATCTGGGTGATGAGGAAGCACGAGTGCTCGACGACGGCTTGGCCGACCTTGACGCTTGGCGGCAACGACGTAAGAAGCAGAACGCTAGCGAGGAGATTGTTCTTCGTTTTGAGCGCGACGGGAGCTCCTCTCCGACCGCTGTTGAAGCTGCGATCAGCGATGGTTGGGCATTCAAAGAGGGAGTCGACGAACCGAACATCCTCAATGTTCTGGAGGCAGGCCGAGAGCATCCCGTTGACGATCTTTGGAAGGACTTCGAGCTCGCCGTTCTGAAGACGGAATCCACGATCGCACAGCGCCTTGAGGACGGGTAGTGTTGGGCCGACGAGATCGACTTCGCTCGATTCGTCCTTGAGGAGTTCTACGGGGGAGCAGATCAGCACCGGCGTGGAGGGGACACGAATGAAGACGCACGTGAGTAGAAGTGGAACGCAATCGCGTAGAGCTCTTCGCGCATCGAAGAAGGGTAGAGGTCGGCTAGATCTGCGAAGGCCGAGAAAGCCGACTTGACGAGAGCAATGTGGGCGGCGACGGTGGTGGCGTGGGCTGCGAGAGAGGGTCAGCGACACCACGCGGCAGAGGAAGAAGTACGTACGTCGACTGGCGGGGTTCGAGGACGAAGGAACCGATTCGTGTAGAACACAAGTCGCCACTCGAAGGCACTGCATCATCTTGCCGTCGCTCGGTAGCGTCGATCCACTCGCTCCGTTCGTACTGCACCGTACTCAGTCAGCTCTGCTCACCTACGAAGCTCTCGACCCGACTCACCTCGCCCCCGCCTCCTTCCTAAGCAAGTCCTTCGCAAAGTTCCTCCCGAGCTGGAGCACGATCTGCATCACATGCTCCTTGATCGCCGGTCCCTCCGTAATCGCGAGCCTGTAGCAGAGGTTGCACAGCTCCTCGAAAAGGCTCTTCTCCAACAGCGCCGTTCCCGACACCTCGGGCCTAATAAGCCCGACGACCGCCTCGAGCGCAATCGCCTGCACCGCCTCCGCTGACGTCCCTCCCGACGGCGGAGGAGCAGCACAGAGCGCTTCGAAGGAGAGGCCGAAGAGGACCCAGAAGAAGAGGGCGGGTTGCTCGCGAGTCGAGGAGACAAGTGGGGCTTGCTCGTCGATCTGAGTGTCGATGCCGTCGATGGCGCGAAGGATGTGGATGTTGTTCGATTTGACGATTTTGGCGACGGCGTGCAACATTTGAGGCCACGAGCGTTTGTAGAACTGCGTCGTCAGAAATGTTAGCGAGTTCAAGAAAGCGGAGTGAGAGAGAGCCCGCACGGGGAGAGCCGTCTCGCGAGAGAGACCCGAGTAGACCGAATCGAACGCTGCTCCACCAGCTCCAGAGTCGGAAGACGCGGCGTCGGGATCCGTTCGAACTCGAGCGTACTCGCGGAGGGAGGCGACCCAGAACGGGCAAAGGAGGGGGAGGTGAGGGCGAATAACGTTGACGAGGTAGGGCTGGCGCACGCTCGCCGTCTGGAACTGAGCCCAGGCGGCAAAGATGGACGTCTTGAGCATGACGGCGGCAGTGGAGCTGAGATCCTTGACGTCGCCGAGGGAAGACATGTCAGACTCTGCGAGATGGGATCAGCGTGAGTTCCCAGGTGCACGAGACCAAAACGTACCTCGGCAACTCTCCAAGGCGGTCGTCAACAGCTTGAGGATACGCCCCATCTTCTCAATCTCCTTGACGACTCCCGACCCGACGAAGACGGCGCAAACTTGAACGGCCGACGCGAGGACCTCGGGGTACGAGTCGGCAGCGAAGGCGGGAGTGAGGGCGGCGGCGATCGGGGCTTGGTACTGGTCGAGGAGAAGAGCTTCTTCGAAGTCGAGATCTTGCGACTGGCTGAAGTTCTGCGTGCGAAGGTGGGTCAACAAAAGCGGCAACACTTTGAAGACAGCGACTAAACGAACCTCGATAACATCGCGCAAGACGACGAGTCCCTCAAGCCGAATCTCCATGACCTGCGCCGTCGAAGCCGTAAACGCCATCTTGATGAGATCCGCGACGCGAGTAACGAGGAGGCCTCTTCGATTCGCGCGAACCGCTCTCGCTCGCGCGATATCAAAGTGCTCCATCCTTCCGCTCTTCGCGACGGTCAGGAAGACCTCGTGCAGGCACTGGAGCGCAAAGAGCTGCGTCCTCCAGCGCGAGCTCGTCCTCGCCGTCGCCGCTCCAGGCCTCGCTCCTCCCTCCGTCTCCAACCCAAGTCCCTGCGACTCCTCGTCGACGAATGAACTCACCGCCACCGCTCCCTCGGCAGGCTGGTTCGATCCCGCCGACCGCGACATGATTCGCTGGCAGAGGTCGATCCATCCCGACGGGTGGGCGTCGGCCGTTTGTCGAAGCCAAGACGTGATCGCGTCGCGAACGCCTTCAATACTCGGATCGTCGTCGAGGAAGGCGAAAAGCTCTTGAACGAGGCCGTCGCCGCCAATCTTCGACATGAGCGCCGCGTCGCGCTGGACGAGCTGGTAGACGCTGTTGACGGCGGCGACCTTGAGGGGTTGTCGGGTCGACGACAGCTGCGATCGCAGCGTGGCGACGAGTTTGGGGAGGTCGATGGTCTTGGGCGCGAACATGAGGAAGTGCTGCGTCGCCTTGATCGCCTCGACCGTGATCGCCTCGTCCGCTTCGCGCATGAACTCGCCCAAAAGGATGAGGACGAGCTCGCGCACGCGCTCCGACTCCTGCAACTCTGGCCCGAGGACGCCGATGAGCGCGTCGGTGACTCGGCACGTCGCCTGGTACGCCGGGAGGTCTCCTCGAAGGTTGACGCTGCCTGGCGATCCTCCTTCCGGCTCGTGCGTGTCCTGCATATAGAGCTTGCAGAGCATGCCGAGGGTCGAGTTGGTGAAGGGGGCGTAGGAGAGGGAGGCCGAGTCGATGACCTGAGAGAGGGCTTGGAGGGCGTAGAAGTGGACGAGAGGATGGGGGTCGGCGCTGAGGGAGAGGAGGACGTCGACGATCGTCTTGAGGACGGGGCCGGCAGCGAGACCTCCAACATGGCTGTAGATCTCACCGAAAGCGAGCGCGCACCCTGCGCGGTTGTCGGGATCAGTGTTGCTGACGACCTGGGTGACGCAAAACTGGATCTGCGCCGCCATGAACGACGTTCCTCCAAGGCTCGAGAGCCGTCCGAGTGACTCGGCTCCTGCCTGTCGTAGGCGCGCGTCCGAATGGAGGAGATCCTCCTTGATGATCTCCCGCATGAGCGTCCCGACCTGCGGCTCGACGTTCCTGCGATGCGAAGCTCGCGTTGCCTGGCGCAGCGCTCCGAGGACGGCCGTGATCGAGTTGGCGAGGACTGCCATCCTTCGACCGGGATTCTTCTCCATCCTCATCGAGCGAATGTTGTTGGCGATCTGCTGGAGGAGAGCGGCTTGGTTTCCCAGCTCCTGGAGAGGGAAGTAGATGGCGAAGAGCTCGATCGAGGCGTCGACGAGGCCGGCGGCCGGCGGGGGAGGAGAGGGAAGTTCGTCGATACCGACGACGTCGGATTGGAGGGAGGAGAGAACGAGGTGGTCGTGCTCCGCCGCGCCGAGGACGGAGATGCGAAGCTGGTCGTCAATCTTGGCCTCTGCGAGATCCCGATTGAGCCTCGCCGCCTTCTTGTTCGCTCCCTCCTCTCCTCCCGCCACCTCCGTCTCTCCCTCCTTCATCAAGCTCGTCACTCCGAACCCGTACCCGTCCACCTCATCCCACACCGCCGTGAACGACCCGCTGCTCGCCGAAATGGCCGCCTGGAGGACCGACTCGCCGACGTACTTTTCGGGGTCGGAGAAGAGGGTAACGACTTGGGAGAGGAGGTTGATCTGGAAAGGCTGGGTGGCGGGGTTCTGGCCTAGCGCGACGAAGCACTGGAGGAGGCGACGCCGGAGCATGAGGTCGCGATCGAGGAGTTGTAGTTGGGCGGAAGTCGAGGGGCTCTGCTCTGCGAGGACGACGGCGTGCGAGGTGGCGAAGGAGGTGGCGAAGGCGAGTCCGTTCGAGAGGAGGAGGATGAGACGTCGCCCGACGTCCTCGTTGACGAGACCGACTCCCGATCCTCCGCTCTTCCCTCCCGCCGCTCCTCCGTTATGCCGCAAGAAGCTCAAGATGGCTCCGAGCGTGCACTCGCGGATGTGGAGGAGGAACGCCCACTCGTTATCGCCCCGAACCTGCGCCGCGACCGCGTCCTTGCTCGTCGGTTTCGGCAGGGCGTTTCGCCAGAGGATGAGGAGTTGGGGGAGGTGGAGACGGACGAAGTTGGGGCCGAGGGACATGAGAGCCGCGACGAGGATCCAGGCGACTTGAATCTCGATGCCGGAGATGTGGAGCTCGTGGTTCCCCGACTGCTTGAGGAGCTGTATCGCGAGCGACATGCACTTGCACTTGAGGTCGAACGAGACGTAGAGAGGTTGGTGAGGGATGAGGTTGATGAGGGCTGCGAGGGAGTGCGCGTGACCGATTGTGCGGCGGTGGACGTCGGCGGAGGGGGCCGGTCCGGTGGTGGAGATGAGGGCGAGGTCCTTGTTGAGGAGGTCGACGAGTTGGACGATGGTCGAGGAGAGGCGGGTAGGTGCGGCGTTGCAGAAGGTCCGAAGAGCCCACGCTGCACTAATCTGGACGCTGTGCGAGGGATGGGCGACGAGTCGAGCGAGGGGGTCGAAAAGGATGTCCTGGACCGCCGGAGGAGCGCACCCGAGTCGACGGAGTAGCGCACTCGTCTCGTCGAGCGCGATAAGAAGCGCCTGCTTGCTCGGCGGCGGCTGACTCGGCAGTAACGACGGCCACTTCTTGAGGTAGAGCGACCCTAGCTCTCTCGCCGCCATGATCTGCCCCGGCTCGCTGAGAAGCCTCCCGCTGATGATATCGCGCAAGAGGATCGCGACCGCCTTCCTCGCGCTGAGCGCGTCGAACCTCGCTTTCGCCGGCTCGGTCCTCTCCGCCGCGCGCGCGTTCCAGCCTGTCCACCCCAATCCCGCCGCTGCACCGCACCCGATATCGTCAATGAGGTGCTTTGCGATCTCGGCGTAGTAATGCTCGATCCACCCCGCTCCTAGCGACGTGAAGAGCTCGGCGTAGACGTCGATAATGGCGTTCCTGAGTCTCCGCGAAGCCGATTGCTTGTTGTACGGCGCCGAGAGCTGAGCGAGCATCCCGATCGGCGAGAGGAGAGTCTTGTTCGCCGCTTCGTTTGTCCCAGGTGCGCCAGTGGAAGGGTACGGATCGTCGTCCTCGTTTTCGCCTTCCTTGGCCTTCTTCTTCTTTGGCGGAGGGGCTTGGACGGCGCTGCCTTCGACTTGAGTCGAGGAGAGGAGACCAGCGATAAGGCGGGAGAGGGATCGACGGGTGACGTGGTCGGCAGTTTCGAGAGTGCGGAAGGAGGGGGTGAGGATGGCGTCGATATCGGAGAGGGTGACGAAGGCGTCCGTAGTCGAAGAGAGGGCGAGGATGCACTGCGCGCAGTTACTGGGTTAGCTCAGTCGGAGAGTGAGGCAGGAAGAGCGCACCTCTGCGCATTCACGAGCGATCGCGCCGGCCTTGTCGTTCAGTCCAGCTCGAAGGGCCTTGAGCGTGTCCTTGATCGTTTGGTCCGACATGGACCTGCCACCTGCGAGGATGGCTTTCCGAAGAGCGAGGAGTGCAGAGCAGCGGAGGATGACGGGCTGTCGCAGTTGTCGTTAGTGATGTCAGCCTGCGACCTGGGAGAGGAGCGACTCACGAGAGACGTCGTACGATAGACCTTGGTGGTAGTCATCACGACCTCGACGAACAAGCTCATGACCTGCGTTTCGTCGTCAGCTCCTTCCTGCACTGTCCACAACACTCCGCACGCACCTGAGTCCCGAAGACGCTCCACACCTCGCCCAAACACCACGCGCAAGCGACCCTCCATTCCTTCTCCCTCTCCGCCGCGCCCTTCGTATCACTCCCCGCAAGCCCCTTTAACAGCGACGTGCCCACATCGAAGAGTCCCTTGGTCTCGCCGCGCTGGAGAAGGAGGATGAGGATGCGCGCGATCAGAGCGCGTGCGGGACGGCCTGGCTTGACGGAGGGGAGGGCGGAGTTGGGCGGTGGAGGAGTGAGGAGTTGGTAGGTTGGTGACGGTGAGGCTTGCCTGGTGGGCGAGGATAACTTGCTGTGGAAGGAGAGCGGGTTAGCTGGGCTGCTCGGAGGCGGTGGGTGCTGCCAGTGGGAGCTGAACAAGGCGAAGCTCAGGAAGCTGAGCGGCTCTCCCTGCAAGTCATGAGCTTCCCTCGCAGTCTACGTGAGCTCTGGCGCAGCTCCCCCGTCTCCCTGGGATCCACTGCAGTCGCACCTGCGCCGAGTGACGACGGCGTGAGGTGGATCCCCTCGCGCTCACTGCCTCTCGTGCCAGCCAGTCTCCCGTCCATTCCAAGCGTGCTCCGACACAAGCTCGGCAGATCCACTACAACGCCGTTGAGCAGAGCAAGCTCCTCGTTCGTGCTGCTGCTGCTGCGTGGACGCGACCTTAGGTGGGACGCCATGAGCCCACTCCACCGCACAGCAGCTCCTCCTTCCCAGCCGACCTGGGTCCTACTCTTCCTCCACCAGCTCCAACCTGCCACGAACCCGAGCCCGCTCACCTCTGGTAGCTTCTCAACCGCTCTCTCGCACGAGCTGAGCCAGGTGAGGATAAAAACGTCTCCTCGTTCGGCCGAGGCAGACGCAGCGAGTTTGCTGGGATCGAGTTCCAAGTCCTCTAGTGAAGGCTCTCCCTCTGCCGGAGAAGTCATCGAGTCGTGTGTTCCGAAGGCAGGAGGAGAGAGCTCCGCGGGCTCAAGTGGGGCGGCCGCTACTCTCGCAGCTGCTACTCTATTTTTCGGGCTTTTCTCAAGGCGGACAGTGTTTATACCGACGGTTATTAAGGGTCTACAACGTGTACGAGAGGTGCAGAGAAATTAACGGGTGAAGAGAGAGGGCGTTCAGATTTCCCAAGGAAGGACTCTTTGCTCGTAAATCACCGATCCCCTCTTGTCAAGCCTGGCCTGGTCCTTGCTCAGGAATAATAAGACTACCGCACCACAAGCAAGACAACAGGTGAAGCAGGAGCTGAGGGAAGAACCCACCCTAACACACTCCCTTTGTATCTAGTGGAGTTTTCAGAGATGCTGAAAGAGATTGCGATAGCGCGTGGAAACACTGCTGTTCCACGCAAAACGGAACCTTAACGGAACCTTGGCAGTGGTTGTGATGCGAGCTCAACCAGATCTATATAAGGAGAGCCCTCTTGCATTTCCCTTGCGTCTCCTCCCAACCTGGAAGGCTCTGGGTTAAAGAGCCAACACTAGAGCGGCAGCGAGGACGGGACCAAGGTGTGCGTTTGGATTCCTGAGGTTCTCGTCAGCTAGGCTAGAAACCTCAGGCGACGTCGACTTCGAAGCTGCACTAAACAAATCTCCCACGGTCTGCTTGAGAGTCCCCGCCACTCGGGGCAGCTATCGACCGGCCTCCCATCCTCCCTCTCCGTAGGCAAAGGGCGCAGTCCTTGCACAACCCCTCCGCGCGAAAAAATCTGCTCGTGGCAAATTTTCTTCCGCTTCCGCACACTCCGAGATCAACGTCCCGCACCTGTGTCGAATGAAGACTTCGACCGAGATGTACGCCTTTCGTCCTCACGTCCCGGGTCAAACTCACTCCCTCCTCTCTCACCACAGCTTGCAATGGACCTGTGCTCCGAAGACCTGCAGGGCAGATGGTCCCGTAGATGCTTCTGCAATCCAGTGCAAAGGGAAGACCTCAGCATGCTTGAGTGATGTCAAGCTGTATGCACCTCTTGTCATCCATCCAGCGCAGAGCTGAGCACATCCCTTGAAATATCAAGGTACCGCTCTCACTGTCTGCATAGCAGATTGAAGGCTGACTCTTCTCTCATATGATAGTCTGAGTGTCATTACTCTCAGTCTAATTACTCCCAACCAAACCACCGCTACGTTCTGCCCAGCAAAAGCAAAAGCGCTGCAAGGGCCAACAAAAGACCTTCCCACCAAGCCACCTCCCACTCCCTGCTCCCTCCCCAACTCTCCCATCCTCTCTTACCTCCTCCACACCACCATCTCTCCCACTCCCTCTCGACAACAACCGCACACACCCTACGCTGGCCCCGTCCCCGCAATCTTGGTCCGCTGTCCCAGTGCGGAGCCCGTCTTTCCACCGGACAAGGAAGATCCACCTGCCCCCGCACAATTATTCCCCGCCTGGCAACGTACTCCCGTCCGGCCAAAGCCTGTGCCCAGGCCAGCAACCCGAGGTCTGTCCGCCATTCATTTCTCAATTGTTAAGTAAAACTAATTCTTGCATTCACAGCCACCCCTCCTGCACCTCGGTCCGCACGAACAGCACCACCAGTCCCCTCCATCACCCCCGTCTCCCCTCCCCAAACCTGGAACTCTGCCTGGCCCGCCCCCGCACCCCCGACTCCCTACTCCCCCTCCCCATCTCCCTCACCATCCTATATTCCCACCTTCTTCCCTCCCTTGGAACAAGATCAATGCTCTGTCGGATCTCGCAGTGAGAGCGCAGGTGGATGGGCGGTTAGGCAGTGGAGAATGGTGGCACCTTGGAAGGCCGAGCTGGTCAGGACGAAGCGTGTCAGGCGTGTGAGGCAGGGGGGAAGAAGGCTCAAAAAAGCTGAGGATGGGAAGACTTGATAGCTGCTTCTTGGCTGGGTGATTAGCTGTAGTACCACCGCATGTAGATCAAATAGTTCTCCTAATACCTTGCAGGCACCGGAATCGACCGGAGTTCCACGCATTGTCTTCTCTGGCATCTCTTCTTTACGTGCGTATAATTGAGGCCAGTTCCGCTATGTATTGAGCAGAGTACAGCCGAAAAGGGATCGAGAGAGGTCCGCAGACGAAGTGATTTGTTGATTGTATGCAAGTATGAACTTTGGGCGCCTTCTCTCCCCTGCAGTTGCTCCTCCCTCTGCACCACCCCTCCCTCCTTCTACCGCCCACCAGCACCCCCAGCAGCCCTTACAGCTCCCCATCTTACTCTATCCCGACCCTCGTCCCCTCCCAACCGGCCGTCCTCTCGTTCTCCCCCGGAAACGCCTCCCTCGTCACTCCGCCATGAACGTGGCCGCCCTCGCCGACCAAGCCAAGGACGCCTTCTACGCGCTTGCCTCCTGCTTCTGCAGCACCGGTTCGTCTCGAGAGCGAGAGGAGGAAGAGCGGGAGCTGATGACGGGGGAGACAGATGCGACACTCAAGCTGAACGGCCGCAGCTTCAAGATCCTCAAGCTGCTCGGCGAGGGAGGGTTCTCCTACGTCTACCTCGCGCAGGACATAGCTTCCGCCCGTCTTTTCGCGCTCAAGAAGATCCGTTGCCCGCTCGGGTCTGAGAGCGTTCGGTCGGCGCTCAAGGAGGTGGATGGTACGTCGAGCTATTGCAGGCGGGAGGGAAGGCTAGCTGACCGTGCGGAGGAACAGCGTACAAGCGGTTTCGGCATCCTAATATCATTCGGTGTCTCGATAGCTGCGTCGTGCAGGACAAGGACGACGATGGGGCCAAGATCATTTACCTGTTCCTCCCCTTCTACCAACACGGCACCGTATGCTCTTCCCTGCTCATCCTGCACCCAAGCTAACCCCACGGCAGATTCAAAACATCATCGCAGCCAACGCCGTCCGTCCCCTCCTCCACCCCGCGCACTCCGACTAACCCGCGCGCGTACACAGGTCAACGGCTCCCGCTACCCCGAGAAAGAGATGCTCTCCGTCTTCCTAGGCACCTGCGAAGCCGTCCGCGCGATGCATCAACACGTCTCGGGGCCTTCAGCATCCTACCCACCTCCCTCACCTTCTCTCGCCTCCTCCGCCTCTCTCCTCGCCTCGAGCTCACGGGGGAAGAACCGTGGTGGGATTAGGGGGGATTCGGGAGACGTGGAGGAGGAGGATGATGAGGGACTGGTGCGGAAGAGTGGGGAGGGGGAGGCGTTGATTGGCGAGGGAGTGGGGGATGAGGGTGCGGTGCTGATGGAGCGAATGACGGGGCAGCTGGAGACGGAGAGTGAGGGGAAAGCGATGCCATGGGCGCACCGAGATATCAAGCCGGTGATTCCAGTCTCTCGGAGGGGGAGAGGGAGAGGAGCTGACGGTTCCACCTCACAGGCCAACATCATGATCGCCGACGACGGCTTCACTCCCATTCTCATGGATTTCGGCTCCGCCCTCCCCGCCCGAATCCCCGTTCCCAATCGCTCCGCCGCTCTACTTCAGCAAGACAACGCCGCCGAGCACTGCTCGATGCCGTTCCGCGCTCCCGAGCTCTTCGACGTGCGTACCTCCTCCCTCTCCCCCTTTCTCTACTCAACTCTGCCACAGGTCAAAACGGGCGTCGACCTCACCGAAGCCGTCGATATCTGGTCCCTCGGCTGCACGCTCTACGCCATGGCGTACGGGACCTCTCCGTTCGAAACGACGCAGCAGTCGGAGCACGGAGGGTCGATCGCCATGGCGGTGCTGAATGGCAAATACGCGTTCCCCGCTTCGGACGGGAACGTGTATAGCGAGGGGTTCAGGGAGTTGATTAGGATGATGCTGGTCGTCAAGCCTGAGAATCGGCCGGATATCGGGCAGGTGCGCTTTCCGTCTTTGCGCGGGGATTGAATGGGGCTGACGAGTTGGTGGGAAAGGTTATTGAAGCGACGTCGCAGGCGCTGTCGCGGTTATCATGAGCTGCAACGCTGGATGTCTGTTGCGCTCCGCTCGCTTCACTGCTTGGACTTCTGCGTTTGGAGAGGCTACTTATTCGGCGGCTGCTGCGTCTTTATCCTTCTCTTACTCGGCGTGCGACGTTACTGAGCGTGACTAGCTTCGATCTATTGGAGCGGAGGAGACCATGCGAGCCTGCCCACGTCCGTGGATTCAGCGCCGTCAGAGCAGCGAGCAGCTCAGTCTCGATGTGCGGAATGTCTGAGCTTCTTCTGGTATTGCGGGATCTGGAGTCTCGATGTCAGAAGCTCAAGGGGAGAGCCTTCACGAAAGAGCAGCCAAAGTCGACCAAGTCCGAGGAATCCCAGCGCGCTTCGGCGTGCGTCTCTCTGCCTCCGCCCACACCTCGACTCTCTGCGATGGGACTGCTAGATCAACTCAAGCACGGCGAGTTTACAGGCAAGTCTCCCTTCTTCTCAGCCTGTCTTCAACGCCTTCGTCGAACGCCGGCGAGCTGCCTCCTCTCCGACGCCTCACCTCGGCCAACCTGCCTCCCAGCCACGAAGGCAGCTCGTGGCACAGCAGCTCTATATCCTCTGACTCCAATCTCTGGCGACGCGAACCGCTCCAAACCAGCAGCACCTCCCCTCGTCATCCTCCAACATGGCTCCCCTGTCCAGCAGCTGACCTCTCCTCTCCTCTCCCCACCTCCTATCACCTCTTCCACAGGCCTAAAACGAGCACTCGGAGGAGGAAAGCATTCGCCGATGGGAGACGGGATCGGGGGAGGACCTGCAGCGCAACAGGGGGCGGTGCCAGGAGGTGCGCAGTGGAGAGCTTTTGGGGCTAGCAAGTGGGACGATGAGGTGAGTGGGCGTGTTGAGACTGTTGTGGAGGTGCAGGAGGGCGTAATGGTGAGGTAGGAGAGTGTGTGGGAAGGCTGTGGCAGCTGACGAGCTGTGAGGAGCTGAGAGCTTGGGCGCGAGGCACAGCGAGTGGAGTGTGCGCTGGCTCTGCTTCGAAGAGCGACGGAGGAGATCGCAAGGAAAAGATCCACACAGCCTTGTCAGCTTGGGAGCTGCTCGGGCATCGCAACTACCTCCAAGGCCCTCACGGAGCTACGCTGACTTCCTCCTCCCTCAGGACGGCACAGGACGCATCAACATCGGCTTACGTGGTCTCCAGACCTTCCTCCCTTTCGTTAACCTCTGTATCTACATTGCCATCGCCTCGTTCCAGAAGAAATGGGCCGTCGGACCCAGCTTTCTCACCGGTCTCGCACTGTTCTTCAATGCCCAAAGCCTGCTTCATGGTGGCATCTTTCGTGAGTGCTCGCCCGTTGCGCTGGTAGAAAGTCTTCTGAAGACTTTGTGCGCGAACGCAGTTGCGACGCCTCTCCTCGCCGACAAGTTCAAGCTCCTTCGCAGCGTCGCTCGACTTCTCCGGCAAGTGCGCGTCGGGGTCATCATCAACGCCACCCAAGTCGGTTTCATGCTGCTCATCGCGTACGTCGTCCCGTCTTTCCTCCCTCCAGCTACTGACCCGCTCACAGACTCGTCACCACCGTCTCAGCCTATACGGGCGGTTGCAAGGACCCAGCGAGCGACGCCCACGCCGAGCTAGAAGGCTACACCGATGCGATGGGAGGCTTTTGCCGCAACAAACGCGCCGGCGCCGCTTTCTTCTGGCTCAACTTCCGTGCGTCCTCCCTTCTCCACTCTCGCTCGCTCCCTAACCCCTCGTTCGCAGTCGCCTGGAGCGCCACTCTCGGCCTGGTCCTCCTCACCTGGTACAACATCCGCAAGAACCCTCAATCGTCAGGCTTCGCTATCCCAGGCTCCCAATTCCCCGCCGACGACGAAGAAGCCTTCGCGCATTCGGAGACCGAAGTGGCACCGCACATGGGATACCGCCCCTCAGGAGACTACTACGCGGGAGAAGGGGAGGGGAGATTGTTTGCGGAGACGGCGCAGGGGTATGGGAGGGGACGGGTCGAGGAGGAGGAGCATTATCATCCTGCGGCAAAGGATCCGTTCGAGGATCAGCCGGCGAGTGGGGGCGCGTACGGGAGGGATTACGAGGCGGCGGATCCGTATGAGGCGATTCGGAAGGTGCGTTTCGAGTTGAGGTTGAGAGGAATGCGGGAGCTGATGGCTTTGCGCGCAGTCGATGGACGTGCAGCGTCCAGGTTATTAGGCAGCACGTCGGGGGTCGGGCAGGGGCATCTCGCAAGCTCGCAGTACATTGGACACTGTTTAGTATCGCTCGAGCTCTCGGGGAGATGAATTGCTCGCGGCCTTCGCCGATTCCTGCTCGAACTCTGCTCGTTCCCCGCTTCCGCTTCACTCTCAGCTATGTTCCTCGTTGAGCATCTCTCCGAATGCATTATCTCGCTTTCTCTGCGGCCATCGTGGTGGAGGACGTCGAGAGGGGCACTTGAGGAGAGGAGCGAGCACAGAAGGTGGTCAGAACTGCGTCGAGTTCGCTACCGACCGTTCTCCCTTCGCAGCACCGCAACAGCCTGACGACCGCGTCCACGAAACAATACCCCCATCGCACGGCCTTTCCAGCTCTGCAGCATCTCGACACCAACAAAGTCCATTCCCGCCTCGCGAAGCTCACTACATTCCTCCCCTCCCCTCCTTCTCTCTCCTCTCCCTCTCCTCCTCCGCTTTCGCAACCCTCACCCTCCCCTTTGACCACTCTCTCTCCTCAGCCTCTGCGATCCGCATCCCCTGGCTCCAGAAGTAGATCGACGGCGTGAACAGTCCCAAGGCTATGAATGCCGCGCTCCCGAGGTATACTGCACGGCAGCTTCATCAGCTACATTGCTTTATAGAGGGTGATCAAGCGAGGACGTACGGAAGAAGAGGGAGAGGAAGGTCGGCTCGGAGCGCGCGGCGATGAAGATGATTCCGAGGAGGGGGGCGAGAGCGAGAGGGAGGGAGTAGAGGGAGAGGGGGATGGCATACGATGAGCCGAGGGAGGATTCCATGGTGGTGGTGGTGGGAGGGCGGAGGAAGAAGAGCTCGACGGCGGAGTTCCGAGGACTGGGACCCGTTCTGCAGGAGAGAACGAAAGCATGTGCAAACGGCTTCGTATTCAGCAAAAGCTGCTAGCAGACACGCCGTAGCTGCGTACGCTAATCGTAAAGCTAATCATAAATAACGACGTTGCAATCAAAGCTTCGCAGGGAACTCGATCCGGTCTCCGTAGTTCCAGTGGACAGCCTTGACGCTGATGTACTCGTCGAGTCCATAGCTTCCGAGCTCGCGTCCCCATCCCGACGTCTTGTACCCTGCAAAGTCACTTGTGAGCGAGCGATCGAGGTGAGGGAATGGAGAGACGGACCGCCGAAGGGGACGTTGCTGCGAGGGAGGAAGTCAGTCTCGTACAAAGCGGGAGATAGGAGAGGAACCTACTTGGCCGTGAAGGTGTATTGACTGCGGAGGGCTTCATCAGCAGCAGTCGCTCAAGCGCGAAGAAGTGACTCACTTGATCCACACCGTCCCTGCCTCGAGCGCGTTGCTCACACGCCCAATCTGGTCGGCATGCTGACTATGAACAGCAGCTGCGAGACCGTAATCGCTGTCGTTGGCGATCGCAATCGCCTCGTCCTCCGTGTCGAAAGGGATGATGACGAGGACGGGTCCAAAGATCTCTTCTCGCGCGACGCGGGAGTCTGCGAGCCTTTTCGTTAGCGGGGAGACTTGGCCAACTTCGAACCAGGGATCAAGGAAGAGAACGCACTGGGCGAGACGTCTGCAAACACCGTCGGGCGGATGTAGTAGCCCTCGGTCCCCCACCTCTCGCCACCCGTCAGCACACGCAGCTTGTCGTTCTCCTTCCCAATCCGGATGTACTCGAGAATCTTGCCGAATTGCGCCTCGGAGACTTGAGGTCCTTGCCAGGTGTCGTCGTTCAGCGGAGCTCCGATCTGCGAGGACCGTCAGCGATGATTTAACGGCTCAGCAAGCAAGAAGGACGCACGATGATGGACTCGGCGGCAGCCTTCATCCGCCTCTCGAACTCGGGCAACACACTCCTTTGCACGAGCACGCGCGATCCGGCCGAACAGCTCTGTCCCGCGTTCTCGAAGACGCCAAGAGCGGCCCAGTTGACCGCTTGCTCGATATCGGCACTCTCAAACACTGCGCAGAGCGAGAGTAAGCTTCGTCTGAGAAACGTTTGTGCGAGCGAGCGAGGGGACTCACCGATGTTCGCGCTCTTGCCGCCCAGCTCGAGCGTCACCTTCTTCAGGTTTGACTGAGCAGCTGCAATCGTGATGGCGCGTCCTGTTGCCGTCGAGCCGGTGAAGGCAATCTTGTCGATTCCAGGATGGGTGGAGAGAGCCACGCCAGTCTCGGCGCCGTGTCCTGCGAGGAGGGTGAGCACGCCGGAAAGAAGAGGAGCGGTGGACGAACCGTTAACGACGTTGAATACTCCTGGAGGGAAGCCTGCTTCGACGAAGAGGGTGGCGAGTTTCTGCAGGTCGGGTCAGATGGCGGCGAAGGAGACGGAGGAGAGTCGAGGACGCACGAGGGTTGATAGCGGGGTGTTTTCGGCGGGCTTGAAGACGATGGAGCAACCGACAGCCTGGAAGCGTCGCAGAAGCGTTAGATTCGATCGCAAGTGCGGGAGAGGGAAGCGTACAAGCGCAGGAGCGACCTTCCACGCCCACATCATGATGGGGTCTTTAGACCTCTTCGTCAACTCCACCTCGTCAAGAATCGACGGAAGTACACGCACAGTTCCAAGGAACGATCTGCGCCACCACACCGATGGGTTCGTGCCTCGTAAAGCACCTGAACAGCCACACAGTCAGCTCCCTCCCTCCACTGCCAGCGACAAAAGACGCACTGCTTGTTCTTGCTAACCTCGAGCGTTTGTCCCACAATCTTGTCCGCAAATCCAGCGTAGTAACGCAAGCAGGCCACCGAGTCGGTCACGTCGGCGCGCGCCCAAGCGATGGGCTTGCCAGAGTCGGCGGATTCGAGTAGGGAGAGCGTCGTGTGGTTCGTCTCGATAAGCTGCAGGAAGGTGTTAGCTGTGCTGCCAAGCTTGTCCAACTGCTCCCCCTCCGCTTAAGCGCCACCCAGCTGCCTCTCCTCGGAGAACCATCCTCGCTCCTTCCCTCCGCCCACCTCGACCTCGAACAGCACGTACGTCCGCCAGCTTGTTGATGAGCCTACTCCTCTCCTGCCCCGTTGCGTTGAGCCCCCACGTAGTCCTGAACGCCTCGCGCGCCGCCTTGACAGCGGTATCGACGTCGGCCTTGGAAGCTCCTGAGACGGTGGTGCCGAGGGGAAGGAGGGGAGTGCCGACGGATGGGTCGATAGTGGTGCTGTTGGGAGAGGTGCAGGGAGTTAGCTTGGAGCTTGGGTGAGGAGGGAGGAGTGAGACGGACATGGGCTTGCCAGTCCCCTGAACGAAGAGGTTGTTGATGAAGAGACCAGTAGGGACTGCTATCGAAGGCAAGCCTCCAGGAAGCCGCAGTAGAGATGTTAAAGCTGCCATTAGGATCGTGCTGGGGCAGGTGGAGAGCGGTAGGAAGAACAGAGGGACAAGGGCGCCAGGGTGGAGCGAAGTCGGCTTGCACGGAGCGTCTTCGCGCGTTCGCTGTGGCGCAGAGTTCGCTTTCTTGGAGCAAAACAGAGTCGGAAGCCAGTGCTCTGTGCTTAACGTACAGCTAGAAGCTGCCTAAAGAGGTCACCGGCGCGCTCTCGACGCGACGGAGTCCGAAGCTGCTCCCGCTCCCAGCTCCCAGTCTCGCGTCCTATTGTTTGCCGAGTCCTCGGTGTGCATGTACTAGCTTGCAAACTGTTACAACAGGAACAACGATTGTACCTAAGTGCAAGAATAAAAATGGGTCTCCAGGTCACTGCAAAGCGAAAGCATCAGCAGCCGTCCCCATCGCAAAGAGAGAGGAAGGAAGGACGAACGAGAGCGTTCGAATCGACGAGGGAGAGAGCCGCAAAAGCCAGCTGGTCCGGCAAGCTCGCAGGAATGTGACCGTTGAGGATAGCGAGGGCGGCAGCCTGGTACGCGGCTGCGACTTGACGACGGGCAGCGAGCTCGTCGAGCGCGGCTTGACGACGAACGAGGCCTTCGCCGAGGAGCTTGAGCGAAGGTCCGCCTTTGATGAGCCATTCGTCGACTGCGAAGAATTGTTAATGGGAGAGCGGAAGTAAGGAGGAAAAGGGCGCACATTGACCCGTAGTAAGGGACGCCTTGTGCAATCGCGACTCGCTCGAAAGACCGGTCAAGGCCACCTGGGAGATGAAGGTTCGTCAGTCAAGGCTCTACCAGGCGAGGAAGCCGGACGCACGATGTGAGCTGGAGGGAGGTTGTGCTCGGCTTCGTACGCTCGAATCTCTGCACTCGCGGCGATACCGTCCTTGACCGGCATTTGGACCTTTTTCAAAAGGTTGTCAGGGGTTGTATCTCGAATAAGCGAGCAAGGTGCGACGTACATCCATCCAGACTGCAAAGGGCGGGTGTTAGCTTTGACGAAGGGCAAGGAGACGCAGCCGGGACGCACTGATATTGGGGTGGTGAGCCTTGTACTGAGCCACAGCGACCT
Organism: Glaciozyma antarctica PI12; assembly: GCA_002917775.1. Classification (NCBI taxonomy): domain Eukaryota; kingdom Fungi; phylum Basidiomycota; class Microbotryomycetes; order Kriegeriales; family Camptobasidiaceae; genus Glaciozyma; species Glaciozyma antarctica. The sequence continues at coordinate 720,529 of KZ627154.1, read as the reverse complement.
CGCCGTTCTCAGCTTCGGTGTGGATGATGCCCTGCAAGGAGAAGGACGTGAGCACGCCGCTCGCAGCATCACCAAGAACGGAAGCACGCACCTTGGTCGCCAAGTACGTCGTCAAAATCCTCCGTGAGATCTACTCGTTTCGTCAGCACGCACACCCAATCCCGACGAAGCTCGCACAACGCACCTGGTTATCGTCCACCACCAACGCCTTGACCTGAATCCTCGCATCGTCCTCCATAAACGGGATCAAATCCTTGCTCCTTACCGGCACCTGCAAGATAACCGGGATGGTCACGACCTTGTCCGACATCTCCCTGGCCGCCGTCACCGCATCCGCCATGATATGTACAGGGTCCAACATTGAGCTCAGTTCGTCCGAGATAATGCGAACGCGAGGAGGGCCGATGATGTGCGAAGGGAAGGGAGGGGCGATGGAAGGAGGGAGAAAGTTGTCCGAGTTGTTCGAGTCGGTGTGGACGAGGAGGAGGGGGAGGGAGGATTCGGGCGGTCGTGCCGACGCCGACGGTGCTTTCGTAGTGGAGCGTTCCGTTCATCCGGCGAATGATGCTGTCGCAGACTGAGGGACGAGCGGGTGAGCAGCTGCGACGGTTGAGTTGGCGAGCGAGACGACTCACTCGAGACTCCAAGTCCAGCGCCGTTGGAAAAGGCGTTCGCTTGCTTGAACGGGAGGAAGAGAGCCTCGCGCACGAATTCGAGCGACATTCCCATCCCTGCGAAGCTCGGTCAGTTCGCGAAACGCGCTCAGTCGAAGCTACGAAGCTCACCAGTATCTTGAATTGTGAACCCGATCATGTGGATTCCCGCCTGCCGAGGAAGAACGTACGTAGGGATCTCGTAGACCATGATCTTGATGCTCCCAGACGTCGTGAACTGCGATGGATAGGGGCGTAAGCTACTGCCTCAGTACTGAACCTGCCGGAGCTGACCTTGAGAGAGTTGCCAAGTACTACGAACGTCTTCATCAGCTGTCACTTAGGGAACGACGACAGCGAGGACTCACTATTCAGCAAAACTCGCTTCAGCCCACCCACGTCAATCAGCGCTCTCCACCCATCCAACCGCTCGTCCATCTCAATGATAACATCGACATTCCCTCCCGCCCCCGTCGTCCCGAGCTGCACATTCCCATCACCATCCTTCGAGACGTTCATGTTCTGCTGCGTCCTCGCCCAGGACGACTTGGCGACTTCCTCGACGAGCTGCTCGAGGTCGACGGCGGTAAGAACGCGCTGGCGACCCGAAGCTTCGGCCTCGGTAGAGTTGGAGATCTTGGCGAACTCGAGAGTGTCGTCGAGGACTTCGCGAAGACTGGCAATGCAGACGTCCGCGACGTCGAGGAGGGGCTCTGCGGAACGTCGTTAGGGGAGGCGGGAGGCGAGAGAGCGTAGGACTCACTGAGCTTCGTGAGGGTTGCGGGCGCAGAGACCTCCCTGATGAGCTCGATCTGGGAACCAATACCGTGGAGAGGGGTTCGAAGCTCGTGCGAGATCTGCGATACGAAGGCCAGCTTCGCGCGATCTGTAACGAAGAACGTCAGTCTGCGAAGTAGCGGTACCGAGGAGGGAACGCACCGGCTTCGAGAATCCTTCGCCGCATCAAGCTGCCTACGCACACAGCTCCAACGTTCTCGACAAACTGACGATCTGTCGGCTCGAAGCGGAAGTATTTGACGAACGAGCACAGGACGAGGAGCGCGCAAGGACGTCCATCGTGGTCGAAGACGGGAACCTATGTGCTCTCGTCAGTTTATGCTCGAAGGAACCTAGTGAGACGACTCACCGAAAGCGAAGCCTCCGTATGCGGCGGCAACAAGTCCTTGAGCGGGCTAGGAATCGTTCCCGAGTCAAACTCCGAGATCTGGTCCTGCTCGCGCCGACCCCATCAGCTCCCGTCCTCCCGCCTCTCAGTCAAAGAGCGACTCACGCTATAGAACGCGACGAGCGAATGGCTAACCGCCGCCGCGCACCCCGGTCTCTCCACCGCCGCCTGCCAATCGATCGGTCCCTCCGCTCCCATGACCGTGACGCTCCCCGCACCCGCCGCGACGCCCGAGAACGTCGCTCCCCACCTACTCGCCTCTCCCGTAAATCCTTCTCCCGTCCCACTAGTCGTCGCGCTCCCCATCGAGGGGATTGAGCTGTGGCCCGACGAGTCGGAGGCTTGAGAGACGGCGGGGGAAAGCATGCCGGTTACTTGGACTGAGGCGAGGGAGGCGGCGATGCCGGAGAATCGGGCGGGAGGGAAGGGAGCGTGGAAGGCGCGCAGGTCGAGGATGACGGCTGTGTCGGCTGCGGTGAGATGTTGGAGTTGCTCGGCCGCCTGGAGATCTCGTTAGCAGGGGAATCAGGAGGACGGAGTAGGTGAGGACGCACTTCTTGGAAGACGAGAGGAGCACGAAGGGATTCGGTCGAGGCGGGGATGTCTCCGCGCGACGAGAGGTCGGCGTGAGGTTTCGAGTGAGGGTCGCTGGCGAGAGGCTTGTCGGCACGACTTGGGTGAACGAGCGCCGTGCGGAGGAATTCTGCTCGACGAGGAAGATCAGACGGGTGCTGGAAAGGGAGTAGGAGATGCGCACCTCCGAGGAAGAGCGTTTGGCGCGCCTCAGTCTCGCGACGTTGTTGTTCGTATCCAAGCTGGACTGCGAAAGAACGGCCGTCAGCTCCGCCTGTTCACTCGGCGAGATGTTGACGTTGACGTACATTCGCGCGCAATCATATCCGCAATGCTCTTCAGCACCATGCGATCTTCCTCTGAGAAGCCCTCCTTCGTTCGAGGCTTGCGGTCGATGATGCAGATGGACCCGACGGGGAGCGTAGGCGGCGGTTTAGGCACAGCGAGGACGGCTTCGATGCTGGGAGGGAGTTCGGGGAAGGCGGTGGGAAGGTGGATAGCTGCTGAGGCGAAGAACGTGATGGAGCCTCCTTCGCGAGCGTACGGCTGCAGAAAGGTCAGCTTTGCGCACTGCAGGAGAGAAACTACGTACGTTCTGCTTGAACCGCCAGTCTGCGCGCGCGTCCTCAATGACGAAGCAGTCCTCCGTCTGGATGCGCTGCATCGCGTCGTGGTCGAGTGGCAGCTCTCGCAACGGCGAGTACAACGCTTTTCCAGTGTGATCCCGCTCTCCCTCCCACCCAATCTCGGACGCCAGGACCTGCCGGTCGTCGAGTACTGCCCAATCGCGCCAAGGTTAGCTAGCGCCCCTCGTCCGTATGCTCTCAAAACACGCACCAAGGGAGATGATGACTGTAGGTGTGCGGAAATGAGCCTGCGCAACTGCTGCACACCGATCTATCGCGTCCCTGCGTCCCTGCCCATCGAGACCGAACCGCTTGACGACTCGTCGCCGTTCCTCCTCGTACGCTGCGAACGAAGCCGTAGTCAGCTTCCGCGCCCTTTCCCGACAAGAGCATCCAACGCACGTCCAAGAGGCTCGGGAAAATAGCTAGCTTCCTTCTGAGAGGCTACGTCGGGGAAGGAAGAGAGAGGAGGGATAGGTACACTGCCCGAGACGGACCGCTGAGAAGCGGACGAGGTCGATCCGGAAGAATGCGCCATAGGAGGCAAGGCTGCTGGTGCCGAGGTAGGGGGTGATAGACCGTGAGTCCACTGTTGTCCCCTTGAGTACGAGTCGACGAACGAAGCCCAGCTGGCCTCTGCATCTCCTCGTCCTGCTTCGAGATTGCCGTCCTGTCCCGTGAGTACTGATGCGCCCATTCGCTCCAGATCCAGAGGGGAGGTCTCGGCGTCTCCTTCCATGGCGCTCGTGCTGTGGTCCGTCTGGATGAAGGCGGGTTCGCGGGCAAGTCCTGGACGAACGGAGCTAGTTGGAAGAGTGGGCGGAGGAGGCTGCTGAGTTGATGCCGTTGGCGTCGTTGCGTCGTCCGATAGGACAGAGGAAGTAGGAGATTGTACCGACAGCGTTACAGTTTCTTCCTAAGTGGAGGAAGGAGGTCAAGGAGGGGACGAGAATTGGCCCGGAGCGATTCTCTCAGCAAGATCGCCCAGGCGTGGGGATCAACTTCTCCATCGACGAGCTCGCTTCGTGTTGGGTGAAAGGCTGTCGTTGCTGTTGGTACACGGCCAGCAAGGACAGGAAGTCAAAAGCAGTCGCGTCCCGAGCGTGCGCGGTGCAGAGGGATCCCGGTGTTGCTCCCCCGCGGATCTGCTCGCGAGCATCAGGATCGCATCGGCGGCCAGAACGATCAGCGCTCAGCTCGACTTTGCGCGCGTACTGAGGATCTAGTAGAACTGCAAGCCACACACCGTTACAACAAGGCCCTCGAACGAGCAACAACACGGAGTAGTCGCCATCACACTCCCTAGCCAACAAGCTTCTCCTCCAAACGAGCCTGGACGTCCGCGATCTCTTGCAGAATCGCCCGCAGAGACTTTCCTCCTTTGACGAGCCAGGCGTCGATCCTATCAAACGCGGCGACAAAGCTTGAGCACGTCGCCTCCGAATCAGGGTGAGAAGGACTTACGGGCCGTCTCCGGAAAGAACTCCTGCTTTGTGCATGTCAGCCTCGTTCGATAGACCTGTAAGTGCGATCTGGTAGCGAGAGGGTTAGCGAACGCAGAGGGGAACGAGAGAAGGAACGAACGATTCGGCTTCGAGGCAAGCTTTGCTCCTTTTCATATTCCCGAATCTCGAACGCAGCTTCGATTCCGTCCTGCTCGCAGGTCTCATCAGTCGCTGTCGTCGATGAGTGAGAGAGGAAGAAGCAACGAACCTTGTGCGGCATCTGGACGTCCATGAGGATGCAGTTGAACGAGCCCGCCTTGAACGCATCAACAGCCTGCTGCCCGTCCTCCGTCGCAGTGAACGCGACTCCCTGAGTACGAGCATTAGCGCGAATCCCAGCGTCAACCGAAGAACGTACCTTTCCCGAGAGAAGCTTCGCCAAAATGTTCCTGGCGCGAGACAGCCGAGAGTCAGTACGCTCCTCCTCCCCCGCTCGCACAACACGACGAAAAGTACTCACCTTCCCACCGAGTTGTCGTCGGCAAAAAGAATATTGACGAGCGGTGCGATCGACGCCTTCGCAATCGAAGGCCTGCGCGACACCGATGCCACTGCCTCCTCGGGCCCCGCGCCCCCATTCTCCATCTTCCGCTGAACGACCGGTACCGCCGCCAACCGCATCCCATTCTGCGCCTCGGTCGCTTTCGAAAAGTCGAATCCCGACTTTTCGAGCATCGGCGTCGCCGAGTACTGAGAAGTCGTCGCGTCAATGAGGTGGATGAGCTCGTCGGAGAGGATACGACGCCGGAATGAGGGTGCGGGGCTGTTGAGAGAGGATGGGAGGGGTAGGGAGAGGGAGATGAGAGGTAGGAGGATGGTGAAGGTGCTGCCTTGGCCTTCGACGGAGGTAGCTTCCAGTCGACCGTTGAAGTGCCGAATGATGGTTTCGCAGACTGTCGAGAGCGAAACTATTAGCTGTGAGAGAGGGAATTGAAGCGAGGCTACGCACTGGACATTCCGAGACCAGCTCCATTCCTGCGAGCGATGAAGAACTCAGCGACGGCTGCCGAAGAGAAGACGGGAGACTCACGCAAAGGGGTTTTCCTGAACGAAAGGCGTAAAGAGCCTGCCGTCTCGTAGGAACTCGTCGCTCATCCCACACCTGCCCAGAGCGTCAGCCCCGCAGAGAGGCACAAACGAGCGCAACGTACCCCGTATCCTCGATCTCAATCGCTACCATCCGCTGCCCAGCCGTTCGAGCCGCGAGTGGAACGACGTGCTCTCGCAAGGTGATCTTGACGTATCCCGAGGGAGTAAACTGCAGCACAACCCAGTCAGTTTCGATCATGAACGGCGGAGCGAGAAGCTGACTTTTATAGCGTTGCCGAGAATATTCAGGAGAACCCTGCGCACCAGCACACGATCAGTAGCTGCCCAACCACCGCGTCCCAGCGTACGCACCTCTTGATCTTGCCAACATCGAGCAGGACCTTCCACCCCTCGCTCCTCTCCTCGACGTCCAATATGATATCCACCTTCCCCTGCTCCACCGACGTCCCATCCTTCGCCACCAAATCCACTCTCCGCTTCCGCACCCACGACGTCTTGGCGACATCCTCGATAACTTGCTCGAGATCGGCTTCGGTCAGTCCTTTTGGTGATGCGGAGCTTTCGGGCGAGGGGAAGTGGGAGAGCTTGGAGAAGTCAAGAACGTCCTCGAGGACGTCACGGAGGGAGTCGAGGCAGATGTCTGCGGGATCGGAGATTAGCAAAAGCGGGGGAGTGAGGAGATGGTGAGTACGTACCGGCTACGTCGAGGAAAGGGCCGAGCTTGATGAGCTGCGACGGCGAGCTGAACTCGCGGATGAGCTCGACCTGCGAGTTGATCCCGTGCAGAGGAGTTCGAAGCTCGTGAGAGATCTGTGAGACAAAAGCTAGCTTCGCTCGGTCTGGCAGTCCGATGGCGAGGTCAGCAAGATCACTGTAGCGAATCTCGAGGAGATACGCACCGGCTTCCAGAGCACGCTGTCGCAGCAACGCGCCAATAACGACCGCACCGACGTTCTGCACGAACTTACCGTCCGCTTCCTCCTGCGAGAGCTTCCATCAGCCTCCGCTCCTCGACGCACGAAGCAGGACGTACGAATCGAAAATGACGCTCCGAGCTGGTCAGAACGAGCAGCAATGCCGGTACCTTGTCGACATCGAATATGGGGACGACGCAAGCCGCCTCGGTCCCCTCCACCAGCGCCATGAACGCGCTCTCCTCCTCGCCACCAAAAATCATCTTCCCCGTCTGCGAATAACGTCAGCCTCGTATCTCCCGTCACCGCCTCCAAAACTCACCCGCTCAAACGCCTCAAGCGCCTGCACGACCGTCCCTCCACACCTCGCCACCACCTCATCCCAGCGGACCTCCCCCTCCGCTCCCAACACAAACATCCTCCCCCGCCCGCCCTTCCACGCCCTCAGATCTAACACGACCGCACTCCCCGCCCCCGTCAACTCCCTCAACCTCCCCGCCGCGTCTCCAAAATCGTTCGCCTTGCGCGGCTGGCCTGCAAGCGCTTCAGTCGCAGGAGCTACGTTTGTGCGAGGCGTTTCGACGGCGCCGGGGTAGACGAGGGAGGAGGAGAGGAAGGAGCCCAGGAAGGCGGTTTGGGCGGCTTCGGTAGCGAGGCGGTGTTGCGAGAAACCGAGTTGGACTGCGAGGAAGAGGATTAGAGGAGTGAGATGTTGGGGAGAGGAGAGGACGTACATTCTCGTGCGACAAGGTCTGCGAGGTCGTGGAGGACTTGGCGGTCATTTGAGGTGCTGTGCGAGCGTCAGGACGAGCTCGGAGAATAGGCACGCAGCAGGAACTTACAAGCTTTCGCTCGTGCGAGGACGATTGTCGATTACGCAAATGGAACCGACGGGAAGCGTCGTTGGGGTATCTCCGGAGGTCGAAGGCTCGCTAGACGGGAGGAAGATATTGGACGAGGCGTAAAAGGAGAGGATTCCGCCGTTCGCCAGAGTAAAAGGCTGAATTCGAGAGGTCAGCGAGTCGCAAGGCATTGGGAAAAGGGAGCACACGTTGTTCTTGAATCGCCAGTCCTGCGAGACGTCGGGAACGATAAAGGTTGATGAAGGGTCGACACGAGTGATGCTGTGGCGGCACAGACTCGGAGCGAGAGTAAGATTCCGCGGTTCCGCCTCTGGTCCTGGATCCGCCTCTGCCCATCCACTCTCCGCGGCGAGAACCTGATGACCTTCAAAGACTCTGCCAAACACGCGCATCAGCTCCGACTCCCTCGTTCCTCCTTTCCAGCCCGACTCACAGCGAGATGATGACCGTGCTCGTCTGGTAGTGATTCTTCGCTATCCGACAGACTCGGTCGATTGCTGCCCTCCTCTTCGGCTGATCCAGGCCATACCGCCGCACCGTGCGCAACCGCGCCTCCTCGAACGTCCCATCCGGCGCTGGGAAGTGCCCGTGCGCCTGGAAAAACTCCAGCAGCGCCGCAGGAGAGCGTGACTGGGAGGTGGAGCACGTCGCAGCGGCGGTGGGGAAAAGGTGCGTCTCCGAAAGAGGGGTGGAGGGGGAGGAGGAGGTCGCGGTGTGGAGGGGAGGGGTCGGCGCGTTGAGAAGGGCGGAGATGGCAGGCGGGGGCGGTGGTTCCTTGTCGCCTTCCCAGCGGCCAGCAGCGTAGTTCTGCACCCACTCCTCCCAGCTCGCCCCGTCCAAAGGTGCGGCTTCTGCGGTCGTACGCGGCGGCAACTCGAACTCAGGCGACCTCGACAACTCCCGCTCCCCCGGTGACATCCAGCTGGCGGAGGATGCGTTACTGTCCTGTCCTGCTGAAGAGTGGCCGCCGGGAGATTGGGAGCGGTGGGCGCGGTGAGGGGGGAGCAGGTCTGGGGTGTGAGAGACGAGGAGGAGGGAAGACGATAGGCGTTCGGCGTCGTCCATTTCTGCTTAACGGTGCGGGCCGTAGCTGAGCGTTCACCCGTGGAGCTCTGATGAGATGCGAAGGGAGAGACGCGCAAAAGGCCCAGTTCGGAGCTGACAGCGAACTCGCCACGCGAGCGATCGAATCGTAGACTTTCCTCGCCCTGACTTTACTCTCTTTCCCGAGGCTGTTCCGGGCTCGCTCGCAAGCACGCACAAGAGCGAGATTTTCTGTAGAAGATGCACGGAGCCGAGGGGACAAGGGGCGCCGTCGAAGCGAGAAAAACGGCAGCTCCGCGCGCGAGCGTTCTTCGGCTATCGGTTGAGGGAGAGATAACGACCGTCCTAGCTGCAGTGGGGGAGTTGGAGGGCAGGGAACGAGACGCAGCTCCTGCCCTGGTGTTTGAAGAGGCTTCCAGGAGAAGCAAGATACTGAAAGGCGAGCTCGCTTCGCACGTTGCGGCCCGTCATGGTGTGATGAGTGCAGAGAGGTGTGCTGTTAAACCAAGCTGACGTGGGGAGAAAGCAGCAGGATAGAAGCGAGGGAAAACAACAAATCGCCGGGAGGAGGAGGTCTGAGGATCTGAGGCTCGAGGAACGGCGCCCGTTTGACGGGCTCGCGGAGCAGAGAAAGGGTTTCGCTTGCGTGGGATGAAGCGAGGGAGCAGAGAGGTAGTCGACCCCTGGTCATGGAGAAAGCGGCAAGCAGATTAACAGCTGGATTTGGAAGAGAAGGCGCCCTTCCGGCGCGTTCTGATGGACGCGAGAGGGGCGACGACTCTCGCGAACGAGAGGAATATGACCTAGATCGGCTTGGATTACAGCGTTTTAAAGAGTTGCAGAGCGGCTCAAAGCTTCGCAAAACTTGAGTTCGTTGAGCTCGTCGACGGTGCGAGGGCGTGAGAAGGAAAAGAGGTCGAGGGTTTCTTGACGAGGGCTGCGACCTTCGACGAGGGCGTGGAGCATGCCTCCTTCACGGGAGGTGGAGCGCAATAGATAAACGTTCCAGTTCCGAGGAGGAGACGGAGAGAATTGGCGGGGTTCTTGAGTTGGGAGGTGGCGAGGGTGCGGAGCGAGAAGGCAAGGAGGGTGGGGGTGCGGCCTTGCGTGCGATTGAGCTCGATGCCAGAAGAAGGAAGTTGAAGATCTGCGAAGAGTCATCGGCTTGGGGTCGATGGAGAACAGGAGATGGGACGTCGAAGGACTCGGACTTGGACGACGTACCTGCGAGAGCGGGCAGAGGGAA
>KZ627154.1:499473-708080 GCA_002917775.1 Glaciozyma antarctica PI12 | reverse complement strand
CTGCGTTCCATTGGCGAAATAAGGCGCGGTTTACAAGGTGGTGTGGTGAAAGAGTGGTGGAGGAGGGGGAGGACATGCTGGACGCGAGGTGGAGCTGAGGAGAGGGAGGAGTCAGAACTGCTGTCGGGAAGCTCAGGCTGGCGCGCGCTCCTCTGCGCCCGCACACCCACCTCCCCAGCCTGCAGGGAGACAACACCTACCTCCTGAGAACAGCTGTGCTCTACGGAGAGCGATGAGCGACGTGGTGGGAGGAAGAAAGGCGCGACCTCCCGCCGCCGGGGCTCAAGCGTAAGCTTCGACCTCGTTTCCTTCTCTGTTCCTCGTCGTGTACTTTCCATCGAACCGAGTAGCTCTAAAAGTGCCCATCATCCGCCGCTACTGGAAGCAGAAATCGAAAAATCCGCATCGGCGCAGTGCGAAGCGCTTTGCAGAGTGCCTGCCGTTCGAGGTTCCTTCGCCGTAGCTGTGAGGTCTTCCCCTCCTCCAAGCGGATCGTAGATAACGTAGCGGCACTTCAGCTGAACTTCCACCCCAATCGACTGGAGAATCTGCTTAAGCGGAAGACGGGGAGGAGCTGCGTCTCTGCTCGCTAGCGTGCTACCGCGCTTTATTTCCGCCAGGACGAGTCTTGTTGATCTCGACGTCGAATGCTCTCCCGAAGAGTGGATCTGAATCGTCTATTAATCTGAGTGCAAAAGTGCGGCAGCGGAACATGCGAGGAGGAATAAAAGGGTGGGGTTGGAGAGCCTGGAGGGCGCAGCAGCGATAGTAGGAAGCACGGTGATGTTGACAGCCAACCCTGCTAATGTAGAAGGTGCCGAATTAGCATAAGCCTGCACCGCCCAGTCAGCTTACGTCCTCTCAACCTCAAAGCTCATGACGCACCTCGAATCCGCGATAATAGGTCTGGCCACCTCGGCTGTTCCAAGTCGCGTCGCCTCCGCCGAAAAAGGTGCTGAACAAGACTCGGGAGAGGGCGACGCTGGTGTTGTCCCGCCAGGCCATGTTGTCGTGCTGCATCGCGAGCTTCCCATCGACGTAGAGAGCGAGCACGCCGTTGTTGAAAGGAGGGATGTTGAGAGAGATGAGCTGGGTAATGGTCATCCATCTGCGGATGTGAGATCAGCACCTGTTGTTCACCTTTTCACGGAAGGGAGGAAGGAAAGGAACGCACTTGTTGGGAACGAATGTGAACGAGTCCCGCGAAATCGAGATTCCGTACTCGAGATTGCACAGGATTGAACGACTGTTGCAGAAGTAGTCGTATGTTGGTGTATAGGCATAGACTGCAGGTCCACCGCCCGATCAGCTCATGTTTCTCGCCCACCGTGAAGCAAGCAGCTCACCTTCCCCAGCTCCTCGAGCTCTCCACATCAGCCGGGCACTGAGGCACGCCAGCGTGCGCTCTCCTCCCGTACACTGCTCCACCAAATCGCCGCCGTAGAGCCCCGGCAGCTTGCCTCCCTTGACGAAATCAAAGTCGTCGCTGAACGCCAACTGCAGACCAAGCCATGCGTCAGCTCCTGATCCACCTCGTTCGAAAGCCACATTGTCGGCTCGGCTTCCAGCTTCCAGAGGACCAGCTCTGCCAGCTCTGCCGTCTCTGCCCACCTCATCGCCCCTCAACCCACCTGTTCACCCCACGACGTCCCACAAAGCAGTCGACCTTCGCGACCGGACTCACCTGGTAGCTCAGCACAGCTGTTTGCACGCTGGTAAAGTCCTCAAACGGCGACATATGGAACTGAACACCCGCCCGCGAATCCACCGGGTAATCGACCTCCAACACCAGCCCCTCTCCCCCGGCAACGCCCGCCGATACAGGATTCAGGACAAAGGAGAGAGAGGCAGGGGTACCGCTGCTCAGGTTCCAGTTGTCGATGAGGAACTCGCGAGAGGCGGTCGCGTTGAGGTAGGCGAGGGAGGTCGGGGGGAGAGGGGCGGTCCAGACGAGGGGGAGGGAGTAGTTGAGCGCGAGTTCGGCGGCTGAGACGAGAGGAACTGGTTCGGCGGTGAGGACGGCCTGGGGGAGCTGCAGGAGTAAGGCGAAGAGGGCGATGGGGAGGATCATCCTGGCGTGGCCGGCGTGAGTTGAGGTGGAGTTGGCGGCGAGGAGGTGGTTGCGGCGGGGGTTCGGCGGTTGCGGCGGGTGGGTACGCCTGATTAGCACCGTCCAGCGGTGCAGGGTGCCTGCATCTGGGGGAACAGGAGGAGAAGAGAGCTGGAGGAGGAAGAGAACAACGACTTCGGCCAAGAGCTTCGCGCCACGCCCACGCCCACGCAATAGCTGGGCGATTCGCAACAGCTGAGCTTGCTGCGTAGCTCCTCCTTCAGGACCAGGTCCAAGCAGAGCCCCGGTCCTCTATACGGAGAGCGGAGCGCTAGTGCGAAGGGACAAGACGATTTGGCTGGGCTCGGCCTACCTCGCTGCCTTTGTTCTGCTGTTTTCCGTTCCTCCTTTCGGCTTGTTCTGCTTTCCTTTCAAGGACCCTCACTTTTACCTAGAACAGCACAGGTTCTCTACCCCCAGACGTACCGAAGCCGCTCAACCAAGCTCAACCCCCCTCTCAGCTCAGCTCCACCTCCGAGTGATCTCTCTTCTGTTCCTACAACGATGCTGTCTCGTAACAGCTCCAAGCGGAGCACGCACAAGACTCCACCGCTAGTACCTGCCGCGGAGACGGTTGCCGGGCCCGCCACTGGTACGCCGTCCTCAGAAGTCCCCCCCACACGGCCTCAGCTGACCTCCTTGCCGCCAGCTCCCACCGACCCAGCACCGCGCGAAGGTACGCGGCCCTCCGATATCCTCATCAACCGCCTGCACGAGGTCAAGCGCATCACCAAGTCTCTCGCGGCGTACTTCGAAGGTGAGGCCCCTCCGCTCGTGTAACTTGTTGTTGTTAGCGCGGTTGTGCTGACGCCCTCTCTTCCACGCCAGGCATCGCTCAAGCTCACCATTCGCACTCCAAGATCCTTCTCAACCTCTCGACTTCCTCCGCCATCCTCACTCCCTTCCCCGAGTCCTCTCTCTTCCTCCCTACTCCGGTCCCCGAAGGTCAGCAGGCCGGCTGGGCGGAACTCCTACGTCAAATCAAGGACGGCACGAACGTCGAGGCAGAAGAGCACCTGGAGCTGTCGAAGCTCGTTCAGGACGAGGTGGTGGCGCCGCTGAAGAAGCTGGTGAATTGTTCAAAGCTGGAGGACAGGAGAGAGCTAACGCCTATGCTGCAGCGAGTCGACATCAAGGCCCACATCGCTGCGCTCGACAAGGAGGTCAACAAGTTCGCCGACGTTGTGGTCAAAGAGAGGTACGGCTTTCAATCCTTAGCATTCGTAGTCGCGCTGCTGACCTCGCCGCCACAGGGACTCCTCCGTCGGTGTCCTCACCCATCTATCCAAATCGATCGCGGCCTACAAGTCGAGCCCGCTTGAACTCACTGCTGAGGAGGATCCTTTTGTCGTTCGTTCAGCGGCGGAGATGCAGATGCGCGCGCTCGTGTCCAAGGAGAATGAGCTGCTTTCGCTGGCGCTCATTTGGCAGGACAAGACCGCTGCGTTCGAGAAGAGCGTTTTCGACACGGTTGGGTTGTGCTGGAAGACCTGGGAGACTGCCAAGTCCGTACCTCTCACTGCGCCAGCCACAGCATCGACTCACCGACTTTCGCAGCTCAAAGCTCCTCGTCGCAGCGCAGAAACGCCCCACCACGCTCACCAGCGAAGTTATCGCTATCACGCCTGCCGTATGCTCCCTCTTATTTCGGTTCTCGCGATTTCGCTCACACTCACACACTTCGCAGGCCGAATGGAATCACTTCACGAAGCTCAAGAAGCTCAACCACTCCGCGACACCCACTCGCGACCTCGACCTGATCGAGTACCCCAATCGCTCCGACCCCTCGGCTCTCCCGATCAAGGAAGGCGTCCTCGAGCGCAAGAAGCGATTCGTCAAGAACTGGAAGAGCGGTTCGTCCCGTTCCTTCTTCCCGCGACAGCGCGCGCTAAGCCCTTCGCACGCAGGCTTCTTCGTCCTCACGCCCGCTGGCTTCTTGCACGAGTACCGATCGTCCGACGCGCCAGTCGACAAGCCCTACCTCTCCCTCTTCCTCCCCCTCTCGACTCTCGGGCCCTTGCCTACGCCAGAGCCTTCGTCAAACGGGAGGCAGAAGGAGGCCAAGTTCACGATTGAAGGACGGGAGACGTCGGCGGTTGGAGGTCTTTACGGGAGCCTCGGAGTTCAGCACAAGGAGGTTACGAGGCAGTATCGCGCGAAGAGCTGGGAGGAACTCAAGGGGTGGTGGGAGGAGATTCAGAAGGTGCGTTCTTCTTCGCAGCCGAGCGAGGATCGAGGGCTGATGCGTGGGCGACGACAGCACACCAAGTCGACCCTAACCTCGCACGTAAACGTCCTTACGCCTCTTCAAGGACCTGTACCGACGGCGGTACAGCATGCTGGAGTCGCAGCGGGTGCCGGAGCGGCGGTCAGCGGTGTAGAGACATCGGACGAGGAGATTGAGGCGGCGAGCAGCGACGAGGAGCTAGTTGACGAGGCGAAGACCAAGCTCACGTCGACGACGGAGGCGGAGGAGGAGGAGGAGACTGTGCGCATTGTTCTTGACCTCTGGCGTTGCGAAGCTGACTCCTCCACGCAGCCTGAGTACGTCCCTTTGCCCGGTGCGCTGAGCGGCGCGGCCCTCGACAAGAAAGTCAAGTCTGGCGCCGTCGACGACGACGCTGTAATTCCGCAGGGAGCCGACCTTCAGGTTCGTTCTCTCCTCACTCTCCGTCCACGGCACGCTGACCACTTGAATCCAGCCTCGCCCTTCCACCTCGAAGCACACGGTCTCCAAAACTCCCCTAAACACTCCCCTCCCTGCCAGCCCGACTACCGACCCGACCTTGAGCGCAATCAGCACTGAGCCGAGCGTGGACACGACGACTCGCGCAGTCCCTTCGGCCCCCACTTCTGCGACTGAGATCCCCACCGCCCCCGAATCGACACCTGCCTCCCCAATCGAGTCTCCCAAGGTCGAACCCGCCGCTACCTCTCCCGCCGAAGCGAAGAGCACCACGCCCATCGCCGCGTCCTTCATGCGTCCTGCGGAAGCCACGGAGCCAACGGCGGGAGTAGGGACGGTGGAGCGAGGAGTGGAGCAGATGGTCGATTCGGCGCCGGCGAAGAAGGAGAAGAAGTCGAAGAGGATGTCGATCTTGAGGTTCGGGAGGAAGGACAAGTCGGAGTCGGCTTGAGCGGGAAGGTTGGTAGCTCGCAGTTTTGTAGTTTTATAGTCGGCATTTGCTGTTCGTAGTCGGTTGGATGTGTGAGGAGTTCGTAATAGTAGTGGACTCCGCAAGGTCAAAGAGCAGTCGAGCGAGAGAGTGAGGAGCAGCGAATGCGGCAACGAATAAAGTACAGGGTATCAAGGGCGCACTGCGCCGCTCAGGCTGTCCACCCTCCATCAACAGGAATTACCGCACCCTGCACCACATAATCAGCTCCCACGTCCCAAAGGCAGCGAGGAACGCACCGTCACGTAGCTCGAATCTGACCCGAGCAAGAACGCCACCACCGACGCCACCTCTTCCGCCTTTCCAAGCCGCTTCATCGGAAGTACCTCGCACGCTTCTTCAACCGTCACGTCTGAAGCGTCAAGTGAGTTGCGTGCATGGAGCAGGAGTGTCGATGGGACCTTCGCGAGAGGGGTCAGAAAAGAGGATGGGTGCTGGGGAACGCGGAAAGGACGGACCTGGGGCGACAACGTTGACGCGGATCGCATCTTTGGCGTACTCTATTGCCATAGCGCGGGAAAACCCGAGGACGGCGTGTTTGGATGCGCACTGAGGACGGACAGAGGTCAACGGGGGACGAATTGACGTGCGAGAGCGGCTAGGCTCACGTAGGCACTGCTGTTCTCCAATCCCTTCAAGCTCGCCGTACTCCCAACGTTTCTGGGAAGTAGCAGGATCAGTACGAGCTGAGAATGGAGCGCGCGAGAGACTCACACGATCGCATAGCCGCCTCTCGGGGCTTCGGAGAGGTTGGTCGGCGCGACAATGTCCCTGATATAGTGCGAGCAGAAGCTGAAAGTGCCTTTGGCGTTCACGCTCATCGTCTTGTTGTAAAAGTCCATCGTCACTTCGTGTGCAGGCGGCGAGGGAAGATTGATACCTGCGAAGAGGCGTATCAGCTTCGTCTCAACCCTCTCCAGGCGTGCTCCTCCAGCGAGATGCGCACCAGCACAGTTCACCAGCCCATCCAGCTTCTTGTACGTCTTCAGGAAGGTCCGCACGAGCTTCCCAACGCCCTCATCACCTGCGCAACACCAACCCCGCATCAGCTCCCTCTTGCTCTCCCTCTCCGCCTTCGCCTTCAAAGCAACGTACTCGAAACGTCTAGCGTAGCAAAGACAACGTCGATCTTGTTCCCCAGCTGCCGCAGGCACCTGGCACACGGCCTTGCCTCCCTCCGCGTCCACGTCCGTCAACGCCAGCCGCACGCCGAGAGAAGCGAGGTGGAGAGCCACGGCACGACCGATCCCTGAGGCAGCTCCTGTGGAGCGAGAAGCGCATGAGCTCTCGCCTGAAGCACAGCACGAGGGGCCTACCGGTAACGATGATAGCGCGGCCTGATAGCGGGTGAGAGCTCTGAACGGGGGCCGTAGGTTTCTCCTGCTCAGGATTAGGCTGCATCGTTCTGCTGATGCTGAAGATCTGGAGTTGGCGGCGCTAGTTCGTGTGCTGGCGAGTGTGTCGTGGAGGGAAGAGGAGGGGGCGCATCGACTCGGAGCTGCTTGTCCTCCTTCCCCTCGCCGACAACGCTGCTCGTCTTGCTCATGGTCTGTGTAAGTACCAGTCACTGCGCCTGGTTTTCTCCTCTCCGTGGCACAAAGAGCTCACGGTTCCCCGCGCCAGACCTCTCCGAAGGGTTCGTCACTCGACTCGGCTGGCTCGGCTTCTAGAGAGGCTGGAGGGACTCCCTGGTGAGACTGCTCTTCCCGCATGCACGAGCTGGAGGCTGATGCTCGCTTGACAGAGTGAGGTCGGGAAGCGGGCTGCCTGAGATCTCACTGAGCTGGCAAGGCTGCGTCGAGGTGTTCGCGAGCTCCTGGCATGGCGATCAGTCCGACCGTAAGCTCTATCACGTCTCTCGAGTACAGCAGAGATTGACTAACTTGTGCCGTAGACTCCTGCACCTCGACCCCCCGAACCGTCAAGGCCTCGACGCGCTGCTGCCGGTAAACCCCTTCCACGATGGAGCTTCCCGCCCGCGAGGACAGACGGCGAGCAGAGCGACGACGACAGCGCCTACAGCACGGATCAGTCGGAGCGCCAGCTTCCTTCCCCCGAACCGTCCCCTCCTCCCTCCTCCTCTCCGTCCCTTCCTCGCTCCTCTCCCGACGACCTCTCCCTCCTCGATCCTCTTCCGACCCTTCGCAAACATGTATCCAACCGAATCCCTCCTACTTCGACACCTCTTCCGACCTACCCAATCTACTCCGTCCTCACTCGCGTCCGACCTTCCCCCTACCCAGCGAATCCCGTCTCCAGAAGAGCACCACCCTCACGCTCGTCTCAACTCTTCTCGTCCTCCGACACCCACCACAACTCGGCATCTGACCGACAGTCGCCAGAGCTCGACGATCGCCTTCCGAGGGGATACGGACATTCTGCGAGGGCGCCAAATGGGAGGAGGGTGCGGTTCGTGAGCGAGGGAGAATGGGGGGAGAAATTGGCGCGCAAGAGCGTCGTGGAACGGTACTTGGGGCCACGAAGGATGTAACTCAACGGAATGTACGACTCTTGAACTAGGAGGAAGAGAGGAGCGAGGTCGGATCCTCCTCTTGCGGAGCGACGCGATTCGAGTGCTGGGGTAAGCTCTGAAGGCTCGACACCGCGTGCTCTGCTGCAAGCTCTTTGCATAGCCTGTACTGCGTGTGCACCCAGCAAGAATAGTGGCCAGCGCCAGGTACTGGAGGCAGCTGTAGGCTCCAGGCCAGCCAGAGTTGCCCGCGTTGTTTTGCGTCTGCTCTCGTGCCTCCGACCTCACGTCTTCCCCTTCGACTACCCTCTCCTCTACACCGCCATGGCACCTTGCACCCTCTGTCCTTCCTCTCCCGCCCGCGCCATCCTCCGCCGCCCCAAGACCCTCCAACCCGTCTGCAAATCATGCTTCTTCGAAGTCTTCGAGACGGAGATTCACAACACGATCATGGGCTTTGGCCAGGCGGAGGGGAGCAGGAGTGGCAAGGGGAAGGGGAAGGAGCTGTTTAGGAGGGGAGAGCGGGTCGCGATTGGGGCGAGTGGAGGGAAGGGTGAGTGGCGTCTTGTTTTTGGGGGAAGCTGCTGGCTGGCTTGGGCAAGCGGGGCTGTGCGGATCGAAGGGAGGAGACGCATACAGCTGGAGGTGCGTACGGAAGGAGCGGGTGGAGCCGCTTGGAGCTGTGGTGGGGGGTCTCTTGTGGGAGAGGGGCCGAAGGAGATGGAGCTGCCAGCTCTTCGTAGGAGCACACAGGCGCTGACAGAGCTCCTTCTACTCTTGCAGACTCGACTGTGCTCGCGCATATCATGACCTTGTTGAACGAACGCTACGACTACGGACTCGACCTCTGCTTGCTCTCGATCGACGAAGGTATCAGCGGGTACCGCGACGCTTCTCTGGATGTACGCCCCTGCTCTTTCAGTTCCAGCGTTTCTCGCAAGCTCACACTCGGCTGGCGCAGACGGTCAAGCGAAACGCAGTGCAGTACGGCCTTCCTCTCAAAATCCTTTCGTACCACGATTTGTACGGCGGCTGGACGATGGACAAGGTCGTGAGCGAGATTGGCAAGAAGGGGAACTGTGAGTGTGGGTGTATTGCGAATGCTGGTCCCGTTTGACCCGAGGTCCAGGCACGTATTGTGGCGTCTTTCGCCGGCAAGCTCTTGATCGCGGCGCGCATCTCCTGACGGTGGACCACGTCGTTACGGGCCACAACGCAGACGATGTAGCGGAGACGGTTTTAATGAATGGTTCGTCGTCTCTGCCTTCTTTCCGTTCGCTGTTTGACCCTTCTCTCGCTAGTGCTTCGAGGAGACATTGCGCGGCTGGAGAGATGCACGGCCATCACAACGGGGAGCGACCTCGCGCCGCTCAAGGAGGACGGATTGATCGGACTACCGAGAACGATCAAGCGGAGCAAGCCGTTCAAGTACGCGTACGAGAAGGAGATCGTCATGTATGCCTACTTCAAGGTGAGCTCTTCTCCTGCCGCTGCGATTCCCGAGGCTGATGCAGAGCGGCAGAAACTCGACTATCACTCGACCGAGTGCATCTACAGTCCGACTGCGTACCGAGGACACGCGCGAGCGTTGGTCAAGGACTTGGAGGCTGTCCGACCGAGTGCGATCGTCGATATCGTGCGTTGGCTTCTTCTCCCAATCTGCGATCTGAAGCTGAGTATCACTGCCCCTTAGATATATTCTGGAGAAGCAATGGCGGCATCTCTCAAGCTGCGAGGGCAGAAGGCAGGAGGAGAACCTGGGATCGGGATGGAGTCGAAGGGAGCGATTCGTTCGGCGAGGCCTGTTCAGCGTGCGTCGCTGGCTCTTTCATCCCCACTGTGTACGTGCTGATCTTCTCGTACCACAGAGACTTGCACGCGTTGCCAGTCGCTCTCGTCCTCACCGCTGTGCCAGGCGTGCGCGTTGTTGGAGAGCTTGAACAAGGGGGTCGCGAAGGTGGATTTGAAGGAGGACTTGGAGGAGAGGACTGTACCAGTACGACAGAGTGCACTTGTGGCCTGAAAGGATCCTCGCCACCTCATTCCAGGGAGCTGTCGGTCGCCCCAGCCAAATTCGGTCGCGTCGGCCAAGTCCTTCGCGTCGTCCTCCCTTCTCCTCCTCCCCCCTTGTCCCAGTCTACCGTCCACCCCTCTCAGCCACCATGTCAGGCTCTCTCTTCGTCGACAAGCATCGCCCGCGCACGCTCGACGCCCTCGACTACCACAGCGAGCTCTCCGCCCGTCTGCGCGCGCTCGTTCGTCCTCCTCCTCACCGCTTCGGCAGCCTGGTGCTAACGCTTACAACCCAGGCTTCAAGTGACTTTCCGCATACGCTCTTCTACGGACCGAGTGGGGCGGGGAAGAAGACGAGGATTATGTGTGTGCTGAGGGAGCTGTTTGGGCCTGGGGTTGAGAAGGTGAGTGGGCGAGGTTATGGGGCACTGGGCGTTCTCGGAAGTGCTGTCGACGTACGGATTATCAGTAGCGGAGCAACGGGAGAGGCCGTGGTCGGCGAGGGACGAGGATCTGAGGGAGCAAGGCGGGGGGTCGCGTCCTGCGCGTGATGGCTGTACCAGCTACCAGCTCAGCCGGTGCAGTTTCTCCTGCCTGAGGCTAGACTTAATTCCCTCTCTACCTTGGGTGCACGCGGCGGAAGACGCTGGCCCTGTGACGGCGTCGTCCCGCCGACCTTCGAGAGGAGGACGTGCTGAGCTCTCTTTCCGGCGAGCTTTCCGAGCATGTTGCGATGCTGAAGTCGCCAGCTTGACTACCCATTAAGACGGCACCTCAGATGCGTCGTAGGACACGCGCGGCCGAACGGTCGAGCGGCAGCAGCTGATCGCGCCTCTCTCCCTCCCCCAGCTTCGTATCGAGCAGCGCACCTTCCTCACGCCAAGCAAGAAGAAGCTCGACATCAACATCGTCCAGAGTAACTACCACATCGAGCTCACCCCGAGGTAAGCAGTCCCCTTTGCGTTGAGGGCTCCTCCCTGACCTTCTCTCCCAGTGATGCCGGCAACTGGGATCGTTCAGTCGTCCAGGAGATCCTCAAAGACATCGCTCAGACTCAGCAAGTCGACCTGAACGCGAAGAAGAGGTTCAAGGGTCCGTCTTGCTCTCTTGAAGTCCGCATCTCGCTCACGAAGCTTGCGCAGTTGTCATCATCAACGAAGCCGACCTCCTCTCCCGCGACGCCCAATCCGCCCTCCGTCGAACGATGGAGAAGTACACCGCCACTCTCCGTGTCATTCTCTGTGCCAACTCTACCAGCCGCATCATCGGTCCCATCCGAAGTCGCTGCCTCCTTCTGCGCGTCGGTGCTCCTTCTGAAGACGAGGTGCGTTCCCACGAGCTCGCCTACTCGACAGCTACTGATCCATGTTGCAGATGTGCAAAGTTCTTGCCAGCGTCTCGAAGAAGGAATCCCTAAACCTCCCTCCCCACGTCTCGACTCTCCTCGCCCGCATCTCGCAAGGCAACCTTCGCCGCGCCCTCCTCTCCCTCGAAGCCCTCCACGTGCAAGACCCTACCTTCAAGACCATCGCTTCCTCCCACTCGCTCCTCACTGGCAACCGCCAGCGCTCGGATGATATCAACGCCGTACCGAGGCCGGATTGGGAGAAGTACGCGGGCAAGGCAGCGGAGAAGATCATCGCGGTGCAGACGCCTGAACAGCTGCTGGTGGTGAGGGGTATGCTCTATGAACTTCTCGTGCACTGTATCCCGGCGCCGTTGGTCATTGCGGTGCGTTCCTCCTTGGCGTTGCGAGAAGCGCAAGACTGACGCCGCTCCTCGGACGCAGACGATCTCGCGACGTCTGGTCGAGAGGGTGGACGAGGAGCTGAAGGGGGATATCGTGTACTGGGCTGCGTTCTACGAGCACCGCCTGCGGTTAGGCAGCAAGGCCATCTTCCACCTCGAGGGTATGTTCCCGCACACGTTTTTGTGCTCGCCGACTGACGCCTTGCTTCTTCCAGCTTTTTGTGCGAAGATTATGAGTGCGGTTCTTTCTACTTTTGCCATCGACGCAGCTAACCACTCTCTCCACCTCATCAGGCATATACAAGCGCAAGTCGGACTCCGGACTCCGTATCTTCCTTGCGCTGACTTCTGTTCTTCACGCAGAGCATCATCTCGGCTTCAGTCTCGATTAGTTCCGCAGACGTCTCTCGCAATGTACCCTTCGATTCGTTCCGTACCTTCCTCAAGGCCTTCTCCTCGGCGCGCGGTCCCCCTCGATCCCTCTTGCCGGCGCGGCCGTGCAGTGGACCCTTCTCTTCTTCCTGACCTCCCCACACCGACCTTCCTTGTACTGGCACGTCTCTCTCCCTCTCTCAAGGCACCCGCCACCGCCGGAATCACCATCTTCAAAGGCCTCTGGGTAAGTCTCCTTCGCTCCGCGCTAAGGCCTCTTCACTCAACCCTTCCCTGACAGAGCCCGGAGCTGGATAGGAACGCTACAAACCCATTCGATCAACCACGTACCGGGATGAAGCTGGATCTCAAGCTGGGAGCTGCGCCTTGGTGAGTCGGCGGAGCGGTGGAGGGAGGGGAGCTGACGCCGACGAGTACTTAGGCGCAACCCCGTAGCGGAGAAGGAGTGGTTGGAGCAGAAGAAGATCGTGCGTCCGCTGTGAACGAGTAACTTCACGGAAGCTGACCGTACGTATGGTATCCAGGAGCGAGGATTGGAGGACGCGAAGAAGGAGAAGGAGGAGCACGAGAAGCTGGTTCTGGTGAGCTTGCTCGACGCTTGAACGGCGCATTTCTGACAGCTGAGGTGAGTAGGAGGAGCACGACAAGATGGTTCGCGAAGAGATGGTTGCTACGGGGAGGATTGGCGCTGTGGAGGAGGCTGAGATGAGGTCGGTCCTTCGTGTTTCGTTACGCGAACTTCGCTGACGGCTTCTCGCAGACTCGAGCAGCTCCGCGCCGAGGTCGCAGCGCTTGAAGCTAAGCGCGAAGGTGTCGTACGTGGTTCCTTCTCTTCGCGCCAGCTGCCACTCGCTGAACCTTCCACAGACAGCAGAGCAGCTCGCGGAGATCGACGTCCGCGAACGCTCCGCTAAGGAAGCCGAACTCCGTGCGAAGCAGATGACGGAGGAAGCGGAAGCTCAAGCAGTTGCGATGGTCGAGCAGCAGCAGAAAGAGTTGGCAGCGAGGCAGAAAGCCTTCGTGAGTCGCCCCTTCCTCTCAACGGTTCATCGACTGACGTGACGCAGGAAGAGTCTCAGAAGTATATCGCAGAACAGCGTCGGTTCGTCGAGTCCGTTCCTCGCATAACGTACCTGCTAAGTGCCGACTTCCTTCGCAGCCGCGAGCTCCTCGAGTTCAAGCACAGCCTTGGCCTGGACGACTCCCGCGCAGCTTCCATCCGCTCTCGCTCGAACGCTTCCCACTTCTCTCGTCGCGCGTACCAGCCGTCTGAAGATCCCTCGCGAATCTACGACGATCCTGAATTTTGGAAGCTCTCCGAGGAGGTACGCAGCTCCCCCTTGCCGCATTCGACTCGGCTGATTCGCCTTCGTCGCGCAGGATCAGTACCATCTGGAATCTCTTTCTTCCGAGGGTCAAGCCGAGCTGGGATTTGGGCCTTACTATGACGACGAGGAGGACGCACATCGTTCTGCTCCTGGTGAGTCCCTCACTAATTCGCCGTCTCACGCCTGTTCTTTGAAAGCTGATCGACGTCGCAGGAATGGCACGAGGTGTTTACAGCGCGGAGAAGTATCGGCCCGCCGCGAGGGGACGTGGTGGGAGCATGCGAGGGGGGTCATCTGCGCGCGGAGACTACTGGGAGGGAGATGCAGGCCGGGATCCTATCGCTTCTCGACGTGGTTCGCCGGAATTCGACCCCTTGAGGATGCAGGACTTCGTCTGTGGTGCGTTCTCCTCGGTTGGCAGCTCTGCGAAGCCTCGCTGACGTCCTTTGCAGTGACTACCGACTCCGGTACTTCTATTAGGATCCTCTTTGTTGCCACCGCTGACACTCTCTCCAGCACCCCGCCTTCAAGTCGTTCAAATCATCGGCCAACTCGACGGCTCCGTCTTTCGCAACGTCCCTCCGCACCACCAGCACCTCACTCCCGCGGAAGCCCACGCCCTCAAGTCCGACATCGCGAACGATCGCCGACATGCGTGCTCGTCACTCATCGCCAAAGCTCTCGCACTCGGAGCGAACGCCGTTCTCGGGCTTAAGTACGACTCGTCTGCGCCAATCAGCCAAACGAAAGTACGCTCCCTCCCTTCGCGCGCGTCTTCGTGAAGATTGACCAACCTCATCCTCGCAGGTCGAGATCTGCGCCTACGGTACCGCTGCCATCGTCGTCCCTGGTCCCCCTCCACAACCTCCTCGCCACCCCGTCCGAGCTACCACCATCCCCTCTTCGTACGGCCAACCTCTCCCGCGCGCCGTCCTAGGCTGGGGAGCTGGCTCATCGCATGGGACTGGCGGCTACGGTAGCCAGGCTACGACGGGCTGGGGACCGCAGAAGGCCGACGGCTGGGGCGTTCCTCAGCAAGCGAACTCGTGGGCTGCTGCTGAGCCGAAGCAGGGCTGGAAGGAGGATAATCCGTGGGGTTCGCAGGAGCAGCAGACGGGGTGGGGAGCGCCACAGCACGGGTTCTTTGGAGGGTCGGCGGGGCTGAAGGAGGCGGCTGTGAGGGAGGCTGCGATGAGGGAGGCTGCGATGAGGGGTGGTGGAGGATGGGGAGCTGGTGGTACTAGGAGAGAGTCGATGCTGAGGGAGGCGGCGATGCGCGATAGGATGGGAGCAGGGTCGGGAGGAGAGGCGGGGAGGGAGGGAATGCCTTGGGCGGCGCATGTCGAGCATTTGGCGATGGTAAAGGAGAAGGAGATGAGGGAGAAGGAGTTGAGGGAGATGCAGAAGAAGGGTGGGTGGCAGAAGAACGCGAGGGAGGAGGGCGAGAAGGGTGAGTTTCCGGTACCATCCTTCGCAAGCTGTCGCTGACCGAATTTCGCAGAGGCGAAGAAGGACTCGAACGGCCGCGACAAGCAGCAGCGACAACAGCAGCCGCAGCAAAAGAAACAGCAGCAACAGCCGCAGCAGCAGGGCAAGGGCAAGAACAAGCAGCCTCAAGTCGCGAACCCCAACGACGAAGCCCCCCTCCTCGGCAACCTCTTCCCCATGCCGACTCCCCTCGTCGCTTCGATCAACTCGCCGAACTTCTCGAAGAAGGACCAGTACGAACGCGCGCAGGCGGAGAAGGCGCGGAACGGCGGCGGAGCGAAGGGAGGGAGGAAGGACGAGCAGGACTTGCGGGAGCTCGAGGAGCTTTTGGCAAATGCGCAGATGCAGGGTGTCGGAAGAGGAGGAGATTCGTACGATGGAGGCCGCGACCAAGGTCGCGGAGGACGGGAAGACGTGTACGGCGACACGTATGTCGATGCGAGGGATTCGTACGGAGGTGGAGGATACGAGCAGCCGGGCGGCTGGGAGCAGGATCGAGTGGGATACGGTGCTCATAGATCGCAGGGAGGAGGAGCTCAACGGGGTGGCGGCAACGACGGGTGGGGGGATGGGTGGTAGCGAGGTCGTGGAATGCGAAGGTGGTTCGTCGGATCGCACGCCTTTTCTCCTTTTCTGGACCCGTTCGGTTGCGGCCAAACGAACAGCAGGCTGCATACCCAAGCGTAGAGGACTCGTACGTGCCTTGTGCTTCGCACGAATCGAAAATTGAAAGCGTTCGAGCGCGTGAGGAACTCTGGCGGCGGCGCACGAGACCGCCGAGGGAGGCGGGTTGACTCTGCACCACACTCGACCAACTCAGCTCGCTCAGGCACTCGCTCTCCGCCTTACCAAACGACTTAACTCCCAGCTCCGCCGCCGCCCATCTCGCCCAAGCCCGCCTTCCCCGCCGCCGACCAACCGCTCGGATGATACGTCCTCACCTCCTCTCCGGCTCGTCCCCGCTCTGACGACCGCACACAGCTCTCCCAAACGCCGTATCGAGACGGATGTTATGAAGCTGTGCGTCTCGCGGCTCCAGGTGCGGTGACGGGAGTTGATGGCTGGCAACAGGTTGATGAGCGATTACGAGGTCACGCTCGTGAACGACAACATGCAGGAGTTCTACGTGCGATTCCATGGGCCTACCGAGAGTGAGTGGGACCTGGTTGCTGGTTGGGGGGTGGGCACACTTCGGAGGAGTGAAGAGGGAGCATACGAGTGGCGAGTGGGGACGGTGTACGGAGGTTCTCCTTGCTCTACGCTGGACGCTGGCTCGTCCGGCGGAAGGCACAGTTTGTGCCTTTAGCCTCTCCTCGTTCAGCGTTGTGCGAGGGTTCCTTCTAGGAATCGCGTTCGAGGCGGAAGGAGCGGCGGTCCTGAGGGAGGCGGTGTGGGCCAGTGTGTATAGAGGTGCGCTCGGTCGAGCGGCGCCAACTTGTACTGTGACCTGGAACTGCTCGCTTAAAAGTGGAACGCCTGCGATGAGCCCTGGCTGGTCGTCGCTCGGAACAGCGAAGGCAAGGCAGCGTGCGGGATTGACCTACCCTGTGCGCGATACGCTCGCTGAGCAGACCGCGTTTGGGTGGTATCGAGTCTTGCATGTGCCTTTTCATACGCCAGAAAGTGGACAGCTGTTGTGCTTTCGAGCTTGACTGTCCTCGACGGCGGTCTCGCGCAACCCTTGCTTGAGTACGTTCTAACTCTTCTCTCTCCGCGCAGCTCCCTTCGCAGGTGGCGTGTGGAAGATTCACGTCGAGCTGCCCGATGGCTACCCCTACAAATCACCCAGTATCGGCTTCATGAACAAGATCTTCCATCGTGCGTGCCTTCCCGTCCCCTACCCCTTCTCCTTCGCTCCCCCTTTCCGTCACAGTACTTCCTCCCCCGCTCCTTACCCATCCATTCCTATCAACGCTTCTACGCGCCTCTCAACCCCCCTTTAGCGCACCCTCGCTGACTCCGCTCCTCTCTTCAGCCAACATCGACGAGCTTTCAGGATCTGTCTGCCTCGACGTTATCAACCAGACCTGGTCGCCAATGTACGATATGCTCAATATTTTCGAGGTATTCCTACCTCAACTCCTACGGTACCCGAACGCGGCGGATCCGCTCAACGGCGAGGCGGCGGCTCTCCTGATGCGAGACGCGAAAGCGTACGACGTGAAGGTCAAGGGTGAGTTTCAGTTTGCTTGGGCGCGAGTGCGAGAAGCTGACGAGTGCGCAGAGTACGTGACGCGATTCGCAAACAAGGAGACGCTCGATGATGGGGACGAGGACGAGGATGGATCGAGCGACGAGGACGTGCGTCTTTTGCTGCCATTGATTCTTGCTGCTTGTACTGATGCGCTCTCCTTACAGGACGACGACGACGCGCACAACTACAGCGCAGGCGAGGAGGACGCAGCAGGAATGGAGCTGTAGTCACTCATTTCGGCTCTCGATCCTCGGCAAAGAGCTCTTATCATCCACTATCCCCCCGCACGCCAATCGCTACATACCACTGGATTCTCCAGCACCATCTTGAACTTCTCGCCTTCCCTGCCATAGTACTTTGCCGATTTCTGAACTCTCCCATGCAATCCTCAAGCTCACGAAGCTGTACCGATCTTTCTAGTGTGCCGCGCCCGAGAGTTGAATTCACCGAACGAAGCTAGTTTCTAAAGCCATCGTACGCTGTTTGCGTCGACGGGTGGGGAGAGGAGTTCCAAGTCCGCGGAGGTTGCCTGCGAGCTGCCCTCCGCGCGCCGGACCGCTTTCTTCCTCCACCTTGCTCTGCCCGCTCTGCTCACGATCTTGGGTCACCACCAGAAGGAGGTAGAACTGCTCGCGAACGATCCTAGAGACAACGGGGAGCCCAGGGACAGGAACGCCGCCGGGATCATCGCTTGTCAATTAGGTCCGTCACATTGGCGCCAGTACTCCTAGCTCAATCCTGCTAACCTTCTGCAGCTCCACCTACGCAGACTCTATCATCCCCGCTCCCTCCAGTCCCAGCTTCGCCCGACGCCGCGCTCACTCCTCACACCCCGTCTCCCATCGCCCACCTCCTCGGCCCTCCCTCACTCCACGCCAGCCTCGACACCGACCGAAGAAGCATGTCGGTCATCTCGTCCTCTTCGCAAAACGGAAGCCGATCCCACTTGGCCTCCGACGAACACAGCAAAGCCGACCGACGGGCCCTCAACAGCCTCGACGGGCCCCGGCCTTCTCAGCGGCAAGCCACCATCTTCCCCGGTCGTCCCTGGCTCGTCCCCAAGCACCCATCTCCCTCAGGCTTCCAGACGGTCGAACGTGCGGCGTGCCGCACCGAACTCGTAGCCCCCCGCTCGGTCAACCAAGGTCGCCGTCTCGAGTCCCCTCCTACTCTTCCCTCTCCCTCCCACGCGTACCTGCCGACCCGCATCGACCTTGCGGTCGACCACGTACCGCCAGCTCAGCCGGCCAGGCCTGTGGTGATGCCACACTCGCGAGGAGGATTTGGAGAGGGTTCGGTCAAGCGGAAGCCAGTACCAGCGTTCGATGAGCGGGAGGCAAACGGCGGCGTCGAGAAGAGGAGGGAGGTTGAGGTTCAACGCCGAGTGAGTGATAGTGGGAGTGGGAGTGGGAGTGGGAGTAGGCGGGCGGAGGAGAGAGGAAGGAGGTCGAGCGGAGGACTGGCGATGGGACGTCGGGATGGTGCGGAGGTGGGAGCTGAGGCGGTGAAAGCGGGGTCGCAGGAGGCTCAGGCTATCGCGCTCGATGGATCTTCGACTGGAGAGCGGGAGACGACCGATGGAGGGCGCAGCTGGGACGACCTCATCCCTATGCCAGGCTCCCTCGACTTCGGCAGCAACCCCCGTCGCCCTTCCCTCCCCGTGTTCGATACGACGAGCGCCACTTTCTTCCCTCGACGTCCTTCCCTCCCAATCGGCCTCGTCCCTTCGTCCTCGACCCCCCTCGCTCCTCCCTCCTCCACCGCCATCTCACTCTCCTCGCCCGCCTTCTCCCACACCTCCTCGGATCCATACGACCTCACCGCAAGCGTGCATGGGAGTGACGAGGGAGGGGACGACGAAATCGAGGAGCTTTCGATGGACGAAGCTGCACCGGTCGTCGAGCGAACTTCAGCGCGACTGCGTAGGGAGAAGCGGGAGCGTAACGAACGGAGGCGAGCAGCAAAAGCCGACAAGGAGAGGAGGAAGGCGGATCGAGTGCGGAGAGCCGAAGAGGAGAAGCGTGCGGAGCTCGAGGCGCTCGAGGAGGAGGACCGGAGGGTCGCGCAGGAGATCCGTGAGAGGACAAGGGCGAGATCGGGGAGGAGAGGGAGTGCGAAGAGCGGGGAGTTTATTGCCGAGGTTGATCAGGGAGCGGCGGCGGTTTCGTTGGCGGCGGGGTGGAGAGCGTCGATGATTGAAGACTCGGAAGCGCCTCAGAGGCCTAGGTCGGTGTTCGCGGAGAAGTTCTCGAGTGATTCTTGTGAGTACGTCTGCTGGGAGGAATGGCTTGCGTACTGAAGCAGTGCTTTCTTGCAGCGACTCGCGACTCGAGCGACCAGGAAGTCGTGACCCCTATGGAATCGACGACCAACCTCGGTTCTCCCTCCACTCCGGCCTTCTCCACCCCCGTCGCCTCTCCATCCACCTCGCCCAACCCTTCACCGAAAAACACATTTCGCGCACTGTCTCTCCTCCGTCGCAAGAGCTTTTCCAAGGAGCCGCCCTCGGAAGTTCCGAGCGCGACGGCATCACCGTCAGCCGTCTCGAGTACGCACCTGGTCGACTCTTCACCGATCTTTGACGAGCAGATATGGACGACTCTTCTCAACCTGGAGCTCGCTCGCGACGACGACCTTGATCCGAAACGCGCAGAGCCACGCCCCCGTCCCCTTCTCCACCTCGACGTCCGCCACCGCCGCACCCTCCTCCACTTCCTCCCCCGAGCTCGCACACGTCCTCCCCTCTCCCTCCGGCGGGCCAGAACACTCTAACCCTCTTCCGCACGACCACCTTACCGCCACCGTCACCGTCACTCCTTCCATCCCCGCCCGACTCGTCTCCTCCGCCGGCAGCCTCTTCCGCTGGAACTCGAGCTCGCGCCAAGTCGACGACTCGGTCGCTCCTCACAAAACGGAATCATTGCCACCCTTTCGCGAGGATGTCGGACCTGTCCTGGGAGGATCGTCTCCGGGAGAGGCGGAGGGTTCGCGCGACGGGACGGCAAGGAGCTTTGTTGATGTCCAGGCGCTCTCGCAAGACTTGTCGCGGAATGAGGAGGACGAGGACGAGCTCGAGGACGAGCTTCGGAGGTCATCGATCTCGACTCGGTCGTCTCGTCGTCGCGGTGAGAGCTCGTCAGACGTCGCGCGTACGGAGAAGGTTGCAGTGGACGCGACGAAGGGCGGCGACGCCGTCGACGCTTCTCCGCAGGATCTCGCCACCTCGTCCTCGGCGTCACCTCCTCCTCCTCTCCTGGCGGCCTCGCTCCCGTCCCTCTCGGTCGACTCGACCACCATCCGCCCCTTCCTTCAGCAGAACTCCTCAAGCTCCTCAGTTCACTCACCGCTGGAGCGACGATCGACGACGCAGGCGCACGAGGTCTACGACTTCCTTCGCAAGGAGGCGCCTCCCGCAATCCACACCCCTCCCCCCTTCCTTCTCGTCTCCACCAGCACAAGCTTCACCTCCCCGACCGACTCGCGCTGGACGTCTACTTCCTCCCCTCAGCCCACTTCTCTTCCTCCGACGTCGAGAGCCGGCCGCGTTCCTAAAAAGCGCCTCTCCAGCCTCAGCTTCCTCCGCCTCAACAAATCGACCTGCTCCCACTCCCCTCCACCCATTGCCGAGTCCGGCGAGCTTCCTTATCAACCGTCGACTTCACTCTCGCTCAAGATATCGCCGATCAAAGACGACTTTGGTCCGGCGAGCAAGACCTCGAACAAGCCCAAGGGTCGGTCGAGTGGGACGTTGAGGAGGATTAATTCGGCGCTTGGCTCGATGATGGCGTTCTCGGATCGATTGACGGGGATGGAGGAGCAGGGGGAGGGGAAGGCGAGAGGGTCTTCGTTGTAGTGAGTCGGTTCCGCGCGATCTCGAGGCGACAGCTGATGGCTGTTGCAGTGTTACTCGCGGTTCGGTGACGAACGAGGAGATTCTGAGGATGCGGCAGGTGCGTCGATTGGGATTTTTCAGTGCGAGGTGAGCTGACGATCGCGGCAGGAGGGACAGTATTGGGATCCGCCGTCGGGCGAGGTAGCGACGCTCGGTCGGCGGGACGCTTCTCTCGCGCTGAGATAATGCAGTGGTGTTTATGTGTTGTATCGAAGGTGTCGTTCGTATTCTACGAAGGGCGGTTTACTGCTTCTCGCTGCTTTTCTCCCCCAAAGCCAGGTGGACCTGTGAGGACAGGCTCCGCGGAGATCTCTTCTGAGGCCTCACCCCGTGTAGGAGCAGGCTTGGTAGGATGCAGAGATACTCTGATCCTTGGAAGCCAGCAAACGAAAGTCGACTCTCGAGGAGAGGAGAGCGTGCACTTCGGCGGCAGGGTTTGAGCGCGAGCTTCGACCTCTTCCTCTTCTTCGCCTTCTTTTCACATTTCTCCTCGAGTGGCGAAGCAGCTCAAGGCGCTACTCAGTGAGTGTTCAGTCTTACTGGCACAGCAGGAGCCGTTCGCAGAGCGACTGGAGACCCGCGTTGACCGCGAGCAGCTCGACGCTTCGAACTCTCGTCACGGACTCAGAGTGGAGGAGAGCAGAGCTAACCACTCCCCCTCCATAGAAGCTTCTTGCTGTACCAACTTCACCTCGACTTGCCTCTACCGCAACGCGCTGCAAGCTCCCTGACTCGCTCCTCCCGTCCCTCACGACTCGATGGCGACCACCCGCTCCTTCGATGGTACGGTCTCGTTCCTAACGCGAATAGGCCCTTTTCTGACCTCTTTCTCCGGTTCTAGGCACGATCTCGGCACTCCTCTCCCAAATCCTCCAGCTCAACCGCACCAACAAAGCTCTTTGGCACGTCGTCGATGTCAGCGGCGCGTTCGTCCCCATCGGAGCGGGAGGGAGCCTCGATCCCGTGAGGCAGGCAGCGGAAAGGTCTCGCGACACGGCGTGCTCGAACCGCAACAGCACGAACGTCGGGCGTTTTTTCATCCGCCTCTGCCCGTTCGTTGCCGACTGCCGAACGCTTATGGAGCAGGTTGCGGACGCGTTCAGTCTCTCCGGCGAGGACATCATCGACTCCCCTCCTTCCATGGCGACCGTGATGGGAGTCGAGACGAGTAGGACGGCGTCCGAGGAGGAGAGGCGCGACCTGAGCCCTTCCGTCCCCGTTGGGTACGCTGTCGTTGCGCACCTTGGTGGAACGTATGCTACTTCGTGCGTCATTCCTCTCCCTTTCCTGAGCGAAACTCACCGTGTGTGATTCCCCCAGATCGACGAATCCTCCCCAAAACACCTTCATCCCCTCCGTGCGGCTCGCCACCCAATGCCAATTCCTCTACCACTACCGTTCCTCCTCGACCATTCACTTCCTCATTCTCGGCGACCCTCCCTTCCTTCACCCTGTCGAGCTCGCCCACTCAGGACCCGACGCCGCAGCTCCCGGGCCCCTCCTCCACCAATCTTTCATCCGCGCGCTCTGCCATCCCCGCGACCCAACTATCCTCGACAACCTCTTGAGCGACCTCATGCTCTCAGCAGATAGGCGCTCGCCACTCCAAGGGTTGGAGGTCTTGTCGATGGACGCAGACTGGACGGCGCTTCACGGATTCAGGGGAACGGCAGCGAGAGGGCGGGCGCCGGTGGCTCAGGCGGCCAAGTTGAGGGCTCTGGCACTCAATCAGCGGTGCGAAGAGTTTGAGGAGCAGTACGTGATGGTGGGTTGAGGGAGACGGGAGGCTGAGCGCGGCGAGGGCAGACTGGCATTGCGGAGATCAGGAGCCTCGCTCGTCTCGAAGGGAGGGATTGAATCGGGAGTACAAACATGTGTTAGCTTGCTTCAGAATCCGTTAGTGCTTGAGCTTGAGATCGAGAGCGAAACTCACTGAGAGCGATCCGTCTCGTCCTCGCGAATAATGAAGCTCGCTAGCGATCAGAGACGCAGCTCCTGCCCGTCTTCCGCTTGAGCAAATTCTCGAGTTGATTGCGGTGGAGGTTCAACCGAGGTGCGGCTACGCTGTACAACGATTCGCTTGGAGGAGGCGAAGACAATAAAGCCACCGCGAAGCGAGCGGGANGAAGGAACCTCGAACGGCAGGCACTCTGCAAAGCGCTTCGCACTGCGCCGATGCGGATTTTTCGATTTCTGCTTCCAGTAGCGGCGGATGATGGGCACTTTTAGAGCTACTCGGTTCGATGGAAAGTACACGACGAGGAACAGAGAAGGAAACGAGGTCGAAGCTTACGCTTGAGCCCCGGCGGCGGGAGGTCGCGCCTTTCTTCCTCCCACCACGTCGCTCATCGCTCTCCGTAGAGCACAGCTGTTCTCAGGAGGTAGGTGTTGTCTCCCTGCAGGCTGGGGAGGTGGGTGTGCGGGCGCAGAGGAGCGCGCGCCAGCCTGAGCTTCCCGACAGCAGTTCTGACTCCTCCCTCTCCTCAGCTCCACCTCGCGTCCAGCATGTCCTCCCCCTCCTCCACCACTCTTTCACCACACCACCTTGTAAACCGCGCCTTATTTCGCCAATGGAACGCAGTCATGGAGCTCCGCCTCAGCAGCGCCATCGCCAATCCTGGCACCACCTCCCTTGCGTCCGGAGTCGTGCGGCAAGACCAGATCAAGGACGCCGACGACGAATTCTCGAATCGTGAGAAGGTCATGATGCGGGAGGAAATATTCCGCTCGTCCCAGGAGATCACGATCACGCTCGAGGCGGGGAAGCACGTCGGATCCGGCCTCGACCTCGAGTGGGAGAAGCTGAGCGTAGCTGCGCGGGAGGATGTCGTTCTCGAGGTCCTCGAAGCGGTTATCTATCCGCACGGGAGTGGGAGGAGCTCTTCACCTGAGAACGAGCGTCTTCTCTGCCCTGAGATCTCGCTGGAAGCGCTCACGGTCGGGAAGGGAGAAGGTCTCTTCAAGCTCGCTCGCCACTTCCTCCTCGATGCGGAGGAGCTCGCTCAAGGCTTCGATGTTAAGAAGACGACGCTGCGGTGGCTGAGGAGCGCGGGGCTCGAGAAGGCGGCCGGCTTTTCGATGGAGCAGGACTTCCCGGACTCTCGAGCCGCTCGCGCTCAGCTGGAGGCCTTCCTCCTGAAGCGTCACCGGTTTCTCAGCCTCTTTGTGGGCATCTCCCTCAGCGTTCTCGTGAGTTCCTTCGCACACCCGCCTTTCCGCCTCGCGCTAACGCTGTCAACCCCAGGAATCCAAGCGAGCGAAGGAGAAAATCGACATGCGTTCCCTTCTCTGCACCTCGGAGCAGCGGCAAGATACCTGCGCTTCCTGCTCTAGCTCGCGTGAGTGGCTTCCCTCTGTCCATGAGTCGTGAGTCCTCACTAATCGGCGAACCGCAGTCCGCGACCTCAAGCGGAACTCGCTTGTGGAGCTCTCGCGTTGCAGCAAGTGCCAGGCTACTGGCAGGAATATTTTCTACTGTTCGAGGTGCGTAAAAACTTTCTCTTCGTCCACCACGATACTGGCTGACATGGCTCCATTCGCTTCGTCAGGGAGTGCCAATGCAAGGCCTGGAGCTCGCACAAGTCCATCTGCGGCAAGCTTCTCGCCTCCGCCATCCCTACGGCCGTCTTTCCGCCTTCCAACTCGTCCTCCTCGCCTCCCCACACCTCACCTCCCTCGCCATCCCTTCTCGACATCATTCTCAGCTCCCCCGAATTGCATGGGTCAGTTTGGACGATTCTCGACGTCAACGGCCGCTGCTGTCCGGTCAGCCGCGCCGCCGGCAGCGGGATGGAGAGCTCGACTTCGGAGGTGATGGAGGATCGCAGCCGAGCTCTATCGCCACGGCGCCCCGCCGACGTCGCACAGTTCTTCCTGCGTTTCAGTCCTCTCGTCGACGTGGCGGGCTTCGTCACTCAGGCTGAGTGGAGTGACGGTGCTTGCCTCAGTCAGTTGGCGACGGCGTTCGAGATCTCGAAGGACGACATCATCAATGCCCTATCGTTTGCCTCTCAGAGGACGTTCGATACTGTCGAGATCCTCGGTGCTGTGACGCAGTTGGGAGGCAGGATTACGACGTCGTGAGCGCTTCTTCTCAGCTTTCCATGCTAATGCTAACCTCCTCGCGCAGGACGAATGCTCCGACCCAGTCCTCGGTCAAGATCAACCCCTTCCTCGTCCGCCAGTGTCGGGCCAGGCTCCGAGCGACCCCTGGGACCCGAGCCCCTTACTTCCTCTTTGCTTCGAACGACGCCGCTTCCTCTCCAATCCCTTTCGACTTCTACAACTCTCGTTCGCCCGATATCCTGGAAATCTTCGCCAAATCCCTCGGAGACCCCGCCACGCACCTCCCCGAATCATTTGGAACCTCCTCGTCGCCATCGGGCCCCGACTTTGGCAGAATCGGACGCCGGCGGCTTTCGCGGCGTTGAGTGGTCTCGCGAGGGCGGACGCGAAGCTTCAAGGGGTGGAATTGAGGACGGGAACGCGGGGGATGACGATGCAGCTCCAGATAACGATTCAGCTCCACAAGATCATCATGAAGCAGCTTAGGCAAGAGTTTGGGGAGGAGATCGTGGTGCAGGCGCTTGAGGAGGTCGAGCTGATGCGTAGGTTGTAGGAGCTGTAGGAACGGGGGTAGTAGTTGCTTAAATTGCTTTCGCTTTTTGTTTCGTTGATCGCGAGGAGGTCTGAGAAGGCAGGAGCGAGATCCTTGTCGGCGCACCTCGCCGATGTTGCGTCCTCCGAAGCAGCTTTCTCTGTTTAACGGTTCTGCGAAGAGGAGTCAACGTTGCTCTTGTGGCATCACATCCTTCTTCCCGTTGCTCAAAAAGTGGGACGCTCTCTCTCAGCTACTCAACGGCCCCACCGGCTCGCTGAGCGCTCATTATCGCACCACTCCTTGCGAAGAGCGAGCAGCTCTCCCTAAATCCAGTTCCCCTCGCTCCCAGCAACTCCCCACTCCTCTCGACTTCGTCCTCCACCAGATACGAAGCACCGATTTGCCTCCCTCGATCTCAGACGGCACTCACGACCAGCGAACAGCTCGGACGTTCACTCGCGGCAACCTCGCTTCGCACGATCAACACCCGCAAGCCTCCGCCACTTCCTTCTCAAATCCTTATCCCCATCTTCGCTAATTCCTTTCGACTGACACCGCCGTCCCAGGAACGTGCTGGAGAGACTGGCAACTCAACCCCCAAGAGCGTGCTCGAGCACTGCAAAGCTCGCTCGCTCGCTGAGCGACACGTTTTGCAATCTGTTTTGACGGGGCCGCAGAGCATGCAAGCCAAACGCGAGCTGGATCCTCCTCAAACATGCGGACTCGTCAACCTTCCTCCCCACTCTCTCAGTTGCCCTTCAGTCTTTCGGGATGTAGCCTTGATTTCAGGCTCATACTCGTCGGAAAAAACACGTGCTTCAGCCGGTTAAGGCGGGAGCTGAAAATTCCGGGAAAAGCCGGGCAACGCGGTCAACGCGAGTGCAGGAATTGTGAAGGAGAGCTCCAGCAAAGTGGTCAACGAGAGTACGGGAATTGCGAAGGAGAGCCCTAGCATCACAAAAGTCCTCCCAGCCTCCTTCTGTTTGACCCATCCTGTCAACCCTCCCTCTTCCCAGGTTGCTCAGTTGCCGTCAGTCTTTCGGAATGTAGACGTGATTTCAGGCAGGCTGAGACTCCTTGGAAGAAGATCTTACTTGGTTCATGTGAGAGTTGGAATCCAAATGGAGAGGGACAGGCAGGCGGACAGTTCGAGAGCTGGTGGTGTGTGCGAGAGCTGGAAGCCACGGCCCACAGCCAAGTGGTGACCGCGAGAGCTGAAGAGCGGGGCACCGTACAAAGCTTCGCAACTCACTTCAGCTCTCCCAAGGAAGGACAGGTGAGGTTTGAAGGAGTCAACCGGAGGAATGTGTTGGCCTTCGGTATCTCCAGCTTCCAAACATTCCAGGGATGAGCCCATTTTTTCACAGTTGGTACTGGATAGTCAGAATTGGTCGTCTATTCATTCAAAGGGCGCTGTAGCAAAGTGGTTAATGCGATTGATTAGAATTTCATTACCATCAATTCCTCTACGAGGGCGTAGGTTCGAGTCCTGCCAGCGTCGCAGCACCTCTTCTTCGGGCAGAGTGGTACTTTTTTTTTAATGTCGCGTGGTCTCTTTTTTGCCGGCCCTGTACGGCCCTTTCTTTTGGTCTCGAATCCCCAACTGGTCTGCTGACTGTTCTGATGCGAGAGGGGAGCATCGGAGCGAGAGGGCCGCAAGCCGAAGTCTGACGACCGCCCGTCCTCCGCGTCCTCCGCTTTTCAAACCCGCACGTTCTTCCCTCCCCGTAATTATCTCCATGCCCTCCAAAGCCTTATCCTATAACACCTTTGTTCTCCATTCTCTACTCAGCACTAACGGCTGAACCAGTCAAAGGCAGCCTTGGAAGAAACAAAGAAAGAGCGGAAGGCGCAAATTCTCGGTCCCCCTCGCTGGCCACCAAAAACTGACTGCGTGCGAGAGCAGAGGGGTGGCGATAATATGTGCAGAGTACTGCGAGACGGAGTGGTCAAGGTTCTGAGGAGTTGGAGACTCTCGGCGGTAGGCAAGGAGAAGAATTGGTCATAATCGAGCAGGCTTGTCTGCTGCTCTTCTCCCTACTCCTGCTCATGCAACCAATCCATTCCGCAGAGTATTAGCAAATCTTCAGTATTACTCACTCACAAGTAACGCTCAGTCTTGGCTCATCTGCAACATCATCCGCCCACCACCCTTCAACCATGGAGAATTCGAGAATTTGAGAAAGCTCGCTAATCACTCATTTGTGCGGTTCAGTACGGGCACCTTGAGAAATGATTTCAAAGAGCTGTAGTAGCTCTGTGGAGGCGAGGAAAAAGCTTCAAGATCTTGAAGCCAGGGTGGAAAAACAGCGCGTGCATTTCTCGCCCCTCTGCTTTTTGTTGTTCGGCGAGTGATGATTCCTCCTCCAGTGCAGTTTGGACGGCCATTCCCAAATTTTAACGCTGTTAGCACGCTGCGAGTCCGTTACGACGTGTGCGACGTCGCGGGCTGCTGTCTTGAGACCCTTGGAGAGCCCCAGTTACCCGCTCGCTGGTCTCGCTTCGTGCGGAATGGATGATACTGATATTTCTTTAAGCTTGTCATGCTGTGCGGCAGCTTCTATAATCAAAGTGCTCCTCTCCGCAGTCGTAGAAGCGAGCACATCTGAGACCAACATTCAAAGCAAGCTGGAGGAGTCCTTTTGCTCACTCCCAGCCTCAAGTACTGCTCCGCCTGTATGGCGAGTCTCATAAGGCGCTCTCTCAAAAGCTCCTGTCGAGGAATCACTTTCAGAGGCACACGAACCCATTTCGCAAATTCCTGCAAAGCGCATTGCGAAGCGAAACTCCTTCACACCCTCCTCTCAAAATCCGAGCTAGTCATTCAAGCTCACCACGTTAAATTCCTCAAGAGCTATCCTCAGACGCTCCTCCTGCTCCCGTCCCCTTCTCCTCCACCCCTCAATTCTCCTCGCGCCTCACATTCTTCGACCTTTGAGATTCTTCAGCATCTCGCTCTCGCGGTCTCCTTCCTCCCCTGTCTTACACTGAGCCTATCTGCATCTACGAACTAGCCTCCATATACCAGCAACTCTGATCACACGCCACGGCTACGTAAGCAGAAGCGCAAGAGCTGCACACACACCCGAGCAGCTCATGAAGGGACTTCAAGAGCGCGAAATGCGGGAGAGCGGCGCAGGGTTGGCCAAGCAGTCGTAGCTGCAGAAGCGGGTGCGAATAAAGGAGCAGGAGCACTCTCTTCAGCAGGAAAACTGGCAGTCAAAGAGTCGCCACTTGGGAAGCAGGTGAGGACGCACGAGAACTGAGCTGACGCTTCGGAAGACGGAAGTAGGAGCAGTGGAGAAGCAGTGGTGGGTAGTGAGAGCGGTGTGAGAAGGAGAAGCGATCAAAAGCACCAACACGAGACTGCAATTTCAAAGCACGATCCACCACGACTTCAATGCTGCTCACGGAACGTCAGCTTGGGATCAAACCTGAGCAAAGAGAAATAGACGTACCTCCCATGCAGCGAAAACGATTCCCTGCCCCTGCATCTTCTCCAGCTTCGCACGCACCGGGAGCGAAAGTTCGCCTCGTTCAGCTCGCCAAGGCGAGCCGATCTGTTCCCAGCCGGACTCCACCCTCTTGAGCGACTTTGGAAGGCTCCACATGAACGCTTCGCGGAAGAGCTGGTCCTGGATCCCTATCAGCTCGAGCGAGGTGCACGCCTCGACGAAAGGTTGGAGCTCGATGATGCCGACGTAGAGCTCCTTGAGGTTCCGCGCGAGTCCGGTGGCGACAAGCTGATCGGTGAGACGTTTCGCGTCGGTGCGAGCCCAGTCAGTTGGAGGCCTCACGACGAGGGAGACCAGCGTCGAGCGAGATTGCTCAATCAGCGCGGAGAGAACGCCGTCTCCAAAGTACGAGTTGTCGAGAGTGAGAGAGGTGAGGGAGAACTTGGTCGAGATAGGACGGTAGAGTAAGTTGTTGAAGAGGGTGAGCTGCCTCACGGCTGGAGAAGAACGTCAGCTGAGACCCCTCCAGGACCGCTCAAAGCTCATTCGAGAGGTTCCTCCCAGCGAGAATGTTCTTCGGCAGCTCCAGAAAACTACCCAAGCCCAACTCGGTCACTCCATGACATGCTGCGAGAACCTTCTTCGCGAGAGGCACCGCGAGAGGGGGAGGCTTGTAGAGAGGGACGTAGCCGCCGTACAAGCGCGGCGAGTACAGGTAGAGTCGTCGTTGGGAGAAGCGTCGACACCTTGCGCCACGTCTCGATCTGCTCCGGCTTCTCACCCAGCATCACGCGCTTCCAGAGGAGGGATTGAGCTGTGAAGCGCCAGGCGCGACAGACGAGCGAGGCCGCCCTGAGAGTCTCGTAGTGCGACCGGTCGACGTCGATTCCTCGGCGAGGGGGTTCCCTGAAGCGAGCGAGGGAGAGGATATGGGCGAGAGTTTCTTCAGGGAGGGTGGTGGCCATCCTGAGCGATGAGAGTTGGGAGGAGCTGAGGAGAGAGAGCGGGGTCAGCGCCTCTGCTTCGTGGCGGCCAGCTGCAAGAGGGCAAAGTGGCAAGCGCGGCATGAGCTTACCTAGTAGAGCGGTGCTGAATGGCGTCTGGTCTGAGGTTGAGGACGACGCAACGAGTAGATCCTTCGAATAGTAGGAAGGGTCAGTCACCAGCCTCAACGAGCCGCCCCAACGCATGAGAACAGACTCACCTGCTAAGTACGAGCTTGCTCCTGGTCCTGAGCAGCAGGCGAGCGAGCGTAGCAAGAGTCCTGAGCGCGAGGTGACCGTTCAAGGTCAAGAGAGGAGCCGCCTTGTCGACGCGAGTACGCGAGGTCCGTCTGCTGGGTTGCCCTCCTCCCCTCACCTCGACCAAGCGCCAGGCTCGTCTGCAAGCCCGACCAGCTCTACTGACTGCCAGGAACGCCCCAGAGTACGCGCGTGGAGGGCTTTGGAGCTCGACAGCTGACGCAACTCCCACGCAGGTCGCTCGTCCCCTCTCCGCTAGGCCACCGCTCCTCCCCGGTCGACCTCTGCGTCTTAACTGCGGACGACGAGCAAGGGATCTTTCTCCCCAAGCTCATTTTTTCTTTTTTCAGTCGCGAGTGACTCGGACGACGAGGATCTCTCGCCGAGCAGCTCGCTTCGCCTCCGTCCTCTCCCCGTTCGACGAAGCCCGGACGACCACAGCTCGCTAAATGACTTGGAAGGAGGCAGGAGGAGGGAATCAGAAAGCGGGAGCTGAAGGCGGACCTCGCGAGCTCTTCGCTTGCCAAGGTCGACGCGGTCGCTGGTTCTCGAGGGCGTGGAGCTCGATGGTGGGGAATTGGGGGAGTTCCAAAGAATGTGAGGGAGCTGTGAAGCTGGATCTTCAACGTTCGAGCTCGGATCCAGCGCTTTCCCTCTGCCCGCTCTCGCAGGTACGTCGTCTCCCTCCAACTCCGAGTCTCCCTCCTTCGACGTCCCATCTCCTGATCATCAATGAACCCAAGAAGACGAACCCTTGGAGATCTTCAAACTCCAATGTCGATGCATAGATCAAAATCGGAGGGAATGGAGCACGACGACGGTGAATTGGTTGAGTCCCAAAAAACTCGAGAGATCCGAAAAGAAGAACCCCGAAAAATCTATAAAATACTAAATCTTAACCCNAACGCTTACCCATTGCGCACTACCTCAGGTACAAAATCCAAGTCCGAGTCCTTCGACGTCCCATCTCCTGCTCTCCATCGACCCCAAGCTGACGAATCCTCGCAGATCTTCAAACTCTCCTCTTGTTCTACAGCTCAACCGCAGGCAATAACCGCAGGCAAGGCCGTACCCGTACCGCGAGCACCTCCCTTCGTTCCCGCCACTCAAAAGTCACCACTCGTGCATCGCCGAAGGACCGATTGTGCGAGGGCTCGAAGATGCGAAGGCGGTGGTGGGGATCCGCGAAAGATTGGGTGGAGTGAGTCGCTCATTTGGCTTGCGAAGAGGATGATGGCTGATTACGAGCGCAAGTTGCAGGAGGAGGAGAGGAGGAGTTTAAACGATACACCTTCGCATCATCCGCGCCAGCTACCCCTCGACTCTCCCGCTCCACTCTCTCACCATCTGGTAACTCCGCGTAGTCACCTCGATGCAATGTCATTCTATTCGCCTCCCTCCGCCGCGCCTCCCCCTCCCATTCTCCCACCTCTACGTCCTACTACTCCTCTTATCCCTAAGCCCCTGCACCCCCTCCATCCCCAACGCCGTTCTAACAATCTCCTTCCAACTCATCTGCCCCTCCGCCCTTCTCCCGAACCCCAATCTCGCTCCTCCCTCCCTCCCAACCGCTCCCTCCCTCCCAACCGCTCCCTCCCTCCCAACCGCTCCCTCCCCCGACCCGAACCTCGATCCCGACCCCACCCCGGCTCCAGCCCCCGCCTCCAGCTCCTCCTCCTCCTCATTAAGCCCATAATACCCCAACAGCGCAGTAGAGATGAGGATATCAGCTGTCAACCCCGTCACCGGCGACGGGATCTCCTCGTTCGAGAAATGGTGCAATCGATACTTCCGCTCTTCCAGCCAAACGAAGTCTTCGTACGCATGTCGAAGTCCTTCGGCGTCGAGGCCTAGGAAGGAACGAAGGGGGAGGTGAAAGATGGCGTCCACTTCGTCTGGGTTGGCGATGAGGGATGGGAGGGGGGTGGTGAGGAGGTAGAGGGCTGGAATGACGACGAGGAGAGTTCGGGAGGTGAAGGCTGGGAGGGTGGTGAGGTGGAATAAGGTTGAGGAGGGAAGGAGGGGGAGGGAGATTTCCTCGTTCGCTTCGCGGAGCTGTGGGGGGTGTTAGAGGGATTGTGAGGAGGGGGGAGGGACGTACGGCAGTGTATTCGATAGAGGGATCGGTGGACTCGTAGCGGCCTCCTGGGAGGGCGGTATCGCCGGGGTGAGAACGTAGTCGCATTGAACGCGTTGTGAGAGTGACGGAGAGGTCGCCGACAGGATTAATGTGGAGGAGGACGAGGACTCCGGCCATCTTGGGCTTCGGAAAGCTGCGAGGGCTCGTTAGTCGTGATGTGGATGGAGATTTGGACGCACTCGATCTCGGCTGGTGCAGCGGAGAAGGCGGCGAGATGACGAAGGCAGGAGGCGGCGGAGGGAGAGATGGTCGGGGTAAGGTTGGCGAGGATGCTCTCAAGCTCGGCGGTGCGAGAAGGAGTGGCTAAAGAGCCAGCGTGTACGTCGTCGTTCATTCCGCGCGCGACGAAGCAGTGGGGTTCGGAGCAAGAAGTGCGGGGAGAGGCCGTCGCTGATGCGTTCTGTTGGGGAGAGCAAGGTGAGCCTGAGCCTACTCCTCTGCAGCGAGTACCTACTCTGACTTGAGCGTCTGACCTGTTTGGTTCCTGAAAGAGCAGAGGAAGTAGTTCAAGGTCAAGGCCGTCAAGGAGGCAGAAAGAGTTTCGTCCACTGTCTGTTTTGCCTCCTCGGCGCAGATTTCTCTGTTGCTCGCTACCCGACGCCTTTCTAGCAATGTTCCGCCACGTACAGAAGCAGCGCAAGCTCGCAGAGTCAAACAAGGAGCTCCAACTCTCCGATGAGGACTCGTCCGGCAACTCGGCCTCAGAAGGGGAGGAAGACTCTGCGTCCGAACAATCAGGGAGCGAGGACGAGTCTGGAGACGAGGAGAGCGGGGACGAGGAGGAGGGCAGTGAGGGAGAGGAGAGTGAGGAGGAGGAGGAGGAGGAGCTGCTGCCCCCGCCTCAGGGATACCCTACGGCGGAGGAGGCGCTCAAGAACTCCATCGCCCTGCCCGACAGCGGCGGCCTAGCGAGCACCGACATCATCCCCGTCTGCGTCGTCTGCCCCTCCAAAGCTCTCAAGCCAGGGAAGATGCTTGAAGTGCACCTAGGCTCCAAGGCGCGTCCTCTTGCACCTTCCCAAAGCTCAAAGCTAACGCAACGAATCGCAGGACCACACCCGCCGCTTAAAGCGCTTCACCTCCCACGTCCTCGACCCCTCCTTCCCCTCCTCTTCTCTCTCCGTCGACGCGCGCTCCATCAGCGCCCAACTCGACACTATCATCCTCGCGCGCCTCTCTGCCCAAACCCAATTCGGCGGTCCCTCAGCGCCTGCCCCCGCCTCCACTTCTACCAAGCGCAAGGCACCCTCTTCCCCTCCCCCTGCAGCGCCGAAGAAGGTTCAGCCAACGTTGGAGGAGCTCAAGGCGCTCGTGAACCCGACGGTGAACGATCTTAAGAACCTCGCGGCGATGGAGCGGAGAAGTTTGCGTGCGGTGCAGAGGGAGGAGAGGAGTAAGAAGGATCTGGCAAAGAGGGTGGCGAGAAGGGAGAAGTTTGCGAGGTTGAAGAAGGCGACGAAGGAGGCTGGAGGAGAGTTGAGCAAGAAGGAACGCAAGGCGTTGCTCAAGGGACCCAAGCCGGTGGTAGACAGGTGCGCTTCTCTCTCTCGTGCGATCAGGACGAAACTAACGATGATAACGCAGGCCTACGAAGCCCAAGCCTTCGCAAGCCGAGATCGACGCCCGACAAGCCGCAAAGAAGCTCGCTCGCGAAGCCGCCGCTGCCGCCGGCCACCCTCTCCCCGCCCCTACACCCGCCGCCTCTCCCAAGGTCATCTCCGGGAAGCCTTACGTGCCTAAAAAAGACAAGAAGCCTTCTGCGAAGCGGGTGGCGCGCACGGAGGAGCGGGGAGCGAAGAAGGCGGCATTGGGGAAGAAGGAGCCGTTCGTGCTTGGACTGCCTTAGGTGTTATGCATATTTTACATTCTTGTCCCTCCCTCCCCTCCTCGCTATGCTCCCATGTCCGCGTCCGAACTGAGCGTGATGAGCGGCTCAG
This sequence comes from Glaciozyma antarctica PI12, assembly GCA_002917775.1. NCBI lineage: Eukaryota > Fungi > Basidiomycota > Microbotryomycetes > Kriegeriales > Camptobasidiaceae > Glaciozyma > Glaciozyma antarctica. The sequence goes on along the minus strand of KZ627154.1, from coordinate 673,894 downwards.
GTCGTTTCGAGAAGACGATCTTGCGCCTCACAAGTCCCACAATCTCAATCCTCGGTTCCCGCACCACCTCCTCCTCACGCGCTTTCTCCGGCGAACTCCCGCCGTTCGGTGGCGAGGACCTTCGAGCGCGTTTAGGCTCCGGTTCCTCGGGCGCAGGCGTCGTTCGTAGGAGGGCGTAAGGCTCCGAAAGCGTGACCAGCTTCCCCTCCAACCGATGATGCGCGATCTGAAGGATCGGTTTATGCTACACACTCATCAGGCCCCGCCTCACACCATCGAGAGAGAAGGCAACGCACCGGTTCATCGAGGTTCATCTTCCCAACTCTCACGCCGTCCATACCTCCCAACTCTCCCTCCGTCCCCCCCGCCGGGCATCTCGAGACTCCCTTGAAGCTCGATAAGGAAGGGCTCGTCGTCTATGAAGGCGAGAGGGGGGTCGGAGGAGGTGGGAGCGGGGAGAAGGAGGGAGGTGGAGAAGGCGGGAGTGGGGCGCAGGGGGAGGCGCCTGTGGAGGAGGGACTCAGTATAGCACAGGGGAAGGTGGTGAGGGGGCGTACATCGCTCCGGAGTTGAGGAGGATGAGAGGAGGAGGAAGGAAGGCGCCGGCGCGTCGAAGTCGCGTCTCTCGAGATTCTCCAAGTCCTCCGCCAGCTCGAGTTTCTGCCGAGGTGCTCTCGACGCTCTCCTCTCAAAAACCCCTCAAGAACACACGAATTACACTTTGACAACCTCCCTCGACGGCGGATACACCTCCCACAAGCTAATCCTCTCGTCCTTCCCTCCCGCCGCCATCCACGCTCTCCCCCCTTCCTCCTCCTCCTCCTCCTCCTCCTCCCCACCCTCCGCAATCTCCACCAGCGGAGCAAATGCCAACGCATGCACGCCCGATCGATGGTACGAAAGCACCGCGAGCGGCGCGCCCGATTTCGCAGAGTACAACCTCGCTCTACTCTCGTTAGCTCGTTCCGCGAAAGGAGAGGAAAAACTCACTCTCCATCCCATCCTGCGATGCCGACAAGTTTCCCGTCCGAGCGAATATCGATAGCTGCGCGACCTGGAGCAGGCGTGTCAAAGCGGTCCATTCGAGATTCCTGCGAGCTCTTTTAGCGGGGTTCGCGAGAGGGAGGAGAGGAAGTACGGGGTCGAAGAGGCGGTAGCGGCAGAGATGGTGATCTGCTGCGACGCTCCATGCGGTCTGGGCGTCGGGGGCGAGCTGAATCGCCATCACTTTGAATCTTGGGTCAGCTTTCGCACGAGGGAGGAAGTGAGGAGACGCACGAGCTTCTCGATGACCTTTTTCCTCCCATAAAAGTTCCCAATTCTCCCCCTCTTCGCGGTGAGAAGTAGGAGGATCGAAAGCTGCTGATCGAGGGCCGGAGAATTGGAAGAGCGCGACTCGGCCGTCTTCGTACCCCGCCAGGAGGTGGAGAGTGCCTTCCTCAGGCAAAGCGGGTAATGGTGAGGAATTAATTGGAGGGGAGAGAAATAGGGAGAGGGCCATGGCGGTGCCTGTGGGGCGTTAGGAGGGAGAGAGGGTGGGGAGGAAGGACGAACCAGTCTTGGAGTTGATGGCGAAGGCGTCGGCTCCTATAGATCGATGAACGCGGGAGAGAGAAGGGATATGGAAGATGTCGAACTGTAGATACATCAACGGCGAGAATGACTTGCGAAGAGGACAAGCGAACGCACCTGATCGTCCTTCGTGAGCGCCGGTACCGCCACCAGAGCCTGCGGTTCACCGTTTGCGTCGCTCGGCAGCTGGAGAAGCGACATCTTGCAGTACGCAAGAGCATTGACGTCGAGACTCCAGGCAGGTTCAAGGGGTGTTGGATCCTTGGGGCTTGGGACTGCGGTGGCAGCTGTGCGAGAGATGGAAGGGGTGGTCGAGGGGAGGCGGAAGTAGTGGATCTGGTTGTCGCGTCCGTGTCTGAAGATTGGTTAGCTCGGCACGCGCTAATGGAGAAAGGGAGGAGCGCACGTGAGGATACCATCGGCCCAAGGCTCGATACTGAGCAGTCCAGCTTCATGCGCTTGCCAGAAGAGCCGGGGTCGGAACGTCCTCAGATTCCAGACTGCCACCCAGCCGTCCACGTCTCTGCAAAGGGTTAGCCAAGTTCATTTGAGCACGAGAGAGAGCGTACCCCGAGTAGAGCGACCGACCGTCCGGGGAGAAGGAGAGGATGCTGAGCTGCGCGGTGTGGCCTCGGAGGATGTACGAGGGTGCAGGTTGGGCAGACGGCAGACTGGAGAACACGGAGAGCATCTTGGCGAAGCTGTCTGGGGTCAGCAGGGTCGGCGGCGAGAACGGGTCGAGGGGGACGCACCAGACGAGCTCGTGAGACCGGGGTACCCAGCTCCTGTGTTCGCGCTGCTGATCAAAGCACCTTCAGAAGAGCAGAATGTAGCCAAAGCAGTCTTTGGAGCTTGCGAGCAGATCTGTCGAGCGTTGTGGCAGAGCTGAAGGAGCGGAACAGCGCGGTCGCTTCTCTTCATCCTCCCAACCACTCAACCTCACGCCAGGTCACGAAGAGCCTTTCAGGACCCAAGCAGCAAAGGATCCCGCAAGCCTTCGCGTCGCGCTACCTGCCTCAGCGCCTTCGACTCCACCAGTCTTGCCAGCTCCTCCACCAGCCTTCGACTCTCCTCCGCGCGCTCGAAGGCGCCAACTGCAGCCTCGTGTCATGTACCATGTTGTCAGCTGCTGGGGATACAGTCTGTTCGTGCCTAAGGCGGCGGAGGAGGAGCAGTGGGCGGGCGTGCGGGAGACACACCAGGAGGGAGGGAGCTAACTGCGTGGACTGAACGCTCTTCGAGCAACCAGAATCAATACTGATGACGTGCCTGTCCCTGTTCCAAAGACGTATCTGCAGCGGGCAAGGCGGGGGGAGGGGACGACAAAGCAGTGTGGACCTCACGCTCAGGCGGTGGGAGGGAGATGGCTCGCTGTGGCTGCTCGGCAGCAGTGCTTGAAGGATGCGTACACCTGCGAGCTGAAGACGTTCTGGAATGCGCATCCCTTCTCCTCAAACCTATCCGCTCGCGTTCTGGCGTTTAGACCCAGCTTCTCGCTGCTGGAGGGCCGCAGTCTGCTCTCTCTGGCCCGCTCAACACCAAGATGCCTTTGCAAGCTCTACTCGCTGCTCCCAAATCCCAATAAGCCCAGCCGCAACGACCACGCCGACTGCGTCGTCCCCTTTTCGAGCCTGCTCAAACCTCATCAGCTTCCTTCTCTCTGCGTCGCAAAATCGCCACCCACCTTCCCAACGCCTCCTCCGTCACCTTCTCCAGATCCAAGTGCGCTCCTTTTCCCGCAAGTGCGAACCGCCTCGGCTCCTCAGCGAGCTCCTTCATCCCCGCCGCCACCGGATGATCCTCCCCATATTCATCCCTACTCGCCTGCCACGTCGAGCTTCCCCCACCTACTCGCCGAGCTCCAATCCGAATGATAAGCACACACGCTCGCCGCATGGCTCGCAAACTCCTCGCTATCGATCCAATACCCCTCCTCCTCGAGCAACCTCAACGCCCTCCCGCTCGCCCGAAGATGAGCCTCCGCATCGACCGGTTCCAACCTCGGTAAGCTCTCCTTAATCGCCGCAATCCTCAACCTTCTCCTATCGCTCGCCCACCTCTCATCGCCTTCGAGCGAGCATACGACGCATGTGCAGGCGAAGTTCCAGCCGAATTCCAGAACACCTCGTCGTGATTCACGCGTCGCTCCGTACAGCTGCTTGCGTCCTATGTACGACGTGAAGATCTCCTCTCCGACGGCGATATCCCGCAATGCGAAGATGCGAAGACACCCCGAGGGAGCGTTCCAGCTCGCCTTCGCGCTCGGTGAGCAGGAATGGTTGAACCGCGCTGCGATGGGGAAGATTGCCGAGGCGCCGTTCTCCAGCCCAAAAGCATTCGTTTCAAAGGTTCCTAGGGCGCGATGGCGGTCGGTAAAAGCGTTTGCGAGGGCGTAGAAAGTGGTGAGGTGGGAGGGAGAGAGGGTTGCGGATTTCGAGACGACGGCGCTGAGGTCGGGAACGGTGAAGAGGGGAGGTTCGGCGGATAAAAGCTCGCCGCGATGGAGAGGGCGGTTGGCGAAGAGACCGGACTGCTTGCCCAGGGAGGGGTTGAGGAAGAAGGGAGGGGTGGGGCCTTCGTGAGGAGAATCGCTGTGGAGGGAATCAAAGGTCGACGCCGGGCTCGATATCGCCTGGGCGCGGAAAGACGAAGATGGGGTCGAAGAGGTTGAGAGGAGGTAGCGAAGCTCTGCCAGCTCCCTGGCGACCGAACGTCCCGCTCCTGCCTCAACGGAGCTTTGGAGGTCTGTCGGAGCAACTGATCAGCTCTCTCCTCGAGCGTGCTCCGACCACCAGTTTCGCACCTTGTTCCGCCTCTCTTGTCCTACCGAGCTCCCGTCGAGCAGCTCCCCTCCGATAATAGAACTTCCAAGCAGGTGACTCGTCCCCGCCGTCCGGTATCAGCTCCAGCCCTCGCGACGCGTGTTCCTCCGCTTCTCCCCAGCTGTAGAGATTTTGGATCAGCTCCTCTTCAGTGCAGTATCACCCCTGCGCACCTTTGTAGCTTGAACGACGCGAGAGACCGGCTCAGGGCTTCCTCGAGATCCGACCCCTGTTGAGCCAACGGTCAGCGGCGATGCACAGCGAGGAGCGCGCTGGAGACGTAACGCACTGGTAACGCGCCTGGGTTGACCATTAAGAGCGCGCAGAGGAGAGGTGTGGCGGGGAGAGGCAGGGAGGGAAAGCGGTAGGCGCGCTGGCGAGTTGAGCCTGAGTTACTCCTCTCGAATCCTCCCAGCGAGAACGACCGATCCAGCGACGACAGACACAAGTACTTCCAGCTACCAAACGATTACCATATGCGCTGCCAAACTACAACAGAGTAATTCCCACCTACAACAACCACAGCGCGATTAAAGCCAAGTCTCCCGCACAACACTCACCTCTCACGAATCCGCCAACAGCCACTCCTGCGCCTTCGCCACCGCCCCAGGATCTCTATCATCCATCGTCGCCTCCATTCCGTCCTGAGGAAGCCGAGACGGCATCAGTACTCCGCCTCGTCAGAAGGGAGAAATACCGCACGATCGAAAAGTCCGACAGCGAACCCATCAACCCCATCGACCCCTCGCTCTCCCTGTCCTCCGCCTCGAACCTCACTCCCGACATACTCGCCCTCGACAACCGCACCTCAGCAGCCAGCGATCCACCCGTCCTCACCGCCGACGACGAGCGGGAGAAGTTGGGTAGCGACTGAACCTTGGCCTCGCCAGGAGGGAATGAAGATTCTTCGAGGAGAGCTGCTTTGTCGAGGTTGTGATGACTGAGTTCGGGGCGGGAGGAGATGGGGAGTGGGGTGCCAAAGTACGAGCTCGAATTGACGAGAGGAGGGGAAGCGGCGGTCGAAGATTGGGGAGTCTTGATCCCCGACGTCCGGGTCGAGTACGCCGTGCTGTCCGGGTGCATGTGCGAGGAAGAGAGTGCGCCGAGGATCTCTTCGAGCTCCGACTTGTTGCCCTCGCTCGCGGAGGTCTGCTTGCGCGGTCGACCGAGTGCGATGTTCGAGTTGCCGCGAGGACGGGGAGGGGCGAGAGGGCGTGCCGAGTCGGAAGGAGGTTTGGAGGAGAAGGCGGCAAAGATCGAGTCTGCGGCGTCCACCGTAGGTCGAGGAGAGGAGGTCGCGGAGGTGGAGGGGAGGCGGAAGGGGAGGATGAAGGTGAATTTGGTGCCTTGGCCGAGCTTCGACTCGACGCGGAGTTGCCCGCCGATGGTGCGAACGATGCGAGCGACGATGGCGAGACCGAGACCGACGCTGATAGGAGACAGCTCCGTCGGTTGTGCGCCTTCCTGAATTGTCGACATGTGCTCGAATTCGCGGAAGATGAGCTCGAGCTTGTCGTCCGCGATACCGACGCTGCGCAAGTCACAAAAGGTCAGCGAGGCGCCCGCCGTGGCCGAAGGAGACGACACCGTACCCAGTATCGGTTCTGCGAGCGAACGAGCGTCAGCTTCAAGACTCCGCGATGAAGCGGAGAAAGGAACGCACATGCTGATCCCAATCCGAATCGAGTCCTCCTTCTCCTTCGCATCCTCAACATTATGATCCACCAACTCTCCCCACTCGATCAAGATCCCCCCCTCATGCGTATGCGCGACCGCATTCGAAACGACGCATCCAATGATCCTCTGAATCTTCGCCGGGTCGCCAATGAGCGTCGCAGGCGTCCCTTGAGGCGATTCGATGACTTCCATCTTGAGACCTCGTCGGATGGCTTCCTTGCGGTGGATCGCGAGGGCGCCTTCGATCGTCGAGGGGAGGTCGAAAGGATCTCGGAGGAAGAGCTCGTTCCCTTCCTCGGTGCGCGTGAGGTCCTGAGAACTCGCGCATCAGCGAAAGCACTCGAAAGGCTGAGGTAAGAACGCACGAGCAAGTCATTAATAACGTGCACCAACGTACGCGAGGCCGCATAACTCGTCGAGATGTTCTCGCGCGTCTCGAGGTCCAAAGTCCCGTTGAGCGCGATCTCGAGGTAGCCGATAATCGAATTGAGCGGGGTCCGAACTGCGAAAGAAGCGTTAGCGAGTGCACGACGAGGTGGAAGAATCGAACGTACCAGCTTTGCTCGCGTCGAGCAGGAGGAGGTTCGCCAACCGCGTAGCCGACAGCAAGCTCTCCTTCTGCCGCCACACGTCGATAAACTGCGTCGCTCGTCGAGCAAACACCCCACAGCTCGTCGAGTAGGAAGACGCACCTTGCCGTATATAAGCAGGAGAACCTGAGGCGTATCCTGCTGCTCGTCCGTCCAACTCTTGCACTTGCCCACGACCGTCTCGCTCCAAGCTCGAAAGCTCTTCCTCGGCTCAAGCGCCGAGGCTCCATCGATACCAGGCGTGTTCTTGTAGGGATTCCCACCCCATCGAATGTGCTGCGAGCGGGGATTAGCGGCGCGCTGGGAAGGAGAGAGGGGACGTACCTCGAGCTGCCCTCGTCGGCAGAAGACGATAAAGTCCTTCCCGCCGCGCGAGAGAGGTACGGTTAGGAAACCAGCGATGTCGCGCACGCCACCTGCGAAATCGATATCCGGGTAGTCGAGCGCGATGTTGGTAGTGACTTGAACGGTGCTGCACGGGGCGTCAGCTCGCCTCACTCGAAACCAGGCTGTGAAGAACGACGCACGTGTAGCACTTCCGACGAAGGTACTCGAGAACCGCCAACAGTTCCTGCGAGTTGTCGACCTTGCCAAGAATCTGCGCCCCTCATCAGCCTCGCTTCTAACGACAATCGCGGACGCAAGCTCACCTTCGCTTCCTCCCCGATGCTCAAGCAGCCGAAGTCGGCGTTAAAGAGCCCAAGCAGGTCCTCAGCCGTCGCCACGATGTACCCTCCAGGATTCTCCGACGAAGGTATCGCTGCGTTCTCAATCAGCTCGACCCTCTGAACAAACTCGGGAGGAAGGAACGCACTATTAATGACCTTGCGCACCGCCAACCTCTTCGCCATCGTCAACCGCTCGACGTTCCTTCCTATCGAATCGGAGAGAAGTCGACAGAGCTGACGCATAGGGAACGAGACGCGGTGTCCTTCGGTCCCGTAGTGATGGAGCGCTACGAGTCCCCAGAGCTTGCCGAAGACGACGATCGAGATACTCATCGTTGCTCGTACGCCCATGTTGGCTAGGTACCTGCGGTTCGGGCGTCAGTGAGGAACGGAGGGAGGGAGGAGGGGATGTACTGAATGTGGATAGGAGACATGGCGCGCAAGAACGCATGCGACATATCGAGCAGGTTCTCCACCTCGCTCAAATCCCTGCAGCACATCCTGGCCGTCTTCGCCTCGCGATCATACAACAACCGGACCTTGTTGACGCGGTACAACTCGCGTGCTTGAGCGGGGATGTCGCCTGCGGGGAAGTGGAGGCCGTGAAAGAGGTCCTTCGTTTTCGTTGTAGTCGACTTGCTCGGCGACGACTTGGCCGTTCCAGGATTCGTCGAATTCGTAGACCATTGCGCGAGTGAACTCGGTCAATTCGGTGAAGACGCTCGCGGTGATCTGTTCATCGTCGTCGTCGTCGATTAGGGCGGTCGTGCGGAGAAGGAGAGCGAACGAACCTTGGTAAAGGTCTTCAAATCGGTCGCCTTGAGCAGTTCCTGGTCCACCTGACTCAACAGCTGAACGATCTGTAAATCGCTTCCCCTCCCCCCCGCCCCTTTCGCCCCCTCCCTCTCCCTCCTCTTCCTAATCCTCGCCATCTCCTTGAGCGGTCTCACCGCACTAACCGTGCTCGTCCTCAGCTCCTCCTCACTCGGCACCCGCGTCTCCCCACTCTCCATCCCCGCTCTCCCATCCCCCTCCTCCTGCACCACCTCCATCCCCTCCTCCCGCGGAGGTCCAAAATCCCCCACTGGCTCCAATTCCAGCACCGCGCGCCGTGGTCTCCCCACTCGATCTGGTCGATGAACGACCGCGAATGCCGTCCACCCCGATCCCTCGAGCTCGAACCCATAAGGAGATTGTTCCGGGTCGTCGGATTCGAGATCCTGTTCGTCGATGATGAAGAGAGCGTCACGGAGGGTTGAGGAGGAGGGGAGGATGTGGGTGAGGCAGGGGAGGGCGAAGAGGGTTGCTGGTGAGAGACCTAGGAGGCGCGTCGAGTTCTGTGCGGGGTTAGAGAGGGGGTACGAGGGGGAGCGGGGAACGTACTTCGGAGACTTGGGCGACGATCAAGTGCCCGTGTGGGTCTTCGTCGAAGGCGATGAGGACGCCGTAGGATTGTACGGCACCGGGGCAGTGGATCGGCTGGATCGAGAGCGGTTAGTTGGGAGTACGGAGACGGAGGAGGAGAACGCACCTCGTCCTCGCAACTCCTTAGCTCCCCTTGCCGACCTGTAACGACCAAGTTCTCTCCATCGGCCGATACCTCATGCTCGAATCGCACAGCCATAGGCCACCTCTCCTCCTCGTTCGATCCAGGCGTATCGACCTCTCCAACCTCACTCCCCCAAGCGCTCGATACTTCCGTCGCATTCGTCCCCACCCCGTGTACAGCACTCTTGGACGCACTGGACGCACTAGCCGTCCCCGTATCCTCTGCAACGCTCCACCACTCCGTACTCGCCCCATTCACGCTCCCCTCACTCTCCTCCACGCGCGGTCCTCGGCGGAAATGTCGAACAGACGCATGAGGGTAAATGCGTTCTCCCACCGGTCCTTCTCCTCCGTCGCCGCCCCAGATACTCCCTACGCTTCGAGGCGCGGCAGTAGTCGTGTTGGCTCGTGCACGAGGTTCGACGGGAGGTGGCGATGGGGCGGAGGCGTGAGTGGGAGGCGGAGTTGACGCTGCTTGGGGAGGATACGGTGTCGTCGTAGAACGGTGAAGAGAGGGTCGTGGTGGTGCCATACCGTCTGGCGATGGTGAAGGAAGAGCCATCGCCGTTCGAGCGTTCGAGTTCTTCGCTGTCGACCCGGCGCAGGGAGAGTCTTGAGTCTGGGCGGTAGGCGATCTTTCCTGGGTGAACCCGTCCTGCACCGAGTCCTTTGCCGAACTGTGAGACTTTGTGGCTGAGTATGAGCCTTGGGCTGAGGCTGTGAGCTGAGAGCGAGTGGCGCGCGGGGAGAGAGAGAGGAGGAAGTCGTTCAGCAAGGTCGCGGAGATTGGGGCCGACTTGGGCTAGGGACTGAGTTGACCCCCTGGCTGGAGTTTCGCACCCGGCCTGAATAAGTCAGAAAGGGGGGGTCACACGTGCGGCAAAAACTGGGGTCAAAACGTCCTCGAACGCGCCTGGCCTGCCTTCGAGCTTCGACCTCGACGACGACGACGATGAGCAACTTCTTTGACGACGACGACGACGACTCGAACGACGCCCAGCTCCACTCCCCCAGCGGCTCAACCACGAACGGCAACGACTCCTTCTTTACCCAAGCCTCTCCTCCTCGCGCGCGCGTCTCCTCCATCTCAGGACGCGCTGGCACCTCCTCCTCCCTCCGCGCCTCCTCTCGCGCTCGGCGGGACAGTCCTACGCTCGAGGAGATCCTGGGAGAGGAGACGGGAGGACGAGGAGAGAGGAGCGTGCAGCGGTTGATCAGGGCTTGGAATAATGAGATAGCGGCGCCGGAGCTGCTTCATTTTCCGGTGGAGCTGGTGGAGACGGTCGTGAGGAACTTGGCGGAGCGGGTGAGTGCCTCGTTGATCTCAGGAAGCAGGGGGAAGGGAAGCTGATGAGGCTGCGCGCGCGTAGAAAGCGCTCGTACGCGACGTGAACAAGACGGCGGATAGGGAGGAGTCGTACTACGTGACCGCCGCTATCGTAGCCACCGAGAACATGCGCGCCACCCACGTCCTCAAGTCCTTCACGCGCGAGCGTATCTACAAAGTGCGTCCCATCCCCCTCCCTCCTTCCCTCCCCTCCCCTCCCCTCCCCTCCCCCTGCTAACCCACGCAACGCAGATCGAGCAATTCGCTCAACACTACCTAGAAGACCTAGAAGACGCCCACGAGCGCTTATACCCTAACGAGATCTTCCACGCCCAAGGGTCCGTCCCCTCTCCCCCGTCCCCCCCTCCGCACTAACCCCTCGCAGGATCCTACGACTCGAAGAAACGTACTACCACTACCTGCAGTATCGACGCTATGCCCGACAAAGTCCAGCGTCTCGACGAACCGCACATGAGTACGTCCTTCCCTTTCCTCTTCCTTCCCTCGCTCACCCTCGAGCAGTCGCAAGACCGGACCTCTCTCTCGCGGTATTCGCGCACGCTCTGAAGGATTGTGATCCGGTCGTTCTTCCCGAGTGAGTCTCCTTCACGAAGCTCGGAAGAAGCGAGCTGATGAACGCAGTGGGGCGGTATTGAGGATGGAGAAGGGGGAGCAGCACATGCTTAGGTATAGTACCGTGCGGGAGCTTCTGAGGCGTGGGCAGGTCGAATTAATTTGAGTGGGCGGGGGACGATGTTGTAGGCTGCATTGAGGGCGTGAACCTCGCTCGCTGTGATCGTTCTCCCTCCTCGAACGAACTGCTCCTCGCTGCTGTCTCCGCTCGCGCCCACCCATCCCTCACACACCTCTTCGCCCTCCTCTTCGCAACGAACTCGAAGTAGAGCGTACTCTCCTGCGTTCGTTCGTGCGACGACTTCCGCGCGGCCTCCTCGACCAACTGCTCCTCACCGCTCTCTCCAATCTCTCTCGCAGCTTCTCTCCTCGCAACGAATCCAAGCTCAAAAGCGAAGGCACCAAATTCCACTCCCTACTCCTCCTCCTCCCCCATCGCCACCAACGGATGATACATCTGTCCCCTAATCTTCCTCTCCAACTCCTCATCATTCAATCCCCTCAACCCCTCATTCCTATCCACTCCCTCCCTCTGCGCCGCACGAATCACTCCGATGGCGATGGCGATAGAGACTTCTCGGATACGCTCTACGTCGGGGTAGAGGAGGTGACGGGCGCGTTCGGAGGGGGTGAGGGAGTCGGCGAGAGCTTGCGCGGAGGCGTGTACCATCGCTTCGGGGATCTGTGAGGGCGGGAGGTTAGTAGAGAAGGAGAGAGCGACAGGGAGGGAAGGGGACGAACGGTCTTGACGTTGGCGAGGATCGCTCCCAATCCCAGTCCAGGGAAGACATACTGTACGCTCGGGATCAGTACCATCGGCGCAAAAGAAAGTAGAGACGAAGGAACGAACCATGTTATTCCCCTGTCCCGCCTCCACCATCTTCCCGCGATACATAACCTTATCAAACGGACTCCCACTCGCAAACAGCACCCTCCCTCCCGTCCCCTCGACCGCTTCCTCAAACGTACATTCCGCCTGCTGCACCGGGTTACTCAAAGCAAAAACGATCGGGAGCTCGTTCATCTCCGCCATGAGCTCGAGGATGGGACGGGTGAAGGTCCCGCCGACGGTGGAGAGGCCGAGGAGGGCCGTGGGACGGACGTGGGAGACGACGGAGTGGAGAGTGCGGAGAGTGGGAGCGTCGGGCTCGGGGCGGGAGAGGTAGCGCTTGTGTTCGGGGAGGGCGTCTCCTCGGTTATTCGCCACGAGTCCCTGCGTTCCACAACATCAGTTCGCGTACGAAGAAAGAGAAGAGAGGGACAGACCTTGGAATCGACGAGCCAGAACATCTTCTTTGCTTCCTCCTCTGGGATCCCCTGGAGGACAAAGTAGCGGCAGATAGTCTCAGCAACTCCTACGCCCGAGGATCCAGCTCCAAAGAAGAGAATTCGTTGGTCCTTGAGAGGGATTCCAGTCATTTGGAACGCGCGGATAGCGCCGGAGAGGACGACGGCGCCGGTTCCTTGGATCTATGGAAGGGGGTTAGCAAGGTGAGGGCGGGATGGAGGCTGGCACGAACGTCGTCGTTGAAGCAGCTGCGTTTGATGAGAGTTATTAAGTAGATACGTAGAGGGAATGACGGGACGAACGGGTATCGCTCGACGTTGTTCTTGAGGACGGGGAAGGCGAGAGTGGTGTGGAAGTCCTCGAATTGGATGATCATGTTGGGGAAGTTCTTGTGCATCTCCGCCATGAACGCCGCGACGTAGGCCTGCGCATCCCCGTTAGCTTGAGTACGCGAAAAGGACAAGAGAAGGCTCGCCTCGGCCTCGACGTCGCCCATCCTTCGTTGCCGGACTCCGACGTAGAGAGGGTCCGCCAAGAGCTTCTCATTATCGGTTCCGAGATCCAGAACGATAGGAAGGGTCTGCGCACGAACGCGTTCAGCTAATCGTCCGCCTCACGAGACGAGAAACGCAAACTCACAGCCTTGGGGTTGACTCCCCCCGCCGCGACGTACAAACTGAGTTTGCCCATACTGATCCCCATTCCCCCGACTCCAAGGTCTCCCAATCCCAGTACCCTACTCCCATCCGTAACGACGCAGATCTCCATCTCCTCCTTGGGGAGACGCGTTTTGAGGTTCCCGATGATGGTGGGGAGGTTAAGGAGGTCGGAAGCGGCGAGGTAGAGCGCTGTGGAGGTGGAAGGGTTCGTGGGAGGGGGAGGGTGGATGAGGGAGAAGTTTTGGCAGGCGAGTCCTGCGCAGAGGAGGTTAGTTGGGATGGAGGAATGCATGTGAAGAGGGAGACGAACCGATCACGGGAGTGTAAATTAGAGGCTGGTGGGGGAGAGTTGATTCAGTCAACGAGCCTATAGGACGAGAGAGGAGATGGAACGAACAGTGCATTCCTTCATGTTGCTGCCGACGAGCGAGTAGAAGACGTTCTCGTTACGTTCCTTGAGAGCAGCGAGGAAAGTGTACTTCTCAAGGTCTCCAGGAATGCTCCTACGCGCGCACACCGAATCAGCTCCTTCCCCACTCCTTGCCCAGACGAAAACGCACCTAAGCCTAGCAAGAGCCCTCTCAACGAGCATCTCTTTGCACCCCACATGACTCGGTTGACTCCCTCCTGGCAACGCGACCGTTTTGTGCGAATGAGATCCATTGATTTGGGTCGACATGGCGCGGTGGAAGGGAGAGGGGAGGCGGGTGCGGAAGAGGAGGCGCGGGGAGAGAATCGTGGAAAAGGCCTGCGGGGGAGAGGGGGAGCAAGTCGGGAGGGTCGAGTGGGGATGAGGAGGGAGAGAGGTAAAGGTTAGCTTCCTGCACTGATGACGGGGTGCCGCGCTGCCTCTGGAGTGGTGGGGCTAGCTCCCTCATCGATTGCGGAGAGGCTGGTGAGTCAAGAGCGTTGGGGGAGCGCTGGCGTTCCAAGGAGGAGGGGGGTCCAGCGACCAGAGTTGTACGCCTGGGCTGGGGCTGAGCTGGGTGGAAGGAGACTCACCTAAAGGACTGCTGCGCTGGTGAGAGCGTAGACTGGGAGATAGCAAAGGGAGGAGGGAGGAGGTGATTGAGGGGAAGATCCAACGAGCGGCTATTTGCAGGCGGAAACAAATGCGCTAACCTCGCTATAACTATGACTCGTTTGGTAGCCAGTAACAAGATTACAGTCCTCCCTACAGCAGTACATGTATTACAACGAGCTTGTTACGCTCTCTCCGGGCCAATATGTACGCGCAAGAATTGAGCGAAAAAATTAGGCGGAATCTAGCTGAGCCGCGGCGCACGATCTCGCTCGCCCTTGTTCCTCCGCAAGCGGTCCACCTCTTCGTGTTCCACCCCAACGGGAACGAATCTACTGATCTTGGATCAAACTGAGATAACACAAGGGATAGAAGGGCGATAACACGTGGAAATAGCGAACTCACCTGACTCGACGACTTTCCGGCCTTTCGCTCACAACCGACGCTCCCGAACCTCAATCCTCTTCAAACAGTTCCCCGACCGGATACTCTGCATCGCTCCTAAATGACCGGGGCTCCCCTATCTTTCCCCGGGTCCTGGAGGAGCCGGGAGCGCTGGTGGGGATATTTGATCCTGCGAAGAGAACGGGCTCTGGCACGCTCAGGACAACCGGCGGGAGGGGAAGGGGGTGTCGTTGAGGAGGTGGAAGACAGGTCAGGAGAAAAGCGTGCCTGTGACACGAGAAGAATGCGGTCCGGAGCTTGGAAATCGACCTTTGCGACAAAGAGGTCATCTGGCGCTGGAAACGAAGCAGCTTGTAGTGCGAAGAGCTACGCAGATTGAGAGTCTTTCTTCTGGAAAGAAAATATATATCGAGAGGGATAACGGTGAAGGAGTCTCGCTGAAGTGCGTACTGCAAAAGTCACCTTTCGAGCGAGCAGGGGACACAGAGCAGCGAGCAGCAGCCATTCTGTCTGCATCTGTGGCGGAATTCGGTTGCTAAAAAGCGAGCTGGTGTCGAGCGAAGCGGCGAAGCGCAGGGAGGAGGGCCCGCCTAGCGAGTTGAGGAGACGGTCCTGCTCAAGCCTCATCGCGCTCCCTGCGACGCCCCAACGAGACTCCCTTCTTCCCTTGCCCCCGGATTCCAGGCCATCCAGCTCGAGAACACCTTTAAAATTCGTTCTTCAGCACTGCAAGCAGCAAGCAGCGTGGATCCAAGCCTCCGTCGCGAGAGAGAGGACTCCTGAGCGCAGAAGAAAGAACGAGGGGGCCGGCGCAGAGATCGAGCAGTTGCGTTCGTGGGGTGGAGGTGGAGGTCGTGCAGGGTGCGGTAGTGGGCGGTGGGAAGGTGGTAGAGGTGGTGAGGTCGTGCTCATGGTGCGGGGGAACTGAAGAACTGAAGAGGATCGGTCCGCTCTGGAGAGGACGAGGGCGAGCAGCTGGAACAAGGGGGCCTTCGGAGAGCAGCAGTATCTGAGAGGGCGTGGTATGCGCAGAGAGGGCCTTGGGACCCACCGAGAGAGCAGAGGTTCGAGATCAAGAGGAGCTAAGCAGGTTGTTCTCCGACCACACCCTCCTCCCAGCTCGTTCCACAGACGCTGTCGCCCGCGCACCGTGTACCTCAGCATCCCTAGCAACGTCCGCTCAGAGCTCCCAACGCCCTGGAGACGAGCAGCGGTCCTACCAGCTTCACCAGGACCACGTCACGGCGCGGAGGAACGGGGGAAGGTGGCCAGGGGATGGAGAACGGCGCACGGATGAGGCCAAGGATGGGATTGCGGGGCGGCTGGTGGTGGGAGCTGACCTCGGTGCAGTGGTTGGGGCCGGTAGTGCGCGAGCGACGCGTTGGAGGACCTGCTCTCTTCCGACCTCCCCAGCTCGGCTCAGCAGCGCTCCCTCGAGGGCTACTTTACGTTCTTGCTCGCTGATTTGTTCTCTCGCTCTCTGGGAGCTAGGAGTAGAGACTCGGGCCCAAGTTGGCCTGTTGACGTGCGAGATTGGCAGGCAAGATCCGATCATCGCAATCCGGCAATCCCTTTCCTGGAAGATGGAGGCGTGACTGACGTGGCGGGAACGAACGTAGTCCCGACGACGACGTCGCCAGCGTTTAAACCGCGTCGTAGTCCACGAGCGCCTCTCTCCCTGTCCAACCACTTCGAACCCAACCACGAACCCTTCCCTCACTTCCCTCACCGCTCTCCTCGCTATCTCAACTCTCGCCGCATCCCAGCTCCCCGCCTCAGCTCCCACCTGCGTATCTCGCTGCTTCACCATCAAGGTACGTCGTCCCTCCCGCGCGAGGCACCGCTACTAACTTCTCGACAGATCTCCGAAGCTGCCTCTCTCGCTCCTGGCGTCGAGCCTTCTGACCTACCGGGGCTTAGCGGTGCGGAGAACTTTGTTAAAGCGTTCGATACCGACCGGAGCTACGGGGGCTGCTGCTACTGTGAGTTCAGGGAGGTGGAGACGCGTTCGCAGGGAGCTCATTTTGGGCGATAGGCGGTGACGGGAGGTGCGGGGAGGTTTGGACCTGGTGCAGTTGTTGGCGTTGTTGGAGTGGTTTTTGCTGCGCTTGTGCTATGAGGGAGGGGGAGGAGCGGAGATCGTTGGAATTGCAGTGCCTTATTTATTCTGCTGCCTCGCTAATGTCTCTTGTGAGAGAATCGAGAGTACAGAGACTCTGCTTTTGCGAGGAGCGAAAGGACGTCGACGAGGAGAACAGTCCTTCGCACTCTCCCCTGCTCCCCCGCCTTCGCTCTCGCGGTTCTACTTCCTCCTCGCTGTCAATCTTCTTTTCAAACCACTTTATCGCTGAGTGCTTTCCACGAATTAGAGAGTCTGTAGGCGGCAGCGAGGGTGGCAGAGTGCTTTCAGTGTCCTCAAGAGACCTCGATGGTGGAGCTCCGGAGGGCTCAAGGGATGCTTTGGCTTGGTCTTCGATTCGATCGCAGCTGCGTCGGGACTTAGGTCGTACTCGACAGAGAAGCTCTCGAGGAGGAGCAAGCTGCAACAAACGGGCTGCTCGAGGAGTTCTCCGCGGCGAACGACGGACCTGGTCTCCTCGCCCCTTGAGGTCTGACCGTTTCAGCTCGAGGCCGCTTCCTGCTTTTCTCGCCCGCCGAGCTCTCTTGCGACACTCTGGAGCTCTGAACAGCACACTGAAGACCCGTTTCGCGTGACTCGAAGACCCCTCTTGAGGAGTGACAGCACGAGCCCTACTCAGGCTCTCGCAAACGCGGAGTACTCTCGCGAGGCCGGTGCACTCGGACTTCTGTCGTTCCACAGGAGAGCTCGCTGCTTCCTTCCCGCCTCCCTCCTCAACGTCGCCGACCTCGGAGCGATGGTCTTCTGCCTCTCCCTCAAAGGCCTTCCTCGCCGCACCCTCTCCCTCCGTAGGACCCCGTCAAGCTCCTCTAGCAGCACAGAAAAGTCTGTTCAGCTGCCCTGGGTGCCTCCCGTCGACGAGAGCGAGGCGTTCAGTCGTCGTGCTCAGCGGTACCTCGAGCTCAGGACGGAGGCGATGCAGACGAGCGGCGCGAGCGAGTGGGAGTGGGGCGATCTGAGGACGTGGAATCTGGTGGAGGAGGATGAGGAGGGGAGTGGGAGGGAGGAGGGCGGAGAGGGAGAGGAGGAACGGCGGATCGTGCGGAGGGGAGCAGCGAGGTCTCCTTCGCTGGCTTGGGCAGGGTCTTCCTCCCGCACCCTCCAGTCCCCTTCTCCGAGCCACCACTCGAGCTCTCTTCGCCAACGAGGAGCTCTTCCAGCTCGACCCTCTCCAAGAGCGACACGCGTCGCTCTCTGCGTCGCCTCTCCTCGCCACCGTCGACCATCCTCGACCACGAAGGTCGTCGTGTCCTCTCCTCTCGCCACCGCCTCTCTCAAGGCTCTGGTACGCGACCCGTTCCCGTTCGTCGAGTCAAGAAGCAATTCGGAATCGGCGAGGAGGAGTCGGATCCGGAGGAGCCGACCTCGCCCTACTCGACTTCTTCGGCGTCCCTCCTCTCGCATTCGCATTCGACGTCGCATTCGTACTCGCACTCGTACTCGCATCCTCGTCGTCCTCCATCGCACCAACGCTCCCACTCGCTCCCTCTCCAATCCTGCTCCCTCCCGCCTTTCAAGCACCCTCCCCTCCGCTACGACCTCCCGCCCTCCTCCCCTCCTCCACTACCTCACAACCCGTCAATATCCCACTCGAATCTCGACCTCTTCCAACCCTCGCAGCCCTTCCGTCGTCGCTCGGCCACTGCCGACCTGAGGGCGACCGTCGTTCCTCCCCGCGAACCACTTCGTCGCGCCTCGTTAGAGCCGCAGGGGACTTGGAGAAGGTCTTCGGGAATCGGAGCGTACCATGGGGAGAGCGCGAAGACGTGGGATGGGCATTTGGTCGAAGATCGCGAGTCGGGGTTGCTCAAGGTTCGTCTTCTCGTTCGATAGGAAGTGGTGGAGGTGCTGATGACCTTGAGCAGGTTGCGAATCCTGACTCGAGACCTTCGATAATGGCGACGATGGTGGCAGCTTGAGAGCGAGGAGGACTTTGTTGTTGTGCACCTTGAAGAAAAGTACGTTCTTCGCTCGCTCGCTCCGGAGTTCCGCTAACCGTTCGCTCGCTCGTCGCTCGCAGATGGATGACTGGCTCCTTAGGGACTTGAACGACGCATTTGTTACAATCCTACTAGCCACCCGGTTGGAATCCATGAATACTCTGCTGTACCTCGATCACGCCTCGTGTCCACCACCCGAGATCGAAGTCCCTCTCGAAGGATTCAGCGACGTCGGAGCTTGCGACCCCGTCGTCGAATCTGGATTCGTCAACTGCTCGAAGAATGGTCAGCGTACGCCTTCGCAAGAACGAGAAAATCCCGCACGGTCAACCCTCCTCGCTCCGTCTCGACCAGCGGCAGACTCCCCCGACTATCAATAAGCCCCTGCATCCACGGCAATCCCTTTTCGTATGGGTGCGGGAACCGTGCAGCCGCTTCCAGCTCCTCCCGCTGTTCGAGCGACATCCTCCTCCCCTGCGCTCGAGCGGGAGGGTGCGTCGTTCCGAATGAGATGTGGCGAGGAGAGGCAGGAGAGAGGCAGGGTTCGGCGGAGTGGAAGTTGGTGGAGGAGTAGGTAGTGGGGACGGGGGAGAGGGGTGGAGGGGTGGGAGAGGAAGGGTGCGGGTGGGCGGTCTGGGAGATTGGAGAAGCAGGGGACATCATGAGGGGTGTGGCGGCGAGGGGCGAGGGACGATAGGGAAAACTGGTTGAAAGACTGAGCTGAGGAGGCTCGTTGTCGGTCGTTGTAGGAGTTGTGAGGGCGATGCGGGGAGGAGGAGGACGCTCGGAGTCGGAATCGCTGTGGCGGTGCCGAATGAGAGGAGCCGTCGAGTCGGCTTTGGAACGTCGCGAGGTCATCGAGTCGTCGCTGAAGTGGGGAGTGCTGGCGCTCGTGTCGAAAGCCGGCTCGAGGGAGTCGTAAAGCGATTGGTGAGAAGCGAGGGGTGGGACGATCGCTCCTGGACGATCGGTGTGGTCACGCTCCGATCGACGATAACGGGTTTGAGCGAAGGGGAGAGGTCGGGGGAGGAAGGTGGGGATGGAGAAGTGGAAGAATGGCGGCGGGAGCGAGGTGGCGGAGCGAGGAATGAGCTGCTGCTGATGTCGGAGGGGCGTCCTTGCGAGGCGCCGTACGGATTCGTATCGCTCAAGTCCGACACATCGGCGACGTAATCCTTGTCCTCGCCGACTCCAAACGAATCCTTTCGCCTCGAAATGCGCTGAGGATGAGGGACTGAGGGGGTCGATTTGATGGTCGAACGTCGCTTCGTGAGCACTCGATGTCCCCTCGCCACCGTCGTCCTCGCTCTCCCGTCGCTCGAATCGGAGACTTCAGTCCTCGTCGATCTCGCTCCACTCTTGGGAAAGAGCGACGGTGGCTGGTACCCCGCTGGAGGAGGAAGCGAGCTCGACGACCTCGTCCTAGCCCTGCCGTCTCGCCAGTCAGCTTTCCCCCTCAGCACCAAAGCCAGAAAGGACTCACGATTCCCCTCTCCCAGTCCCAGCACTGCTCCCGCTCCACTCCCCCGCATCTACCTCATCCACCGGCATCTTTCTCAGCCTCCACTCGCGCTCCTCCACCTCCACCCTCTCCAATGCCACCAGTGGAATCTCCTCCCTACTCGACTTCGAGCGCGTCGATACCGTCCCTTCCAGGTCCTCCCGCTGCTCTCGCCCAAGGACGACGAGCGCCTTCATCTTTCGGTACCAGTAGACCGCCGCTGCGATAGCGAGCACGAAGAATACGGGCGGGAGGACGATGGCGGCGATCCAGAGCTTCGACGACGCCATTCTTGTAGTCGAGCGAGGCTCTGCGGTCGAGGTTCTCCGTGGGGCGAGGGCGGTATTTTGGAAGTCTGCGAGGGAGGAGCAGGCGACCGGAGACCGTGGCGAGGGTGAGGTCGCTGGAGTGATGCGTAGAGAGAAGCTTGGAGCGCGAAGTTGAGTCGAGCGAGCGAAAAGGAGCGAGGTAGCGATCTAGTCCGCGGACTTTGCTGCGAATCTTCGACCACGCTGTGCATTGCGCTGAGCCGGCAGCTGGCCTCCTCCACCCCAAACATATCCCTCTCCATCTTCCTTCCTCCCTAGAGCTGCTCGTGTGCCTGGCGAGAGGACTCGGCGATGGCTCCTCCTAAGCGACGGCAGCGACGGCCAGGCGCCGGCAGAGGTCGAGGAAAGAGAGGTGCTGGTCGTGTGGAGAGAGGAATTCGTAGTGGCCAGCGAGCGGAGGATTGTCGAAAGAGGAGGAGGAGGAGGGAGGAGAGGTTCGTCGTCCTATCCACGCCGCGTCGTCCTCTCCACGCCGTTGTCGCCCCTCAATCGATAATCTCCAACGCTCCCAGTACGACGAGGTTCTCGACATCCTCCCTCGCCAGATAGTACTGACTCCCCTTGTTCAGGCTCAGCCGACTCCCGCTGACCGTCTCGACCTCTCCGACGTCCGTCAACACCCTTACGCTCACAAAGAGGTCGCGCGGTGGTTCCGCCTCCGTCCCTCCTCCCAACAAGTCCGTCGCGTCCATAAGCTGCGTCCCTCCTTGCCCCTCCTCCCCATACCAGCTCGTCTTGAACGCAAGACAGAGCTCCGAATACCCCTTCGCAAACGCCTCGTCCACCGGAGCCATATGCTTCCTCGTCTCCGTCTCCATCCCAAACGCCGCCGATAGCACTCCTCCCTTCTCCCAAAACGCATCCTTGAGCACCTCCAGCCGCTGCCGGTGATAAACCAGCAGCGCGCGCTTGTTCCGCTGCAGCGCGAGGGCTGAGACGGTGAGCTCGGCGATGTCCCCATCCGACGGCTCGACTTGAGTGGAGAAGATCTCGGAGGCGCGGACGAGCTCCCCGTCTAGGGAGTGGGATTCGCGGATGACGGAGCGGACGGTGGAGGGGTTGTAGGCGAGGAGGGTGCGCGTTTGGAGGGAGCGGTGGGATTCCGTGACGAGGGCGTTGCCGTGGTCTCCGAGCACTACGGGAGAGTTAGCTACTTGAGCACGAGCAGGAGGAGCGCAGCAGAGGAAGGACGCACTGGTGGAGCTCGAGAGGGGTGGGGAGGAAGTCGCGTCGAGTAGCGCGAGGTCGGTGGGGGCAACTGGAGGGGTAGCAGGTGCGACGAGAACGGCAAGGGAGAGCAACCAGTACCTGTAACCTGAAGCAATCAGCACTTGTCCCTCACCCACGGCTTCCCAGCCACACGACGCGCGAGAGAGGGATCAACAGAGAGGCGAGCCCTCTCCAGCCTCCCCTCCACAGCTTCCCTCGCCTCAAGAGCAGCAACAACCTTACTAGCTAATTTGTATTCAGGCACTCTGAGCTCTGTGCGTGGAGTGGAACGGCGCTGGAGAGTTGAGATGGGAAGGCGACGGGCGGGAGAGTCGGGAAGAGCGAGGTCGTGCTGAGATGGGCAGGGGAGTACGATTGCTGGGAGGAGAGCTGAAAAGGGCGTGTATCGGCTGCTTGTTTGGCGTAGCTTGCTGGCGTTGGCGAGAGTTGGGGAAGGAGGCGAAGGGAAGACGCCGCCGACGCGGCGCCCTCTCTCCTTCTCCCCGTCACCTCTGCTCCCACTTCGCGTTTCGTGTCGCGCACTTCAGCCATGGTAATCTGCTCGAGTGGTTTGAAGTGAGCCCCAGCTTACTCCCAGTCCTCCAGAGCGCCGAAGAGTGCTCCCAGTGCCACCGTTCCGGCGAGTCTTCGCGACCTTCCCACCGTCGCCACTGCTCATGAGTCTACTCCACAGCGCCTGCTACGACTGAAGGTGGAACGCCGCTAAAGCGCTTCATGGTGTGCCCACTCTGCTTGAGCTATTTCGGCGTCCGGACGCCCTTCTGCAGCGAGTAAGCTCACGTCTCCGTTCGGCGCTTTACATCTCCGACTGACTGATCCGCGCAGTGTCTGCTACAAAGCGGCGTGGAAGACGCACAAGAAGCTCATGCACGCTGTGTCGGGCTTTCGGAGCGTTTCTCCCGTAAGCTCCACCACCCGCGAGAAAGAGAGACGCCAGCTAATCCTCCCCTCGGATGGCGCAGGACACCTTTCCTCTCTTCATCACGCCAGCTTCTCGAATATCTATCACTAGTCCTCGTCTTCGTGAGCTCCTTTTCCGCCTCCGTCCCAGCCCATTCTGATCCCCATCGCAGTCCTCCGCGCTGTGACCCAAGAAGGTGCACCTCTCATCGTCCCCTCCCTCGACCCTCACTGACGCGCGCAGATCTCTACCGAGTCTTTGATGTCAAGCGAGAGCGCGCCGTCAGCCGAACTCAAGTCCGTTCACCTCTCCACCCGATCACACCTCGCTCACCCTCTCCCCAAGCTCTACGGAACTCCGACTCGCTTGGGCGATATTCAAGGCATGCACGAAGGCTACGTGCTCAACAGTATTCCTGCGGTCGCTTCGACTGGATCACGAATACCATATTCTCGCACGCGATACGTCTTTGCCATCACGCCGAGGAGGAATGAGGCGGGAGAGCTGCTGCTTCGAGCGAAGGAGTCGCCCGAGGATATCACGCCGTTGAACGAGAACGGATACATTGGGAATATCGGTGCGTCGGATTTACAGTTGAGCAGCTGGACTTGGAACTGATGGCCCCTTCGCAGCGGTCGAGTTGGATGGAAGCGACGTGCGGTACGGAGCGAGATCGGGCAAGGTGTTCAGGCATCCTTCTGCGGCGGAGTTAAAAGACAGCAGCGGTAACTTGTGTGCGTACTCTCGTAACAGGTCTTTGATTCCAGCTAATGCGTTCGCAACAGTCTACGAGATCCACCCGAGGTCTGCGCACCTTCGCAAGATTCCCAAATCCCTCGCTGATCTGCTCTTCGCAGCTACTGGAACCAAGGCGTGATGACCGAGACCCTAACGCACGTTATTCGGTACGCCTTCGACGTCCTCCGCCTCGGCAGCGTCCTCATCGACCCCGTCGTCGGCAACGAAGCCTCAACGAAGCTTGCGAAGAGTTTCGGGCAGTTCGTTCGGACGCAAGCGAATCCTCACCGCCGGAGCGTACAGCAAGATATCTACATCGTTCAGCGGGAAGCGTGGTACGAGGGGGAGAAGAAGCGCGAGGGAGGAACGAAGGAGGAGCCGAAGGAGGAATTGGAGGCGAAAGCTTGCCGCTGGTGCGTTCCTTCTTTCTCTCCGCTGCTGAGGGGTTTCGGGACTGATGGTAACGCTCGCAGGTGTATGAGGGCCGACTCGAACGCGCTCGTCAAGTGCGCTCGATGCGATTGGGGGTGGTATTGCACCAGCGCGTGCCGGAACGCCGATGCAGTCTACGTTCAGGGACACACGCGTTCCTGTCCCTTGTAAGGACCTTATGTATCGTCGTGTTAAGCGATACGCCGTTATTTGTCGCCGCTCCGTAGCGCGGAACCACGGGCGCAGCTGGTAGCCCCTCTCACCTAGCGGCGCCATGACCCCGCGGAGGTCGCAAATTCGTTCCTTCTCCCTCTCCCTTATCCCATACGCTCACTTGGTTCCTAAGACCACGTTCAGCTCCTTCGCGCCGTGGCTCCACGCCGTCGCAGCTCCATCACACCTCAATCCGTCTTAGCCTCCGCCAGACGCCTGCTGCTTCGTCCAAGCTCGGCACGGGCCCTGCTCGTTTTTTTTCTCGAAGCGGGAAGTGTACCCTGCTCCGACGCTTGCACTGCTTGCAGGCTGAAGATAGCCTCTGCTGGCGACGCGACTTCGAAGGCGAGGTCCAGAGAGGTTTCGCTCCTCGAGGGGTCGGATCCGCCTGGATTCGCGAGTATCTTTCGTTGGTGACTCTCTCAGAGGGAAATACATTAAAGCTACAGCGTACCTCCGAAACGAAGGGGGGGGAACAGGCGCGTGTTCGTCGCGTCCAAAACCTCGTCGATCACAAAGTTTCGCAAGCGAAATCCCGAAATCTCAACGGCTCGATTTTCCTGTTACCGTGTTTGGTCGACTTGGCGCGTATTCTTCTTTCCCTCTCCCCTCTCGACATCTGTTCCTCCCCCCTCGACTCCTTCCATAGTCGCGCCTGTCCCTTCCTGTATCTCTCTTTGCTCGACAGCTCGACAGCACATTCCTCCCCCTCGCCTTGTTTTGTTCGCTCTTTTCTAAAACCTTGTACCCAACCAACGAGGTGAGCATCTCCTCTCCAGGCCTCCCCGTTCCTCCCTGACGCGCCTTCCTGCCGTGCAGACACTCCCCACCGCGACCCCCTCCTCCCCCCTCCATCACTCGCCGTCACGATGCTCGCCGCGAAGAAGTCTTACAACGATATTCGTTCCACCACTCCTACTCCCAGCGACCCCTACGGCCTTCGTTCGTACGCGCTCTCACAGGGATCAGCGAGTACGCCTGCCGTCACCCGCGTCGCCGAACCCTCGGGACTTGGGATCGCCGAAATGGAAAACACCGACGCGTCCGGAGGAGAAGTCGTGCACGCAGGGAAGGAGGAGGGACTCTCGGCGCGGAGCAGGAAGGATTCGGGAGGGACAAGGGTGCTCTCGAAGCTCTTTTCGTCTTGGGGCCGCTCCTCGGACAAGAAGAACGCGTTAACGTCGCCCATCACTCGCGCCGAACCTTCTTTTGTCATCGCGTCGCCTTCTCCCCCACCCCCTTCGACCTCCACCTCCCTCCCTCTCGGCTTCCCCGCCCCTCCGCCAAACACTCGCCCCGCCGACTCCCAGCCCTACCCTCCTCCTCCTCGCGCCCCCTTTCACTACGTCCCCCCACCCCAGTCGCGTCCCCAACCTCACGCGTCCGCCTCCATCGCCCCCCACATTCCCCAGCGCGCCATTAGGTCCAGTCACTCCAACTCGACGGTCTCGACCTCGTGCTCGTCGTTCGCCTCGACGTCGGCCTTCACGGACGAATGGGACTCGAGCTCGGAAGCTACCAGTCTCTCGATAACTTCCTCCCCCGACAGCTCGCCTCGCCGCCACGGGAGGAAGGGCAGCAAATCGAGCAACGGACCGCAGCGAATGTGGCGCGTCAAAGGGCTGACAGAGCCGCAGATCGAGGAGAAGGACGAGACGGAGGTCAGCACGCGCTCGAGGAACTCGACTCCCATCCCTTCCTCCTTCGTCGAAGCCATGTTTGCCGAACCCTCCACTCCTCCTCGCCTCAAGCGTCTTTCGGCCTCGTCGACCAAGCCCTCTCCCTCCTCTCCTCCTTTCAACCTCGCGCACGAAAAGGCCGCGAGGGCGCGTAGCAGGAGCGCGCAGGATTCGCCCACCTCACCTGGATCGTGCGGAGATGCCGACGACGAGGATTCGCCGCGCGCGAGGAGGAAGGAGAGCGAGGGGGAGCTTCTGGGACCTGCGGACGTCGCGTTCAGCGCTCGCATGCGGATTCCCTCGATTCGGTTCGAGGGGATCTCGATGGACGAGGTCTTCGCCGAGGTGGAGAAGAAGATGAATGGCGAGGTCGCGGGTGGAGTCAGTCCGACGGAGAAGAAGTCGAAGCGCAGGACGCGCGTCTTCAGCATGTACCGCCCGATGAGCAGCTTCGCCGAGAACACCACGGTGGGATCCGCCTCCTCCATCTCCTCCAACGCATCGAGTCACGACCCCATCTCCACCCATTCCTCGCTCGACTCGATCTCGTCGACCTCGAGCCAACCCCTCGACACTCCTCGCCCTCGTCCTCCCAACCCTCGTCGCCCTTCCCTCCGCCCCAGCCCCCTCAACGTCGCCGCAGCCAACTCCATCATCATCCGCGAGCCTCGCCCCTCCTCCGTCACCCCCACCGCCGCCACCGCCGCCGCCGCCCGAGCAGCAAACGCCTGGTCCCCTCCTCTCGCCGGCGCCTTCTCCCCCACGCGACCGACGCGCGACATCTTCTCCCCTGGACTCGACAAGGCCTTCTCCGCCTTCCCCTCCGCCGGACTCGGTGAAGCGTTCGTCCAGTCCCCCGCCTCGAGCAGCCCGGCGACCATGCGCGGAGTAGACCTTCCCGAAGTCTGCATCTTCCCTCCTTCGCCGACTCGCAGGGGAAGCGACGATACGATCTCGGGAGTCACGACGACGCGGGTCGTCGTTCATGAACCGAAGCGAACGGTCAAGACCTCGAGCCGCGCCTCGACCGTCCCTCGCAAGTTCGTCGAGCGACACACGTACACTCCTTCGCAGGAATCCGCCACCCTACCCCTCTCACCGGCATTCTCGACCTTCTCGAGCAGCGGGACCAACTCTCCCGTCTTCCTCGACGCCCTCTCCTCTCCCACGTTCGACAAGAGCAGCGACTCCGAAGCCGAGGACGCCCTCTCCAACCTCCTCGCGAAACTCAACGCTCCTCGCACTCCTCCCTCCTCCTCCCTCCCTCGTGTCCCCACCTCTTCCCCCGTCTACGAATCGGACGACTCGGCGACCCGGTTCGGAGACGCTCCTCTCACGATCAAGATCCCTCTCGGCATTCCTACGATCGTTTGCTCTGAAGGGCCGTGGGAGGATAGTACCGAGGAGCTCAAGACGCCGAGGGGGACTACGCCGACGTTCGTTTTGACGCCGAGTTCGTCGACGGATTCGACAACCTCGTTGGTCTCCCTGGCGGGGACGGAGGAGAGCGAGACGGAGAGCGAGGTGGCGGTGGTGATGATGGGAGAGCGGATCAGCTGCGGGTACGATATCGGGGTGGCGATGTAGCTGGTGCTTCTTTTGATAGTGTAATATTGGGTGTTCTTGTTTACGAGAACGGTCGGAGAGATGGTACGAACGAAATGTGGAGTTGTTACAGAAACATCGAACAAGGCCTACGCGGCTCTACATCCCCTTCGTCTCGATCCTCTCCCCGCACGTCCCGAACAGCTTATCCCAGAACCGAGACTGCTTCCCACTGCGAGCGAACGAGGTCAGCGCGATACAAGCTCGGAGGAGGAGAGGACGCAATAGTTCAGCCCGCTCTTGCCGAACCGGTGGTGGAGCTCGTGATCTTCAACGCAGAGCTCCATATCGAAAGGCTTGAGTACGAAGAGGATAGGGTGGGGCCAGTTGGCACGAATGCCAGAGTGTCCGAGCATCTCGACGTACTGGAGAAAGGCGGCAGATTAGCGAAAATTCGGCAGCGAGGAGTGAGAACGACGTACGATGGTGTAGCAGAGCGTGAGGTACAACTCTGAGAAGCTCATCGGAACGAGGAGGGTAGCAGCGAGGGGGACCAAGGCGATCTCGATGCATTCTTGGTAGTCGCCAGCGAGAATCGCGAGAATCCTGGCGACGAAGAGGTCAAAACGAGCTCGCACGATGTGGATCTGAGGAACGTACGCGGAGGGATGTTTGGTGGCGTGATGAGCCTTGTGAATGAACCATAGAGCGTCGACTTCGTGGCTCGCGCGGTGGTAGCAGTACTGGAGGTGGGAGCGTCAGCAGCGGTTCTCATCGTCATCGAAAGGAGACTCACGAAGAAGTAATCGAGAGTGAGCTGCCACGCAGCGAGACGTAGAGGGTAGGTCCAACTGAAGCCAGCGAGGGGGTTGACGGCCGAGTCGTAGTGAAGGTAGAAAGCTGCGCCGGTTCGCAGAAGCATGTAAAGGGTGATTCCCTTCGCAAGGCTGTTGACCGAGGCGTCGGGCGTCCTATCGCGACCGATGTTCTTCTCGTCAAAGGTGCCGTAGCTGACGCAGTACCCTGAAGATCGTCGAGGAAGGTCAGCGAACAGAGCGAAGGAGAGGAAAGGCAACGAACAGTTCAGGCGCGCTAGCACTTGAAGCGCGAATCCCATGAATGCGAAGAGGTAGATTGGGTACGCAAGCGCCAGAGGCCATTTGAAGTCTGAGAAGCAACAGCAAGATCAGCGTAGTCCTCTTCCGTTCGACGAAAATCGACTCACTCGGGAACGCCCAGTAACTCAGGCCCTGAAGCACGAGCGGCAACATCCCCCTCGACAGAATGAACGCGTTCTCCCTCAAGACGCTCTGCGTAGGAACCGGTCCTCGATCGAGATCCTCGTCCTTCAATTCATGGATCGACTCGGGGCAAGTAGCCAGATTGCAGATGCGTTCCGCCGTCGTCATCTCTGAGAACGGCTTGAGGTAGAACGTCGAAGGTGGACGCCAGTCCTTGGCTTGACGAGTAGCCTTCTTGAGAGGAGCGGTCGTGGCGTAGGTGATGGGGGAGTCGGACGATGAGGTCGAGGTGTCCGAGAGGGCGGGGGAGGATGCGCGAACGGAGGGGGTCGAGCCGGTTAAGCTTGAACGTGCCATCGTGAGTTGCTGTTGTGGTCTCCGTCAAACCGCATCTTGCTCTGAAGATTAGACCAACTCGACGGCGTCCGGCGAAGCAATTTGAAGAAAAGTGTTCGTGAGATCGCCGGTCCGCCGTCGTCGCCCGTCATTCGACTTGGAAAGGCAGTCCTCTCCTACTGAATGGGACGGTGAGTGGTGAACGTGATTCTGCACGTACCGATCCCAGAAAGTAGCGAAGCCATCGGTGCCCTGCGCCTGAAAAAAAAAAATCGACCCTGCATCGAGCTGGCAGTCCAAGTCGCCGCGCACCCCGACGCTCCGTCGAAAGGCAACCAGAACCACTCGATTGAAGCATAAAGCAAAGCAGAGTACGCACTGCGAAAACATCGTACATCGTATTGCAGTCACGCCGCGCGAGGCAGTTCTGCGAGCACCATCCCTCGTTCCGGATACCTGTTCGACTACCGTCAGCTTCTCGCTCTTCATTCTCCACTCAGCTCAGGCAAACTCACCTCTCCCCAAAAGCCCTCACCACACCATCCTCAAACACCCTCTCCCTCCCTCCCGCAAACTGGTTCCCAATCGTCATCCACCCGCTCCGCAGGTTGTGCGTCCTCCCAAAGAGCTCGCATTTCCGCGCGTTCGGATGGTTGGTGAGGAGGCGCTCGATCATTGAGTAGAGCTCGTCGGGCTTGCGAGAGGTTTCGCGTACTTCGGAGAGGATGACTTGAGTGTCGAAGGAGGGGTACGGGAGGGGAGGAGGTGTGGGAGAAGTGCGACGGACAGCAACGAGGCAGTGCTGTAAAGTAGTGTATTAGAACCCCCTGTAAGGAATGAAATAACGCGCAGGAGAAGGGGAGCGAGCCGACGCACCTCCTTCGAGTGATTCAACCAGTGCCCCGTCCTCCCAGTACGAATGAGCCCTTGCAACTGATTCGTCTTGATCCAAACGAGCTCGTCAATCCTCTCGTACCTGCTCCAGGCCCATCAGTCGCGTCTCCTCGCACACGAGCTTGAGAGAACGCACCCCCAGGCCGCGAGACACTCCCTCCCCAGCTCCATCGCGCGTCCCGTAACCCATAAAAAGAGCAGCCCTCCCTCCTCCTGCATCAACCCAATAGGCATTCGCATCATCTCGTCGTCCGTGAGGGTTCCGTAGGGGAGCTGCGAGGTACGTGAGTCGGCTGAGCTCGCGTGCGGAGGCGTGGCGACGCACCTCCTGATGGATAGCCCAGGGAGGATCCGCAATGATGACCTCAAACTTGCCGAGCACGCTCAGGTCTGTAGAGCGCACGTCGAGGTCGATCCACTGGGGCGGCAGCACATACGGACCCTGTCCCAGCTCGCATCAGCTCCACCCTCCTCGCGGCGTTCCACAAACGCACCTCCGACTTCTCCTTGACCACAATCGCTCCATCCCCTTTCCCTGGATCCTCGAGCGCCCAGTGGACGTAGCGGCAGCTCTCCGAATGGCAAGTGTTGAGGTAGCTGCAGTCGCCTAAGGACTCGTCCGTGTGCGGGCGAAGAGCCTTCACAAAGTGGACTTTAGAGCATGCTGGGATGGGGCAGAGCGCGCGGGTCGAGTTCAGGCAGAGGGGGATGAAGGGTCGCGACGGTGGAGAGGAGGTGCGTTGACGCTTCGTCGGAGGTGGCTCTCTGCGAGCTACAGGGTTAGCCGTGCTGAGCGGGAGAGCTTAGTACGCACTCCGAGTAGTCGAGCTCGTCTTCCATCGGTGCTGAGGCTGAGGCCTGAGGTGTGAGGCCTTGGGCAAGCGACTCCGTCGCGCTGGTTGACCTTTGACCTCTCGCCCGCGCGTGCCCTCGTCGCAGCCCTCACGCTCCTCGCTCCCTTCCAGAATGAAACCACTTTGCTTAGCAAGGTGCGAGTTCGCCAGTCGCCCCCGATCCGCCGGCAGCTGGCCTTCTCTTGCTGACCTCTGTCTCCTCCTCCGGATCCCCTCACAGCTTCAACAACATGGCGACGATCCAATCCCTCCCGCCCGAGCCCGAGTACAACATCTTCGAGTACTTGAAAGAACCTCCATACCACTTCAACGCGAATCACGCTCTCTGCGCGCTCTGCCTTGTCGCGCGAGCCTGGCGAGAGCCTGCACAGTCGCTGCTCTGGCGGGAGCTAGTGCTGAAGACGTCAGTGGGGGTAACGACGAGCCACTGGCTTGCGAGTGGGGCGCTAGGGAGGTACCGGACGACGACGTTGACAGTTTTCGTGAGGCGGCCTGGTATCGCCCCGACGGTTCCGCTGGCGCTGGTGGTGGGGTTGTGCCGCGGGGTGGAGAAGCTTAAGCTGCTGGGGATGCGAGGTTTCGATACTTCTGCGCTTGCTCTTCCCTGCCTTGCCGGTGAGTTTTGCCTGCTGACCCCCTCCGGTCTTCGAGCACCGCCACACATTCCAGCGCTGATCCCCTTCTCTTTCGCAGACCTCAAGTCTCTCACTCTCGGTACCGACCCCAGCAACGTCCTTCCCCCTTCGGTCCCTCTATTCCAGCTCCGCAAACTCAGCATCCACGACGTTTCCAGCTTCTCGATCCCCCTACTTCAGCCACCTCATCTCCCACTGCACCCACCTCACTTACCTCGACCTCTGTAACAGCAACGAAATTTTCAACATCCCATTCTTCCTCAACGCCGTCGCCGCAAACCTCGTCATCCTGAAGCTCCCTCTCCTCCACCCCGAACCGACGCCGAACGACCCTCTCTGCCTTGCGCTGCGTCAATGCCGCAATCTCGTCGACCTGACGCTCCTGACGGAAGACGAAACCGAAAGTCTGCGGGACGACTTCGAGAACCCCTCTCCAGTCTCCCTCCTCACCGCCATCTCCCCTTCGGCCTCGATCCGCACCCTTCGTATTCTCCACCACTTCGAATTTGGATGGCTCAAGGAAGCTCTTAGGCTTTCAACGTTGCGGGAAATCAAGGGACTGGAGCTGGATGGATGGGGACTTGGTGCTGCCGAGGGGTCGGAGGAGCGGGAGGCGCTGGACGAGTGCAGGAGGCGCGGGATTCGCTGCCTAGGTGTGAGGAAGGCGTGGGGTCGTCATATTGGGAGGGCGACGGTTCATGCTGGCGTGGAGGATGGGCGCCGCGGGATGGGAGATGGGAGCGAAGGGTCTTGCGATGGGTCTTTTGCAAATGAAGTTCGTTACGAAGGGACTTCGCTCGCAGGACTCGCTGCCTCTGCTGGTTTTTCCACTGCCCAATCCTCAACTTACTCTCAACAGCCAACGCGTACACAAAATGAAGCTAGAATTAACCATCGCAGCAGCTTCGGCAGCCTCGCTCTCAATCGTCCATGGTACTCCGCCTCGTCCCTTCAAAGCACCATCATGGCGAGTGCGACCCCAACAATTCCAGCAGCTCCAACAGGCGCAAAGCTCGCTGCTCCACCCGTCACCAAAGTCTGTCGCGAGCGAACGAGAATCAGCTGCCGTCCCTCGCACGCGCCTGAGAACACTCACCTCCTGAGGAAGTCCTGCAGACCCCGTGGCGGGGGTGAGGGTCGCAGTAGGGCCTCTGTTTGTAGTGTAGGATCAGCTCCTGTCGCCTTGGAGAGGAGAGGAATTAATTACGATTAGGAAGCGGTTGCGAAAAAAGCGACGTCCGCACAAGACTGAGCGAACCGGCCGTTCGCAGGCTCGACATCCTCGGGAGGCTGTACGGGAGAAGTGGTTCAGCGAGATAAACTTGAATGGTGAGGTTCTGTACTCACGCATTCAACTTCGAAGCACGCAACAACCGCCTCCGCAACACGCGCGACACAGAGTCCTGCTTCTTCGTCAAATGCGAGGCCGTTTGCTGCGCTCACAAGGCCTCTGCAACTGCTCAAGCAGGCGCTCCTGAGGTTAAAGAGCGGACGCGGCTCGCCATCGGGTCCTACACCACTCGTCTAAACTCAGAAAGTTAGCGTGTCGCCCCTCCTGTCCGCAAAAGGAAGAGAACTCACGGCCACAGGGGTAAAAACCGAAGTACGGGCAACGGAGGCGCGACTGGCGATACCGGTGCTGCCTCCCAGGCTGATGAAGCTGTTCGGGGAGTAGTCGGTGAGTGCA
The DNA here is from genome assembly GCA_002917775.1 of Glaciozyma antarctica PI12. NCBI lineage: Eukaryota > Fungi > Basidiomycota > Microbotryomycetes > Kriegeriales > Camptobasidiaceae > Glaciozyma > Glaciozyma antarctica. Next base: position 641,389 of record KZ627154.1, on the reverse strand, counting down.
CATTCCTAGGGAAGGAGACGAGGGACGCACGAAGCCGCTGCAGATACGCTCAACTCCGAAGCTCGAACGATGTCTGAGGTTGCGGTGGCTGAAGCGGCGCTGACAGACCTTTCAACCGGGGTGTGTTAGCCATTTACTTTCGAGTTTAGAGAACAACGGCGAAGACTTACAATTGCGAAGCGAATCGGATCGCGAAGCCGACGTCGCTGAGAACGTTGGCACATTCAAAGGCTCGAGCCGCCCTCGCAGACTCCAGGTCCTCAGGGGCCTACAGAGAAAAAGGCGGAAAGGTCAGCACTACGTCCCTCCATATGGCTTTTGAAGGAAGCTCACGCAAACGTCCACCAGGCAGGCAGCAAACTCGGTGCCGTAGTTGGGGCTGGCGCAGAGGAGATCGGGCAGGAAATCGGTAGCGAATAAGACGGTGGTGGGGTCGAGAGTGTCTTTGCACGTGGTGTAGCAAGCAGGAACGACGGATTGTCGGCCCACGAGCTTTCCAACGGCGAGGGTCGACAGAGCGAGGAGGGAGAGGTAGGCGAGCGTGGAGGGCATGATGGTCGTGTTGGAAAGAGGGGAGGGCAAGAGAGGAGGGAGGAACGAAAGATTTAGGCGGAATGCGGAGGCCTGTAGTGGGGGAAAGCTTGAGGAACGCAGCCAAGCAGGCACAGCATGACAAGCCCAGCATTATTCCAACCCTTTTGAGCTCTTTTGAGTCGGAGCAAACACTCGCTGACTGGGATAAAGCGCGCCGCTGCCCCGCATCGCGAAAGCTGGGCGATAGAACCCATCTTGAGCGCGCCTTGGCGGGTCTAACCTCATTCCGGTGCTGTGAGGCTGTGCGGCTGTGAGCAGGTATTGGGCGAACGCCGAAGATTTTGGCGTGTCAAGACTCCCGATATGGAGCGCCACACCAAGGTGAGGGAGCAGAAACGCGCCAAGCGAAGCGGGCGGACCGAGAGGCCTCCCCATCGTCTTGCTCGCCACTGATAGCCGTCGATAGAGTCTTACGCTTCAAGATATCTCTTGTACGTATAAGTAGCCGCCGATCCGAAGTCGTCTGCGTCGTGTCGTTCGAAAGAGCAGATCCAGAGGAGGCCGTCCCTCCCCCTTCGAAGCAGGTGCGAAGATCAGAGGCCAGACTGCAACGACGTAAACGCACTTGCATCGAAGCCGTATCAACGCCTGCGCATAGCTTCAATCCTGCTGGCTCTGCCTCCCCTCCGTGTTCGCCGACGCGGGGCTCTGACGAGAGCAACGCCAGCCGGTGCCAGCAGCTCCTTTCGGGCGGCAAGGGTCAAGTCGGGCAAGCCCTGCAGCCACAGTCAGCTCCTTCATTCTTCCCAGCAGCAGCCACAGCCCAGCGCACCTCTGTCCTCCCTCATCCTAAACCACCTTCTCATCGGGAGTCGCAGTTTTGGTGGGAGCTCGCGGCAGCGGCTGTCGAGGAAACTTGCGTTGCTCCTCGCCGAGGACCAGCCGCTTGTACATGAGAATCGAAGAGGCGACGAGGAAGGGAGTGGAGAGGATGATGGCGCGGATGCTGAAAGAGAGGAGTGAGCTGCGTGGAAGGCGCGGTGAAGGACGAGGACGTACCGCCTTCCGTCGGGGCTGAGCTTAGCCATTCGTCAGGTTCCTGCGAGGGCTGAGCTGTCCTGGAGGGTCTCTTCCGTACGAGGGAACGTGGTAGGAAGGAGCGAGACAAGGACCTTTTTTGGCGGAGTGCCCCTTTCCCCTCTTCCCCCGACCACACCTCAGCCTAAGCCTTCTACGACTTTGCAAGGCTACGCCGTGCATGCAGCAACGACGACGACGCTTCAAAGTCGCAGGAACAGATGGATCCCAACCCGCCAAGTGCTCCTGCTCTCGGACCTGGAGCTGCGACTGGAGCTCCATCCGCCGTCCCTCCACCTCTCGCAACCCCCTGTAACGCCTCTCTACCGACAACCATGAGCTCCGAGCCTCTCCCATCCCCTCCTCCTGCCTCGCCAACCCTCGCCAGTCCTCCGCCTCCTCCATCTCCCCGAAAGCGTTTCGTAATTCCTCCGGTGCTTCTCCACCCCGGTATGGAGATGCTCAAGGTCTCAGCCAAGAGCGCGCAGAGGGTCAAGACGCGCAAAATGTGGCTCGAGGTCGGGACGGACGACAGCCACGGAGAGGCGGAGCTCATGGGGACAGGACTGGGAATGGGAACGGGACACGACGTTCGGATCTGCTGGGAGAAGAGTGGAAGAGGAGTGAGTGCAGTGCCGGCGCTTAAGGCTCAAGGAGCCCTGCTAATCGGCTTGGACGCAGGCACGAAGCGAGAAGCTTCAGTCGCGATCTCAGCTCTCCGTGACCTTCGCTTTGGAACCTCGGGCTCACCCTATCGCACCTCTCTGCACCTCTCCCCAATCCTCGAACCGCGCTGGCTCACCCTTATCTACCTTACCCCTCCGTCTCCGCCATCTCCGCTCTCGCCACTCTCCTCCATCCTCAGCAGCACTACGACGCCAAGCTACAAGCTCGTTCACTTTATTGCGCCGAGCGAAGAGGAATTGGAATTATGGAAGACGGCGTTGGAGAGGCTTAGGGAGGGAAGGAATGGAGTGCCTGGGCTTGGAGAGGTGGAGGATGCGGGAGCGGTGGGGGAGGAGAAAGTTGTCAAGGAGGAGGAGGTCCATCGGCTTTGCGCGAGATTGGGTATGGGAATGGGGAGAGAGGAAGTGGGAGCGGCGTTCAGAGTAAGCTCTCTCTCGCTCGTTTGCGAAGCAACATTGACAAGGAGCGACTGCAGAAATCGGCGGCGCCGAAAGACTCGCTCGACTTTGCGGCGTTTCAAAAGTTCGTCAAGTTGCTCAAGAAACGCGAGGAGATTGAGGAAATCTTCAAGTTGCTCGTCGGACACGACGTTGGATTCACGTTGAAGACGTGGACCACGTTCCTCATCGAGACGCAGCAGGTCCGCACCCTCTTCACTCCGCTCCTGCCCCCTGGTGCTGACCATGAACGCAGACTTCTCTCACGCCGCTCGCTATCGCAAACCTGCACTCCAAGTACGCCGACCCAGCGACGCACTTCGTCACCATCGAGGGCTTCAAGGCATTTCTCCTCTCCTCCGACAACCCCGCGATCAAGGACGACACGCAGCAGGACATGACTCGCCCGCTCTCAGAGTACTACATCAGCTCAAGTCACAACGTTCGCAGCTCTCTCCTTTTCCTTGTATACGACCTTACCGACGATTCGCAGACCTACCTCGTCGGGAACCAGCTTCAAGGCGACAGCACGATCGAAGGCTATATTCGTGCTCTACAACAAGGCTGCCGCTGCGTTGAGCGTGCGTCCTCATTTCCTCCATCTCAACTCCCACTAACCCACTCAGCAGTGGACGTCTGGTCCGGCGACGAAGGCTTCCCCATCATCACCCACGGCCGCACCCTCACCTCGTCCATCTCGGCACGCGACGCCCTCACCGCCATCGCCCAATACGCCTTTCTCGCCTCCTCGTTCCCCGTCATTCTCAGCCTCGAGATTCACTGCGATGTCGCGCAGCAGGAGAAGCTGGTGGAGATTCTCAAGGAGACGCTCGAGGAGAGATTGGTCGTGTGCAGGCTGGATGGAGGAGTGGGAGAGGTGGAGAAATTACCGAGTCCTTGGGAGCTGAGGGGGAAGGTGTTGCTCAAGGTGCGTAAGACGACGGCGTGAGCTGGAGGCGTAGACTAATGATGGCTGCAGGCGAAGAACTTGTTCGTGACAAATTCGGCGGGGACGGAGGTTGCAGAACCCGTTGAGATGGTGACTTCGTCGACCGAGTCGTCTGCCAGTTCGGATTCGGACTTTAAGCGAGGTGCGCACCGTCCTTTCGTGAACGCGAAGACAAGTCGCTGACGACGCCGTTGCAGTCCTCAAAGCCGTTCGCGGAAGCTTCACCGACCGTCGTCCCTCCACCTCCTCCTCCACCTCCTCCTCCATTATTCCTACTCCAATCCGCCGCACCTCGAACTCGTCAGTCACCAAACTGCCGATGTCGCTCGCTCTCGCCTCTCTCATCATCTACACCGTCGGCGTCAAAGCGCGTGGCTTCAACAAGAAGGAGACGTACGCCCCTACGCACGTCCTTTCCTTTGGCGAGAACCGCTGCGAGAAGATGATCAAGGACGACGGCGTCCGGAACGATTTCGTGAGCCACAATCGCGCGCATTTGACGAGAGTGTACCCCAAGGGATTCAGGGTCAACAGCACGAACTACTGTCCGCATCATCTCTGGGCAGTCGGCGTGCAGATGGCGGCGATCAACTGGCAGACGTTCGGTGCGTCGCGCTCTTCCTCGGCTTTGACTGTGGCGTTCGCTGACTTGAGGACGCAGATACGGGGATGCAGCTCAACGCAGCGATGTTTGCGCGAGCAGGACGGTCGGGATACGTTCTCAAGCCCGAGCTGCTGCGTCGCAAAGGCCCGGAGAAGGACAAGGAGTCGCTCGTCAAGACTGCCAACTTTGTTCTCGAGCTTGAGGTACGTCCTTCCTTCCTATTGTTCGCACGGCAGAGTCACTGACCCCGATTCTCGCAGGTCATCTCAGCGCAACAGCTCCCCCGATCCCGCGACGCCCTCGCAGGACCTCCCGACGTCGACCGCGCGCCTATGGATCCCCTCATCGAAATCACCCTCTTCGTCCCCGGTCTCCCCCTCCCCCTCCGGCGGCGTACCAAGATAATCTCGTCCGTCCCTCCCCCCTCTCAAAAGCTCTTACTAACCCCGTCCACAGAGGCAACGCCTTCAACCCCCTCTTCGCCTCATCCTTCCTCCTCCCTTTCGTTTCCCACCCTTCCCTCGACATGCTCGACCTCGTTTTCCTCCGCCTAGAAGTGCTCAACGCGCGAGGGAACGCCAAAGCTGCTGCCGAGGAGGGGAAGGGAGCTTTCGTCGGAGCTTACACGACTAGCGTCGGGGGGTTATTGGGAGGTGAGTTCGTGTGATGCGGGCGAGGAGTCGAGCTGATAGGGAGTAGGGTATAGGCATTTACCGCTTTATGATGCGGTGGGGGATCAGCATCTGTTTTCGACGCTGTTTGTGAGGACCAGCGTGAGGAGGGTCGAGGGGTTGGTGGTGGAGAGTTGAGTTGGGGTTTGTACGCATCTTTTCCGTTTGCATTGCAGTTTGGCATTCAGTCTCTCGTAACTCTCCTTACTCGCCACTCTGTGAAGGCGGCTGGTTCGCTGAGGATCGTCGACGTGGTCTCGCGGCGTCGCAAGGTCCTTAGGTCAGCGCGCAAGACCTTGTTCCGTGACTCTCTCGTGCCGTGCTACGAAAACGGAGAGACTTTGAGAGATGCACTCGCGAAAGCCGTTGTAGCTTCGAGCGAGAGAGGGCCGAGGCGCAGAAGCAAACGAACGAAGCAGCATGACAGCGACGCCACTCGCAGCTCTCCCTCACAATCGCTACTAAACGAACAAACTCGTTGCATCCTCCTCCCCACGTACATCCTGCTCCCATATAAACAAAACCAAGGTTATAAACAGCACTGCTTCAAGTATCGATTGGTGGTACATCAGGGGGATCCATAGGGGGTTGCTTGCGGCGTACGAATGCGGGAGGAGGTGTGGGGGAATGAGAATCCGACCTCATCTTCGCGCGGTCGACGGTGGAGGGCGTCCAGAGACGTCCGGGGTGGGTGGTGCGAGGAGGGGGGGGGGGGGAGGAGGGGATGTCGGAGGGACGGAGTGGATTCGAGGAATGGGAGGAGGGATGGGTGGGAAAGTAGTCGAGAGGTCGTCGAAGAAGAGGAAGGACGCCTAGTACTCGAATCCACCTCGCAAGATCCTCTCGCCGTTCGGGCTAATCTTCCTCTTCGGCCTCGGTCCTCCCACGCTCGCGCGACGGCTCCTATCGCCCGGCACTTCGAGGAGGGAGCTCTTCTCGCCTCCGAGGACGGGAACGGGGAGCGAAGGCGCCTGGGTGAGAGGAGTGGGAGGAGGGGTCTCGGGGGTCCGTCCGAAGGAAGGCGGGGAGGGAGGCTTGGGCTGTGTAAGAGTGGGGGTCAGCTCGCTTGCTGAGGGGGGAGAGGAAGGATAACGTACCTTGGTCCCAAACCCGAGGCTCATCCTCCTGAAGAGTCCAAAGCCCTCCGCCGGAGCACTAGTCGCCAAAGTCGCTCCCGCACTGCTGACCCTCCCGAGCGGCGCCATCATCCCGTAGCTCGTCGACTGCCCGACTCCAATACTCGATCGTCGATTGGGTCCACCGAGCGACGACGAAGGCGGCGAGGGCGGGAGTGCGCCTCCTCCCGCAGTAGAAGACTGAGGCCAGCCCCACCGCGCCCCGTTGGCGAAGAGGGTCGAAGGGGAGGTCGACAGTGCCGAGTGTTCGTCTTGTTCGAAGAGGGTTTCCTTGGTGGACGAAGGTCGGTTGGGCTTCATGCCGAGAGGGACGGGAGAGGTGCCTGGAGTCGGCAGGTCAAAAGACGCGGTGCTCGAGGCGTCGGTGAGGGAGGTTGGGCGGGACTGGGTGGCGCTGCTGAAGGAGGCTGAGCGGGCGTGGTGGTAGGCTTGGCTGAGCGAGTCGGAGGGAAGTGTGCCCGGGGAGAGGGAGAGGGCTGAGAAGGCTAACGAAGGCGGCGAGAGCGACGTGGCCGGGAGAACTGGGTTCGAAAGGGAGTGGGAACGGGAACGGGGAGGTGCTGCGATGGGTGGCGAAGACGAGGACGAGGACATGGGCGTTGGTGCGTTCAAGTGGAGGGGAGCGAACGTGTGCGTCTGGGGGATGGAGCGGGGAGGGATTTGCTGAGTCGAGGAGGCGAAACGGCGTCCTCCTGGTCGGGTGGCGTTGACTGTCGCGGTGAGTGGGCTGCTAGGGCTGTCTGCTGTTGGCCTTCGAGTGGCGGCGGGGTGAGGGAGGAAGCGAAAGAGCGAGGACCGAAACTCAGCCAAGTTAGCGCGGGGCCCTGCAATCGATGGCCGCCCGGCTGACAGCTGAATAAACGGACGACGACGACGACGACGCGGATTGGAGCTTCAATGGACGTGTAGTTAATACGACTACAGCGATCTATCAGGTCAACTCGCAGCGACAACCTCTTCCTCTTCGCTACTTTTCTCCCCGTCCTCGCTCTCGCTTTCACTCTCCTCTTCACTCTCCTCCTCCTCACTTTCTTCCTCCTCCTCCCCCTCCTCCTCCTCTTCGCTCGCATAAAAGTCCTCCAAATCCACAAACCCCCCCTTCCTCCCCGGCGCTCCGAAACTCACACTCTCCTCCTCCTGCCCGCTCGCAAAGTTCGTCGGAACAAGCACGACAGGACTCGCTCTTCCACTCCCTCGAGAATCGGAGCCAAAACCTCGTAAGGGCGTCGAAGAGCGGGAGGGGGAGGATGAGAAGGAGGAAGGGGATTTGAGGGAGTCGACGGTGAGGACGTCTCGGATTGTGGAGGGGGGTACGGTGGTTGGGAAGGCGGGGAGAGGGGAGGAGAAGGCGAGTCGCTTGCAGGGGAGAGCGAGAGCAAAAGAACCTAGTTCCGCGGTCGAGCGTTCTGCGGAACGAGCGATCAGCAGGGCGCAATGAAGCGACAAAGAAGCGCGTACCGGTGCCTAGCGAGTCTCCACCCTCCTTCCCGTCGAACAGCACCGCCCGCACCTGCTCCCCCGTCATCGTCCGCTCCTCCACCTCGCCTCCACCCTGCTCCTCCAGCTGAACCCCCTTGACGAAAACGAAATCGCTCAATCCTAACCTCGCTTCCTCTCTTACGACCCCCACGCCAGCGCTCGATAGCAAGCCCTTGAGGAAGCGTGAACGATCGCGAACTTGGTATGTTAGGTCGTAGCGTGCGAGAGTGGTGAGGTAGGTGAAGAGGAGGGCGAGGGTGCGGAGGTGAGGGGTGAGAGGCGCGAGATGGGAGAGGACGAGGAGTTTGGCGGAGAGGGTGAGGAGCTGGAGCTTCGCTGCGTCCGACTACAATGCCGTCAGCTGCAGATCAAATGGCTGGGAAAGAGTAGCGCACCTCTTCGGCGAATCCCTTCGCGCCCGATCGCACCGCATCAGGTCCGACCGATTCCAGCAAGCCCTCAGGCGCGAACTGCCCCACGAGCCAGTAGACGTTCGCCCGCGCCATAGGGGCCTTGATCTTCCCACCTTCCAGCAGCTCGACCAGTCTGCCGATGATGCCAGTCCGAGATGCGGTCGCAGGGAATTGGCGAGAGCGGAGGAGGGAGCGAAGAACGAGGACGGCTTGGGCGATAGTGACGTCTGTATTGCTAGCTCAGGAGAGGAAGGAAGGGAAAGGAAATAGGACAAACCGTTCTTGGATTGCGTGAGCTTGATGAGGGTTTGGAGGCATTCAGGAGCGACGGCTGGGACGCGCTGGGCGCAGATCCCAATCGCGGCGATGGCGTCAACGAGAACGAGTCTTCGACGTCCTTGACGTAGATCTGCATTGTTCGTCTAAGTCGCCGGTTGATCGTCGGAGGGAGAGAGAGAACGTACGAGGAACTCGGTGAGCAGGACTCGCACGTTGGCTTCCGACGCCAACGCCACCAGGATCCGTAACCGCACGCGCTTGCTCACGAGAGGCTCCGAGAAACGAACGAAGAATTCCGACACGTAAGGAGCGAGGAGGTCCTGAGGTGCGAGCGAGGTCAGCGAGAAGCCAGACCGTAGGAGGAGACGAGACGCACCGGACGTTCGTCGGCAATGACGGCGCAGTCTTCCAATGCGAGCGCCTGGAATTCTGGAGAGCTGTCGAGGAGTCGTAGGAGAGGCCGGATGATCTTGGAGAGGCGTGTGGGAGGAGCAAGGTAGTAGTGGAGTTTGACGACGCCAGAAACGACCTGCGAGCCTCATCAGCTTCGCGCCACTACCATAACGAATAAGACTCACCGCTGGATTCAAATGCTGCAACAGCTGCTCTGAAGCCTTCAAAAGCAGCTCCAGATCCGGATCCACCACCGCCGTCGTCCTCGGATCGACAAAGAACGTCCTCGCATACCGCAACAGCACCCGCAACAGCACGCACTGCCCCCACTCCTCGACATCCATCAACATCCTACACCACTTGCGGTACCCCGAATGCAGCAAATCCCACCGCGTAGGCCACACAGCCTCCCACGCCTCGAGCGCCGACCCGATCGTCAATGGCGACGCCGTGTTAAGCAACACGCTCAACGTCGGTAGTAGCGCGCTCCGGTTCTCATACGTCTCGTCCGCGCGCCACAGAGCCCTCACTGCGTCCGCCGCCGCTCGACGAACGTACCACGCCGTATCGCGAGCGCCTTTAGCGACAGCGACGCCGACGAGGGAGCGAATATCGGGGAGAGCCATGGCGGCGAGGGTTTTGATCGCTCCGGCGCGGACGAGGGGTTGAGGATCCGAAAGATCTTTTTGGTAGGCGTTGATGGAGAGGAGGGCGAGTTCGGGGGCGGTGGAGGCGCAGTGGATGATGTAGAGGGAGATGAGGGTTCGGGAGGCGAGAGGGGTAGAAGGAGTGAGGAGGGAGGTGACGAGGGGAAAGAAGGCGGTTACGGGGAGGTCTTTGATCATCATCTGGCGGCGAACAAACGTGAGTAGGAGGTGAGAATGCGAGGAGAAAGACGCACGGCAATTACGCGCTTGAGGCCTTCGGTCCGCTCGCTCTCACGGCGAGAGGCCAGCATCCGCTTCGTCTCCTCGATACCAGCAGCGGTGACGACGGTGCCACTCTCGAGGTACTTGCCAGATCCTCCTCCGCTGCCGGAAGCGAACGAGTCGACGAGGCCAAGGTCGCGAGAGTGTTCTAGGAAGAGGAGGTAGTCAGCCAATGTTCCAAATTCAAGGTCAGCAACCTGTGATCTGCGCAATGGACGCAGACAGACGTCTTGCCATCGCAGAGAGAAAGCGAAGGGAGTCACATCCGCAGAGCCGTCTCACTGCGCTGCCTCGGAATCTTCGTTGCTTCCTCCCCCATTCGTCCAGCAATCTCAACACGCCGCCATTCAATCGATCCGAGCCCCTTGACTTCAACGCCTTCTAATCTACATCGTTGTCCTCCCCTCGAGGGGGCCGCCAATCGTAGAAGAGGCGTGGCGAAACCAGGAGCTCGTATGGGCTCTTGCTGGATGCGATAAATATCTGGAGAGCAGGGAAGGCAATGCAAACTATTCTCACTACACCGTAGACCCCGCCGCACGAGCGTGCGGAGGACTTCATCGGAAGGAGAGGAATCGCAACGCCCTCGCTGCCTCGTTCTTGACCCAGAGTGATACAGTCGCGAGCCGTAGCGGGGGCAGTGTACGAGTGCTTTATAGAGAGCTCATCTTGCCTAGACAGGCTAGGCAGAACACGCTCCGTCAGAAGCCTGAATCCCCCCCCCCACAGGCGCAGCTGGCTTCTCCAGCCGGTTCTGCGTCGTCAGGAAGGCGGACCACTTTGCTTTAAAAGCCCAGTGCCTGAAATTCGCAGTCCACGAACTGATCCGTCAGCTCTCCTGCTCTAAGAGCGGGATTGCGAGACGGAAGCGCCGAAGCACCATCCCAGACTCCAGCTCGAGAGGGGCTCCTCGTCAAAGGCAGCAGCTGCTTCCAGCTCCCACCCAGTCTCCTCATACCAGCTCCTACCACACTGCCCTCTGAGCAGAGCTGCAGCTCCACGCTGCCCTCCCACCGTACCCACGAGCCACCTCCGAGCATCAAGCTCCCCCTCTTCCCTCCCACTCGCCGCCTCAAACCCACTGCGGACTCACCAGCCAAGTTCTCCCCCAATCGCTGGCCCAACCGAGTCGCGTTCGACTTGAGCGAGTGCAGCGTCTTCTCCGCCATGACGAGCTCGTCGCTCCGCCGAAGGGGTGGTCGAGTTGTCGAGCTCCTGGGGCGAGGTACGGTTCAGGTTATGGAGCAGTTGGATCGGGTGGAGAGAGTGGTTGGACTGTACGAGTCTGGAGAGAGCTGAAGGCGGCGGGTGGACGGTTGGAGGCGAAGAGGCGCCGTCCACGAGCTGTTGCCTGTCTGCCTCCTCCACTCCCTCGCCAGTCTCCTTCTCCCCCAGCCAAAAAGACTCCTTCGCAGTCATGTCCGCCGCTCCTTCTTCCCCCGTCGTCGTGCCCTCGGAGAACGTCCTATCAGCCAAGGCAGGTCCATCTCTCTCAGCTCTCTCAGCAGCAACACCCCAGCTAACCAGTCCTCCTCTCCTCCCCAATCCACGCCGACCTGCACGCCATCCACCCTAACCTTCATCCTCTCCACCGTACTCGACACATCCGCCATCTCGTCCCTCCCCATCGCCCAACTCCCGACTCCCGCCGACCTCCCCCTCCCTCGCACAGACGGATCTCTGCCTCTCCAACGCCATCGTGAAAGCCGGTCTCGGCTTCGGTGGAGGAGTCCTCGCCAGCGCCATCCTCTTCCGCCGTACGCTCCCTCGCCCGCCGTCAGGAGGAAGGAGGCTAATCAAGGCGGTTCTGCACGCAGGTCGGCCGTGGCCTGTTCTCCTTGGATTGGGATTCGGAGCGGGACAGGGATACAGTGATTGCGAGCGCGTGTTCAACCCCGCTTCGATCCCGGGCTTCGTGATCGCTCCTTCCGCTGAGGGCGTCGTAGTGAGCTCCCCTTCCTCCCTCTGTCTCTCTCCTCCCGTTTCGAGAGCTAACCCAAGCGCAGGCACCTCACACCTCCTTCAACCCCCTCGCTTCCGCTTCCGCCGCCTGGGAATCCGCCAAGGACAAGGTCGAGGACGCCGTCGGACTTGGAGCCGCAAAGGTCGAGGAGGTCGAGAAGAAGGTCGAGGCAAAGGTGGAGAAGGTCGAGGAGAAGGTTGAGAAGAAGTTGGGGGATAAGAAGTGGGTGTAGAGGGGTACTGGAAGCAGTGGAGATTGGCTGTGAGTGGGATTTGAGAGCGCAGGAGGACTGCTTTCGAGTGTGGATGGGCTGCGATGCGGGGGACGGTGCGAGTACTGGAGGACTGGGACGACGGCTGCCGACTCGGGAACGGATCCCTTCAAGCTCCGCAAGAATCTGCGTTCGCTTTCTCCTGCTCGAATCCGCGTTCGCTCCTGCTCTCGTTCAAATTCGTAAACCCCCTCCCTGCGGAGGCACCTCTTCTTTGACGTTGAGATGGGTTCAGAGCAGCGTGTCTAGCGCAGAATTACTCGCTGATGCTCCTCCGCCATCGGAAACCAGCTCTGATCCTTCACGCCTCCCTCTCAAAACTGAAGGAGAGCGACGGCCCATCGACTCGAGCTGCGAGACGACCTTGTAGAAAGGAGCGAGATGTCGATTACGATTAGTTCTATAGTGTGTCCTTATCTCCCTCCTATGCGCGCCTGGTGAAGGTAACATCCCTCGGCTGGAGGGGCATGACAATCATCGTCTGCGAAAGCGCCCCCTCATCAGCTCTCACTCGCTACGAAACGGCGAGGAGGAAGGAACGCACAGTGTAGTCGTTCCCAGGAACGGGCGTCTCCATCGTCCACTTGGTCTGGCGCACGAGGGTAGCGAGGATCGTTCCGAGCTGGAGGTTCGCAAACTGCTCTCCGATGCACCTGTGCCTTCCCGCTCCGAACGGCAAGTCTGCGAAGCCGCATCAGCTCAGTCACCCAACGAGTAAGAAAGGCCGGAACGCACAAGCCGACTTTCCGCCCTTGCTGATCTTGCCCCATCCGTAGTCCTCCTCTCCCTCGTCCTCGTCCGCCTGCGTCCCCTTCCCACCCTCAAGCCACCTCCGCTCGTTGAACTCGAACCCATCCTCTCCCCAGATCGCCTTATCAATCATGCTAACTCCAGGCGCAGCAAGGACAAAGTGGCCCTTGGGAACCGTGTACGTCTTGCCCTCGTCGCGCTTGTTGTGGCGACCGGGTTCGGAGGAGGGAGAGGCGAGAGAGGCGGGAACGGGGCAGTCGGAGATGACTTTGCGCATGATCGAGTGGATGGGAGGGTGCACGCGGAGGACTTCCTTGATGACGGCGCTGAGGAGAGGGGTTGCGAGGGTCTCGTTCTCGAGGGGCTTGAGGCCGCCTTTTCCATCCGAGTGGTATTCGACTTGCTCGGCAAAGAGTGCTTCCCTGTGCGAAGTTTAAAGGTTAGAGCTTTCGAGGACGCGGGGAGGAAGGAGACGCACTGGAGGTCGGGACGGTCACCGAGGTGAAGGATAGCCCAGGATCCGGTTGCGGCGGAGGTGTGTTGGCCGGCCATGAGGAGAGCGATCATGATGTGAGCGATCTGCTTGTCGGTGAGGGGCTTGCCGGTCTTGTACTCCTGGTTCTGAAGCGCGGTGAGCATGTCGAGATCGGGCTGCGCGAGCGAGATGAGCTTTCGCGTTCGAGGACATGGTGATAAGTACGCACTGCTTCGGCGGACTCGCGACGGCGCTTGAGGATGGAGAGGTAGAACTCGGTCATCTTGAGCTGAGCTGCGTCGCGGCGCCAGTAGGACGGTAGGGGAAGGTTGGGGAAGACAAAGTTCTGCGATCCAGAGCACGTCAGCTCTTAGCGTTCGCGCTACATCTGTGAGTACCTACGAGAGGAGTGAAGCCTCCATCGAGGTCGTGGTAGAGCTCAGCGAACGAGACGTCCATCGCCTCGCGCACGCGCATTCCTTGGAGCGTTGCGGACGCGGTGAAGATGGTGATCTGGGACGACACGGTGAACGCATCAATCTTGCTGACCTTCTTCTGCAAAGCACGCCGGACGCAGCGTCAGCTCCATGCCCTCCCACAGCACCTCGAGAGATCACGCACGCCGTCCGCAAAGATAGTCTGGTTGATGTAGTCCTCCACCTCGCCCTTGATAAGTCCAACGTAACGACGGAAGTTCTCCGTCGTGAGGCCGAACTTGACGAACTTCTTCTGTTCCATGAGGACAGCATTGGGCACGTCGTAGACGACCTCCGTTCCGAAGACGCTGTGCACGCACCGAGCTCGTCAGCTGTGCCCCCATACATCTCTACACAGCTACCCAGGTACTCACGGAGTGGTCAAGTGGGTGTACGCCTCCTCCGCGTTGACGTGTTGGAGTTTGCCGTTGAGGACGAAGCTGTTTCCGAGGGGGCCCAGGGCGACGGTGATGTTCTTGCCGAGGAGAGGGTACGAGAAGATAGGTCCGTACTGCAGTCCAGCAAGCGTGTTAGTCTCCAATCGCCTCCCCTGCGCCTCCCATCTCAGCCAGAACGGCACGCACCTTCTCGCGGTTCTCGAAGAGGAACTTGTAGGGATCCATGCCGTACGAGACGGCGCATCCAATGATGGGGACCCAGTGAAAGACCACTGGAGGCCGAGTGAGATCCCTGGGCCAGAACTGCGAACAAGGTAAGCTCGGCGGTGAGGTTGAGGAGGGGGGAGAACGCACCAGCTGGTAGGCGACGTTTAAGAAGATGATGCCACCCAAGACGGCCACAAAGGCGCCTAGGCTGACTGCTGCTGTCTCCAGGTACGAGTTCATCATTCCCTTGTCGTTGGGGTAGGAGTCGAAGGAACGAAAGCGCCGTCGCGACGAACCCTCCACGCTCTTTCTCCTCGCGGCGCGAAGAGGGCAGAATAGTTCTTCTCCTTTCGCAGCAAGCTAGCATGGTGGACTCCAGTCGTGGAGTGCTTATAAAGGTACGGCGCATCGATCCCAGGCAGAACAAGAGCGAACGAAGGAGCCCCAGCGGAACGCGATGCGCGCCGACCAATCTCGTCCCCTGCGTTCGCTGGACTTCTCTCTCGTCCTCAAAACACGCCCAACAAATCGCACAAAAGCCCTTGTTCCAGTTCAACCCAATCGCCAATCAACCCTTGTAGTACCCCGGCGCGATCCAAGGCATCGAAACGACCTCGGCCTTCCTCATCTTCTTGCGCACCTCGACGAGGACCTGCGTTCCCTTCTTGTTCAAGCCGTCCTTGGTCTGGATGTATCCCATCGAGATGTTCTGCTTGACCGACGGCGAGGGAAGACCAGAGGTAACGACTCCGATCTCAGTCTTTCCGTCCGCTGCGAAGATCTTGGCTCCCTCTGCGAAGCGTCGTTAGCGCGCTACAACAGCGGTGGAGAAGGAACGAACGCACCACGAGCAGGAGGACCCTTCTCGACGTTAAGCCCGATCCTCTTGCGCGACGTTCCGCCCTTCTTGAGCTCCGCGAGCGTGCGCTCAGCTCCAATGAACGCGTCCGCCGTCCTCCTGTCCTTGCCCACGAGCCATCCCAACCCCGCCTCCCCAACTCCAACCGACTCATCCAAATCGTGTCCATAAAGGCACAGTCCCGCCTCGAGCCTCAGGCTGTCCCGAGCTGCCAAACCGGCGAGACGGACCTCGGGCTGGTCGAGCAGCCGCTGAGAGACTTCGGCCGTGATGGAGGCAGGGAGGGAGATTTCGAAACCGTCCTCTCCCGTGTAGCCGAGACGGGCGATGTGAATAGGCTCGGAGAAGGAGGAGGAAAGGGAGAGAGGGGCGAAGATGGAGGAGGCAAAGTGGAGGTTCGAGAGGTTGGTGCCGGGAGGGAGGATGCGTGCGAGGGCGAGGTGGGACTTGGGTCCTGGTCGGGTGAATACGTTAGGAGTGGACTGCGAAGGAAAAGGCAGGAACATACCTTGCAGAGCGATGAGGCCCCAGCCGCTGAGGATCTCCATGTTGACCTGCTCCTTGTTACCGGCGTTCCACTCGTCGACGTTAAGCTTGAGCCACGCCAAATCGCGCTTCGCTCGGCCAGCGTTGGTAACGAGGTAGAACCTGCGGAGAGCCTCGTCAGTCATCGCAGGTTTGAAGCGGGAGCAGATGGACGCACTTGTCCTCGCTCCAGCGCGTGATCATGCAGTCGTCGATGATTCCTCCCTCGGGAGTGAGCATCACGCTGAGGGATGAACGCATCTGGTCGCCAGCCGCCTTGGGGACGGACATGCCAGCGAGCGAGGCGGGAAGGACGCGCGAGAGGAATCCAAGAGCTCCAGCTCCAGTGTAGCTGCGTCAGTTTCGCTAGTCAGTTTGGCATCAATGTCGGAGTGGGAGAATACGCACACAGTCTGGACCATGTGTCCAACATCGAAGAGGCCGGAAGAGGTGCGGACCTGGTGGTGCTCTGCGACTGATGGGAGGAGGCGGGTGGTCAGCACGCAGTCTCCTCGTGTGCGGGTTGAAGCCTGAAGAATGCCTTATACAGCCGACTCGAGCGCAGAGTTTGCTACGAGCTCGTAGCCGCAGCAAGCCCCGGCCAGGCAGCACCAACGTCAAGCGCTCCTGCCGCCCTCCCTCCTACGCGCTCCTGCCCACCGCACTCTCTCCGCCCTCCCTCCCCGCTTCCAAGCCTCCCGCACAAACTCAAAGCCTAACTCACCCGGTGAACCCGCGACGCTGCTCCCTTCAGGCGCCTCATAACTGAGCGGCATCTCGTACCCCGCAAACGGGACCATCTTCCCTCCATGCTCAGGCTTAGTGTGGAAATCGTACAGCGGCGTACGGTTGTACTTCTGCTCGGAGCGTACCGCTTGTTAGTTAACGCGGCTTTCGTTCGAGGAGGAGGGAAAGGGGGACGAACGGTGGTGGTGCTGGAGAGGCGCGCAGAGGCGGGCGCTAGACGGGCAAGGTGGCTGAGGCGGGGGAGACGGGCTAGGCTCATTGTGTTTGCTTGGGGTGGTGGTAGGAGGAGAAGAGTCGTCGAGGGCTGTTGCCTTTAGAGGCACTCGAGGACAGCGAGGGTGGTGAAGGTTGGCTAGGCTCAAGGATCACGCCGATGTTGACGCTACAAGCTCCGTCGTCGATGTTTGATACCTCGTGCTCTCGTACAACGATGCAGGACAGCGAGCCAAACGAGAAGAAGAGAGCGAAGATGCGAGGAATGGGGGACGTTCTCCGAGGCGAAACCTTGTTCGTTCCCAGCTTCGTCGACTCGACTCTACGCAAACAGCCCCGCGATCCCGAAATCCTCATCCTCCTTAAACGCCTCCAAAGCCCTCGCCGGCTGCCCATTAAACACCAATCCCCTGCTCTCCTCCCTGTCCATCCCCTCCCTAAACGCCTCATGCTCCTCCACCAAATGCCAGTCCTCATCGCAGTTCGGCGCCTCGAGCGAGCGAATCTTTTCGCACGTCTTGACGAAATTGAAGAGGGTGGAACAGTGGAGAGGGATGTCGAGGCGGAGGTGGGTGAGGGAGGAGGGGTCGAGAGAGCGGAGAACGGCTTCGCTGAAGGCTGTTCCGGCGATACCGAGGTGGGTGATTGAAGGAAGGGAAGAAAGTGTGGTGTTGAAGATGTGAGGGTGAGGGGAGGAGAGGTTGTGGAGCGTCAGGTGGGAGAGGTTCGCGTGAATGTTGAGAAAGGCGGCGAGTTCGGGAGGGTTGAGGCTGGTGCAGTCGATGAGAGAAAAGTTGGTGAGGGAGGTTGACGAAACGCCTGAGAACCAGAGGAGGTCGGAGAGGGTGAGGGGGAGGCCGACGAGGGAGAGGCGTTCACGTCGGTACGATGGTCGCCCTGCGCCTTCCGCTCGCGGGACCGGAAGGCTAAAGATCGTCAAGTAGAGGGAAAGCTGAGTGATTCCGCACCATCGAGGACTCGCAAGGACTTGGAAGAGGGTTCCGACGGTGAAGGACACTGAGGTGGCGACGGGTGTCGAGACGCGCGTGCTCGGGAAGACTCCTCCCGTCGGCGGTTAAGCTAGGCGACCAGCGTCCCTGAACTCCAGCGTGAAGGTGAAGGAATTGAGGCGGAGAAGGGCGAGGTGATTGTAGAAGGGTCGAAGGCTTTGACGACTGCCGCCGTGCGTGACGGTCAGCTCGAGGTGTCGGAGGTTGAACAAGAACCGGACGACAGAGAGGGCGCCCCTCGCAAGGGCAGCTTTCCTTCGGTGCCTCAGGTTCCCCGAAAGGCGGCGCTCGTACGACAAGCAGCAATGCGACGGCCTCCACAATATCTTCAGCATCTTGACAAGATTCTTGAGGCCGAGATCCTGTGACAAAAGGCTCTTTCTCGCCTCGCCCTGTCGCGAAGCGTCAATTGTGACGGTCTCCCAAAGCCATTTGCGGTAAATCGTCGCCCAGTCCGAACAGACGAGTCCGAACTTGAGCAGTTCCCGCCTGCTGATCTCGTTCGACGCAACCAGTTCGGCGAGGTTGTTGAAGAGCTGCTGAGGGATTCCGGTGCCGAGGGAAGCGATGAGCGACGTTGGCTTTGTCGGCAGCGTGCCAGGCGCGGTGCAGAAGGCGGTCTCGACGAAGTGGGAGGAGCTGTCCAGGACTGTTGCAAAAGGAGTCAGCTCTTTCTGATCCGCGCATCTGCAATGGACACGACGTACTGGTCTGCTCTCCGCGCCACTGCTCTCCAGCATGCTCGCCCGACGGCCAGCTCCACCTCCTCCTCAGCTTCACAGGCGGACTCCGCTCCTTAGTCCACCCATCCCAGATGGCTTGACGCTCCTTCTCTCGGATATTCGCTGGCATGTGGACGTGTGGGGCGTTGCGTGGGTGGAGAGGTGCGATTCGAGGAGAGCTTCGAGGAGGGGAGAGAGTCGTCGTGGCGCGCTGGTTCGTGCTGCGATCAGCTGCACTCCTCGACGGGATACTCAGGCTCGCGCGTACCTTGAAACTGAGCAGAAGCAGATCCAAGTCCAGTCGAGCGCGAGGTAGGAGGAAGAGGTCGACTCCTGCCTCTCCCCAGCCAAGTTCCTCCCGACTTCCTCTCCTCTCTTCCCATCACCATCACCCTCCAAACACTCTCCTCAAACTTCCCCAATGGCATCCTACACCTCCGCTCAGTTCGACAAGGCCGTCGAGATCATGTACGCTTCCTCCCTCCTCCCTTGCGCGTCACCACGTGCCATCCATCCTTGGCTAACTCCCCCCAACAGCGGCCAGCTCCCCAAGGACGGACCCGTCAAGCCCACCCAAGACGACCAGCTCGTCGTACGTCGCGTTCCTTCTCAGTCGGAATCACCTTCTTGCTTCGGAGCACGGCGGTTGGGGCGTTGGGACGGAAGGGGACGGTGCTGATGAGCTGGTTTCCGTTCGGCAGTTCTACGGACTCTTCAAGCAGGCCAAGGAGGGTGACAACACCAAGCCCAAGCCTGGAATGCTCGACTTTGCCGGCAAGTACAAGTGGTGCGTCCCTCCCTCAGCTCCCCTTGCCCGCCCCTGCCTCCCTCTCCCTTCCCCTTCCCATTCCCTCCACCCCACCACCCTGCCGACGTACTCCTGCTATCCCACTCCCGCGTCGACCGCCCGCCAACGACCCACGAGCTAACGCCCCTCGGAACGCGCAGGGAGGCGTGGAACAAGAACGCCGGTCTCTCCACCGAGGACGCCAAGTCCAAGTACGTCGCCTACTTCCTCGAGGTCCTCGAGAAGTCTGGCTCCGAGGAGGCTGCCGCGCTCAAGGCTGCCGTGAGTTCCGTTCAGTGCGTGCAAGAGAGGAGAGAAAGGAGCTGATGGGTTCGAGCGCAGATCGAGTCTGCTTAAGAGGTTTGGGGATGACGCAGTACAGGGTTGGGGAATACAGAGCAAGAGTTTGCAGTTGTGGTTGCGTCGTTCGTTGGTGTCGTGGAGGGAGGAAGGCTTGAGGTGGTGCGCTGGTCGCTGCTCTTCTCCTTGCTCTGCTCCCTGCGACTCCGCTCCACTCCACAAGTCTGGACCTTACCGCACGCTCTGCTGCACACTCTGCTCGTGCATTGTTCCCAAGGAGCATCACCACTCCCTCCCTCATCTCCGTCACCCGCCATTTTGGAGTTGTGATCTCAGCCCCACTTGCGCTCGCTCGCTCTCTTCCTCATTCCCCAGCCACCCCTACGACGAGACGCGCTGCGACGATACAGCGACGACGTTCCAAGTCTAATCCCGCAAGTCTGATGCGCTTTTGCAAGATCCTACGAAAACGCCGTATACAAATAAAGGATCGCCTTCGCCAACTCTGGGAACTTTCCCTTGCACCTGCGCTCATCAGCTCCTGACCTCGACCCTCAAAGCAAAGTACTCACTTCTTCGCCATCGCCTTCGAAATCTCCGGACTCATAAAGAACGGATCCTCCTCCCTACTCCCTAACAACCTCTCCACCTCCTCCGCCTCGGGCCACCCATCCAGCACCTCCAACCACCCCTCCAGCGGCCTCACCAACTCGCACCCCTTCTCCTCTTTCCCACACTCATTATACTCCCCAAACGTCGCCGTACGCATAAATTCTCCATCGCGACTTGCCGCCTAGCCATTGCGCTCTGACTCTGGGTCTTGGGCACGATGAGTGGGACTCTTCGTTCCTCGAGCTCGTCTTCGAACGATTCGAGCGCATCGTCGATACCGGGGAACGGGCGCTTCATCGAGGACCAAATGGCGTTTTCGGCGCTTTCGAGTCCTTGAGCGAGGTAGGGGAAGAGTTTGGGACGGAGTTTGGGGTTCGAGGAGAGGGTCGTGATGATCTCCCTGAGGAGAGGGGAGGAGAGGGGGAGGAGAGGGGGAGGAGAGGAAGGAGTTCCAACTGTTCGGTGCGGGAGGTGAAGATGTGGTGAGCGAGGGCGAGTAGGGAGGGAGAGGGAGGGGTGAGCGGGTCGAAGACGCTTTTGCGGATGAAGGCGGTTCGAGTGGGCACGAGGGATGGAGTGGACGTGGTGAGGGTGGTGTAGAGAGGGATCGAGGGGTTGGACTTGAAGTCGCCGAGCATGTGGTGATTGAGGAGGGCGCGGAGAGCAGGGAGCACATCTGCGAGGAAGTCAGTGGGAGGCGCTTCGTTGAGGAAAGAGACGCACCTTGCATCGCTTCTGAATGCCAGGAATCATCGTAATGTACCTCGGAGTCGTCGTCTGAGGAGTCACTATCGTTAGCTCCGCATCTCGCGAACGAAAGACGAAGGAACGTAACTTAGACCTTAGTCGTACATATTTCACGAGCAACGAAACCCACTGGGCCCGCTCCTTCTTCGCAAGCTCCGCAGTAAGTCGCACCGCAATCGCAGCGTTCTCCGTGCCTGCCTCGCCGAGGATCGCCAGCAGAAGGTCGCGCCACAGCTTGATCTGCAACTCTTTCCACGAGCTCGTCTTGTAGACTATTCCCAGCGTTGCGCTATCAAGCTGGTACGAGTTCTCGCGACCTTTGAACGGCATCCTGCGTGAAGGAGCGCGTCAGCTCAGGCACGTCTCAGCGGGAAGAACGCAGCTCACTCGCTGTCGACTGAGCTCAGGTTCTGCATCACCTCGTCCGCAAGCAGGAAGCACTTGTGCACGAGCAGGAATTGGTCCTTCTCCTCGATCCCAACAGCAAAGAGCACCTTCAGCCACGCGACGACCTCTTCTGCGATCGTGTTCATGTCTTCCCACTGTAGTCAAGCGATCAGCTCCCCTCCTGTTCCTCCCTTCTCCAACGCGATGCACCTGCTGCTCATAGTTCGAACCCTCCTCCTCGCAGTCCTTCTCCAGCGCCTTGATCCGCGCCTTCCACTTGGTCTGACGCGACGCGTATCGCAGGTCCCTCGGCGCCGACTTTGCCTTCTGTGCCCGAATCGCCGCGCCGAATGCGGATTCTATGCTAGCGAAGACGGGGGTGGGGAGGAGGTCCAAGTCGGGGAGGAAGGGGTGGAGGAGGGACCAGAATGCTGCAGGAGGGAGGAGGTCGTGTGCTTCGGCGAGGAGGGCGGAGGGGAGAGCTGGGGTGTGCGCGGGGACTACTCCTGGTGTGCTTGGCTCGGAGGCGCGCTTTTTGCGAGGAGGCATCGCGTCGGATCGAGTGAGGTGTGGGAGGAAGGAAGAAGGACGCGCGCCGTCGCGCAGGCCTGGCCTGCAGCTCCAGATTCACTCCGCCGCAGGTCTCCTTCGCGACACTCGATTGTCCACGGTCCCTTGCTCGCTTCAGTGGTGGAATCGCGCTGGTAGCGTAAACTGGTTGGCCACCTCAAACGCAGCTGCTCCGCCTTGTCTTGTCAAGGCTGCTGAGCGAATTCGTGGGCCGACAACACGGCCGAAGACGCCCCTTTTGTTCGGGGCTCTTTCCTCCTTCCTCTCCCCTCGCCAGCCGCCGTACGCCAGTGGACGCCCATTCTGCTTCACCAGGAACTGCTCAAGCATACCCGCTGCCCGCCGGATCCCTCTCGCCGACCTGACTCTCGCTTCGACTGCGGGGCTCCTTCTCTCTCAATCGTGCACGAACCTCGCCGTCTGCTCGTTTCGCTCACACCGCTTCGCAACCTCCCTCCTTCCTCCTCCGCTGGGCTCTGCTCCCCTCGGTGTACTCGGCCGTGGGGGAAGACCGAAGAGCTGTGCAGAGGCTCCGCATGGCATCCGGCGGGCCGGGGCGAAACTCCCCTTTCGTATCGATTCTGCTCGTCGTCACCAGCTGGGCTAAACAGCGGTGTCCCGCTCTTTCAGGGCCAATCTGAGCCGATTCCTCCGCGCTCCTAGTGCGAAAGGACAGCGTGCTTACGTCCCAGTTGGTCAACAGTTTTTCTGCGGGCCCCTTCGTTCCTTCGTTTGCTCCAGTTCCTCGCCTATCTCCCCGCCTTCGCTCTATCTCCCACCGCGTCAATCCACTCTCATACTCCCTCCACTCTCTACCCCGCCATGGACCGTCCTGTCGAGCACGATATCATCGAGGAGTCGTCCATAGCCATCGAGGAAAAAGAGCACGAGAAGGACGTCGGCGACGTCGAGCGGATTGACGAGGTTTATGGCAAGCTCGACGCCAACAGTCCCAAGTACGGAGCCATCCTCTCTCGCTGTGGTCGTCCCTGACCTGGCCCTTCCCCCCCTCTCTCCTCCCCCCCTCTCCTCGGCCTTCTTCCTCCGTCCTCCTCCCACAGATACACCAATGTCGGCTCTCTCTCAACGTCGATCATCATGATGAAGACCCAGATCGGACTCGGCGTGCTTTCCATTCCGTGTACGTCGCCAGCTGCCTTCTCACCTCAGCCTGGGTACTTACGACTCTTCCTCCGTAGACGTTCTCGAGACCATCGGCTTGGTGCCAGGTCTTCTCGCCATCCTCATCATTGCAGCCATGACCACCTGGAGCGACTACGTGATCTTCACCTTCAAGCAGAACAACCGCGGGTGCGTGTTCCTTCTCGGTCGCAGCGAGCGAGCAGCTAACGTCGCCCACGCTGCAGCGTGCATACTGTCGCCGACGTGGGCTTCATCATCTGGGGACCCATCGGCCGCGAGATCCTGGGCGGCATCTATTGGCTCTGTAAACAGCTTCCTTCCTCGTCGCGTCGCATGCACTTACCCCTCTCTCTCCCTCCGCTCAGACATGGTCCTCATCTCCGGCTCCGGTATGCTGGGACTCTCCATCGCCCTCAACTCGATCTCAAACCACGGCACCTGCACCGTCGTCTTTGTCCTGGTCTCAGCACTCGCGACCTTCCTCTTTTCCGTGATTCAAACTCTCGACAAGCTCTCCTTCCTCGGCTGGATCGGTCTCGTCAGTATCATGTCAGCCAGTACGCAGTTCCTACCGAGCGATTGCGTGAAAGCTAAACTCCCGCCTGCAGTCCTCACCCTCGTAATTGCCGTCACTGTCACGCGTCCCTTCCTCGCGCCCGCCGTCGGAGAGTGGTCGACCAACCTCAAGATCTTCGCTAGCCCTACGTTTGCTGAGGCCTCCAATGCCGTCGCTACCGTCGTCCGTACGTGCTTTCCTCGCGTGCGAAGCGAACATTTCTGATTTTTCGCCTCGCTCCCCTCCTCCTTTCTACGTCGTTCTTCATCGTAGTGGCATACGGCGGTGTACCAGCGTTTTTTACCATCGTTAGCGAGATGCGCAACCCCAAGTTGTACACCAAAGCTATGCTCACTTGCCAGAGCTTCGTGACGGCGGTTTACGTCGTGCGTTGCCATTTTTTTCGCTCTCGGGGATTCTGCTCACGCCCATATCACACACAGGTCGTCGGAATCGTCGTATACGTCTACGCGGGTCAGTACGTTGCCTCTCCTGCGCTCGGCACCGCGGGAGACACGCTCAAGAAGATCTGCTACGGTATCGCGATCCCCGGACTCCTCGTGAGTTCTTTTTTCCCTCTGATCGCGAACAAGGCACTCACCCTCGTTCCGAAAGGTCGGGGCTATCCTCTACGCTCATCTTCCCGCCAAGTACATCTTTGTTCGCCTCCTTCGCGGCAGCAGGCACTTGGGAACGAACACCCCTCTTCATTACGTCCTTTGGACGTGCGTCTTCCGTTCCCTTCCTCCTCCGCATCCTCTCTAACTTGATCTCTCCACACCAGCGCCTCTGTCGGCTTCTGCGTCGCGTTCTCGTTCATTATCGCAGCAGCGGTGCCGTTTTTCAATGGGTTGATTGGTATGTCGCTCATCTTCGCAGCCCGTTCTCCCCGCTAACCTCGCCCGCAGGACTCATCGGCGCGCTCTTCGGGACCTTCCTCAGCATGCAGATTATGGGCTGCATGTGGCTCTTCGACAACTGGCACCACCGCGTCACGGACAAGTCGTTCAAGTTCCGCGCGCTCGTCGTTTGGAACGTCTTCATCATCGTCGCTGGCTGCTTCCTCTGCGTCTCCGGAACGTACGTCCTTCTCCTCGCTCCCTCGCCTCAGCGGCCGTGCTGACTCTCTTTGAACGCTCGAAGGTACGGAAGTATCGTTGGGATCAAGGCGGGCTTTGACGCAGGAGACACGACCCAGCCATTCAGCTGCGCCGACAACTCGGCATAGAGTTCGAGTAGATCGTAGATTGTAGATTTGTATAGATGATTACAGGCCTGCAAAAAGGGAACAGCGCCACAACACTCTCGGAGCAGCGGCTCCGACTCCTCTCCGAGCGGGAGCTCTCCTCGCCCAGCTTCCCCCGGCGCCTTGGACTCTCGCTCTCTGCGCTTTCCTGCGGCGATTAACCGCTCCATGACCCCCATTCGTCAGCCTGATTGGTACTGCTCTCGCGGCCGAATTGCGGGGTGTTCGTTATCGCCCTCGTGCCGTGATTGCTCTCGTCTCTCTCCTTCGCTTCAAGCACTACCAGGATGACTTCAGCTCCTACTCAAGCTTATGGCGCTGCCCACCCAACCCTCATCAAGGTGAGCTTCCTCATCAGCGCATCTCCGACAGAGCTAACCGCGCTGCGCAGGTCGACCCGTTCAAGCCCGCCGCCGAGCAAGCGGGCCTCATGAACCGCTGGCAGTGCGTCCTCTCTCCTCTCTCGCGTACGCACGCAGAGCTAACGAACGTCGCAGCCCTGATATGTAGGCTCCCTCGACGCCAAGCTATCGAGGAGCATGACTAACGAGATTGTAGTCCGGCGGTGTGCACTGTTCAGCAGGGAGAGGTGTTCAAGATTGAGTGCCACGAGTGGACGGGTGGACAGGTCCTTAACAATGATAACTCGGACGATTTGAAGGACGTGGATCTCAACAGGGTGCGTTGTTCGTTCTCCCGGACTCCGACTTGACGAGTGGAATAGCTGATGCTGCCTGCTGCTAGATTCACTACCTCTCTGGACCTATCGCCGTGGAGGGAGCCGAGTGCGTTTTAATCTTCTTGCGAACCCCGAAGCGCGAGCTGATCGTTGCTTCGCAGGCCCGGAGACGCACTTGTGGTTGAGATCCTTGAGGTCGGACCGATGCCTGAGATGCCTTGGGGCTACACCGGTTCGTCTCTTCCTCAATTTCAACGGCTTCGCTCACCTCGCTTGACCTGCGCAGGAGTGTTCGAGCTCAACAATGGTGGGGGGCTGTTTGCGAAAGATTTCGACACGAGAGCCGCGAAAGCGATTTGGGATTTCGGTACGTCCCCCTTTCTCCTTCCATCTTCCACCCCGCTAATTATGAGCGTCGCAGAGGGCGTATACGCTTCCTCGCGCCACATTCCTGGCGTTCGTTTCGCCGGAATCTCGCACCCCGTACGTCCTCGCCAACCCCCTCCTTCCGCTCGCTAACCCGACGCAGGGACTCATCGGTACCGCTCCCTCCACTGAGCTCCTCAAGACGTGGAACGAGCGCGAGCAGGGACTCATTGATCAGCACCCCGGCTGCTGCCCTGCCGTCGCGCTTCCCCCGGAGCCTATTGGCGCGTACGTCGGACAGGAGATTGACGCGGAGCTCAGGAAGAGGATCTACAAGGAGGGAGCAAGGACTGTGCCTGGTCGCGAGCACGGTGGGAACGTCGATATCAAGGTGGGCTGCGATGGTTTCTTTTTTGAGGCTCGCGCTGATGATGATTTGGGCAGAACCTCACCAAGGGATCCAAGTGCTACTTCCCCGTCTACATCGCTGGAGCGAACCTCTCTGTTGGCGACCTCCACTTTTCGCAGGGCGATGGGGAACTAAGCTTCTGCGGAGCGATCGAGATGGTGAGCATCGCTAGCTCGCTGGTGGTTTGATTCGGCGAGCTCATCTCTTGTCCGTGCAGGCGGGAGTCATCCAGCTCAAGTGCAGCATTATCAAGGGCGGGATCGAGAAGTTTGCTCTCAAGCAGCCCATCTTCCTTGTGCGCTCTCTCATCTCCGTTTAAAGCTGGATTCCCCGTCACTGACGCCACATTTTTTCTCAGCCCTCCCCCGTCGAGCCAATCTACGCTTCTCAGATTGTCTTCGAAGGCATCTCAGTCGGTAAGTAGCTACGCATACCGGCACCCAGCCGAGAATCCTTGCTGACGCTAGGAATACTTCGCAGACGTCCACGGCGATGGAAAGCAGTACTCGATGGACGCGACCGTCGCGTACAAGCAGGCTGCTCTCAACTGCATGAACTACCTCAAGAAGCTTGGCTACACTCGCGAGCAGTCCGTTCCTTCCTCCTCATACCCAATCATCGCTAACATCGCGCGCAGAGCTCACCTCCTCATGAGCGCCGCTCCTATCGAGTCCCACGTCGCTGCGTTGGTCGATACGCCCAACGCGTGCGTCACTATTGGCCTGCCTACTGCCATTTTTGATCGCGACATCATGCCTCACCCTGATGGGCTTGAGAAGCGAGACTACGGACAGGCGGCGATCAGGAGCGATGGACTCCGTGGAAATGACTGGGAGACGTAGGAGCTTGCCTGGTTGTGTAAAAGACAAAGGATACGTTGCGCTTGGAGAAGCTTGCGAGCTCGTCGTCGTCGGCTCGTCGTCACCATCTCAGGAGAAAAAAGCGAAGAAGAAGAGATCTCGCGGTGGAAAGCGACCTCATCTGCAGATTCACAACAGCAAATCGTCTTCGTACAGGAACCTTAAGTGTCAGTAGAGACTGAGATACGGTTGGGCAGCTACAACCGTCCGGAATATGACCCTTTCTCCGCAATGGGAATGTGAACGTGTCGCTGAGCGAGATCTCCTTTCAACAGCAGTTGTAAGCCGAGCCGATTGGCCCATGTGCACAGAGCATCTACAAAGGAATCTGGGCTTTCGCAGCCCTTCATCTCACGCTGAGGCGGTGTAGAAATGTACCCCGGAAGTCCGCGGCAGGCGGTCGCGGCGAGGCCTTGCACCCTCAGTTCCCCTTCTCCCAACGCCTGTGCCTGGACTCGGCTTGCTCGTGGGTACATCTACAATTTGCCTTTGGGACGAAGAGAAAAGAGCCAGAAACGGAGGAGAAATCGCGAAAAGGACCGCTTTCGTCGTACAAAAGAGATAGGAACACACCGAGAGCCGTCGTCGCTGGCCGACCCAGTCCTCCCCTTGAGCTCACACTTGAAGGTGTTGACTCCATCTCTCTGATGAATCTCTGGTTTTGCTTCGACCGCTCAGAAGAAAGCGAAGCAGGAGAAGAGACGGACGCCTTTCCTTGGTTCAACTTCGCCGCTTTCGCCGAGGGGTTCGAACGGCCCGACACCTCTCACCTCCTCACTCAGTTATGGTTCCCTTTGAGGACCCTTTAGCCCGCGACGGGGACGTCGGCCTATCACTCCCCTCGACCTCAAACTACCGCCGCCCCTCACGCAGCTCGACGCTCCCGAACCTCCACCCCACCTCTTCCGGCCGATCGTCACCAACCGATGCCCACCGGCGCCAGACCCTCACGCGCGCGTTGGAGTTCCCCAACGCGGAGCTGGGAGAGGACATCCTGGCGCGATTGAGGAGGTACCTCCTCTGCTTCGCCGTGGTCGAGTTCGATGTTGATGTGGGACCGGTGAGTCGAGCTGCGTGCGAGGGATCGACCGGGGCCAGGAGTGCAGAGCGAGAGTGCTTCAGGAAAGGATGGAAGGCGTAGACAAAGAGGGCAGTAGGAGATACGCCAGGGACAGAGCTGACTGGCGGCGCGCAGAACCTCGACAACGTCTACCCTCCCACCGACTTCTCCCCCGCCCTGAGAGCCAACATCGCCTTCTCCTCTCTTCCAGAAGGAGACTTTCCCGTCGGCCGTCGGCACAGCTACAGCTGGCGCATCCCTGTCCCGCCTGACGCGGTCGAGCGCGACCGAACGCTCAGGAGGCCCGACAAGCTGCCTGATGTGGATGGGTTCCTGTACGGCTTCGTGTATTTCGTTCAGGAGAAGGTCAGCTTTTGTGGTTATCTGTACGGAGGGGGCGCTGATGCCATGCGCGCCACAGAACGAGCTCTTGAGACGAGGGTATTCGCAGCGCTCTCTTGTCCTCGTGCGTCTTGCTTAGTCGTTCCTGCCTCTCTAGCTAACCACTGTCGCAGATTACGCATCTTCCTTCACTCGTCGGCCTCTTTTCGAGCACCATGTCGGTCCTCGGCCCGCTCCACTTCAAGCATAGCTCGGGCGGAATGGTTGAATCCGCGTGCCATAACATCGCTCAGTGGTGCGTTCTCCTGTTCAGCGCGAAATGCACGCCAGCTGACAGCTCTTTCCAGGCCAGATCTTGTACCTGGAGTTCCCACCGACCTCCCCTTCCTCGGCTCAGTTCAGACGGTCCTCGCGCCTCTCGCACAACAGCCTCAATGGCATCTCCCTGCTACCCCACATCCCACTTCATTATCAATCAGTATCGTGCGTTCCTTTCGTCGCTCTCGTCGCTTGGCTGAGCTAACCCGGCTCGCAGATCCCGGCAGCAGTACCTCTCACTCCACTCTCGGTCGCATTCCACGATACCCTTTCCTTCACCGAGATCCTTCTCCTTTGGGAACTCGTACTTCTCGGCGAGCCTATCATCATCTTCTCAAGAGATCCAAGCGCAGGGAGCGAACTCGTTCACCACCTACGAAATCTCATCAGACCCGTGCGTGACCTCCCTCTCTCTTCGCGAACAGGATGCTGATACAGATCGATAGATCCTCTTTGCGAGCGATTATCGACCCTACTTCCACATCCACGACAAGGACTTCCCTCGCATCTCGACCGCGTCCAAGGTCCGTCCCTCCTCTGCTCGGTCCTCCTCCTCGCTGACTCGTCGCCAACAGCCCCTTCCAGGCATGCTCCTCTCTTTTACCAACCCGATGCTCCTATCAACGCTCAAATCCTGGCCGCACGTCCTTCGCACGCACGCCACTAAATTGGACTCGACTCCAGCCGGACTGACGAGCTCCCGAAAACTACATCTAAAGAAGGACGAGAGCGTCGCGAAAGCTGTCGAGGCGGCGTTCACGAACGGAGACTGTACGTTCCTACCCTGCGCGCTTGAACTGCAGTTGATCACGCGGAAGACAGACCTCAAATCCGACGCCCTCATCTTCCAACACCTCGTCAGCCTCACTGAACGCTTTCTCTCGCCTCTAAATCGTTACTTCAGCACCCTCCCCTCATCCTCCACGTACGTCCTCCCTCCCCCATCCAACTCCACTAACCTCCGTACAGATCCCTCATCACCCCACCCCTCTCGCGCTCTTTCCAACCCTCCCACTTCCTCGCCTCCCTAAAAGCGCACGGAACGCCTCTCGAATTCCGCCCGAACCTCTCCGCCGGATCTACCATCGAACGCTTCTATGCGAAATTCCTTAAGAGCCCGAATTTCGCGAGCTGGTTGCATGAGCGGATGGATAGAGCGGGGGAGGAGGTGAGGAGAAGATTTGTGGGGCGGTTGGAGGGGGTCGATCTGAGGGCTTGGATGGGGGGGGAAGGAGGGAGGGGAGGTGAGGGAGATGGTGGAGAGGTTGGAGAATGAGGCGGTGAGTGCGCGTTTTTTTTTTAGGAGGGAGGAGAGAGCTGATGGGCTTGGTGTAGGTGGTTGAGGAGGAGAGAGGAGGGAAGTTGAGGATGCAGGCGGAGAGGTTGAGGAGGTTGCAGAGGGAGGGAGAGGGAGGTTAGGAGCTTCGCAAGGGACCAAGTTAATCGAGACGCGGATGGTCTGCTGTGGCTTCTCGCAGTATCTATCTCTTGAAAACGGCACTCGTACGTGGAGAGGAGCCGAGAGGAAAGCGGCGGAAGCAGAGTCGAGCGGTTTGCGAACTGCTTTTGTTATGTACATCATTCCAGTTCCTAGTCTGTCCACCCCTCCGTGTTGCTAATAAGCTTGTGGAAGAACTGGATGCTGCTCAAATGCGCATCGATGTGGATCCTGTCGTCGCATCAGCTCCGTTCCAGCCAGTCTTGCACGCAACGCACCTCTCGTCGACCGTGTGGAAGTTCTTGATGAGCTCCGTGGACGCGGGCGCGAACCGATATATGTTGTTGGTGAGATCCCAGTACCACTTTGTATCCGTGTTCGCTGCTCTTCATCAGCTCCCTCCTTCCCCCGAAGCGAAAGACGACTCACCAATCATCGCACTAGGCGCCACGACCGCTCCCTCAAAGACATGCTTGATCGTCCCACTCATCAACTCAAAGGCCGCTCCCGTACTAGGCGTCAAAGGCGCCGGTTCGAGCGCCGAGCCTTCGACGATATCGAGTCGGATGATATGGTTGTCGATCTCGGGGAAAGTGCCGTTGGGAGCGAAGGTCATGTTGAGAGATTTGGCGACGGGGGCGAGGAGGGAAGAGATGCGAGAGAAGGTTGAGGTGGTCGATTCGAGGAAGTCGATGCGGTAGTTGATCATCGCCGAGGTGAACTGGGGGATGTTAGCGGTGTTTTGAGGAGGGAGAGAGACCTGAGGTACCTCAGGGAGGGCGTTGATCTGCGACGAAAGGAGTCAAGAGGGGATCGCGAACAGGACGGGAGCGACGTACTTTGACACCACCCTGAATGAGATCAATCGCCTGAGTCGTCCCCAAGAACGCAGCAGCGACATCGTCGTTCTCCGCCAACTCCTTGCCGAGCCTTTTCCACTTCCTCGAATCCCTAATCTTCTTGCCCATCTTCTTCCCCACGTCTCCGAACTTCCTCGCGCAGTCCAGGTACGCGAGCATAGGGTTCCCCTCCCTCAACTTCGGCTCATCCCTATTCTTCTCCAACTCGACCAGCAGCAGACTGAGCATCCCAATCCCCGTATGCTTCGACGGGACACTCGAATGTCCACCAGGCGTCGCGACCGAAAGCTTTAGCGAGATCGCTCCTTTCTCTGCCATGCCGAGTCGAGCGAAAAGAGCGCCGTACGAGGTGTCGACGCCCGTGAAGCCTTCGTCGAGCACGAGGGAGACGCCGGAGGGACCGTAGCGCGAGAGGAGGAGAGCGGAGAGAGGAGCGGCGGAGCGAGGGCCACTGATCTCTTCGTCGAAGCCCTGCGGAGGGGGTTAGTGGTTGCGAAGGAAGTGCGAGGAGGAGACGGACGAAGGAGAGGATGATGGTGCTGCGGAGCGGGTGTGAGTGGAGATTCGCGGTGCGTTGGAAGAGACGAACCGAGTGGGCTTGAAGTCGTCCGAGACGAGCTTCTCGACTGCAGCGAGGATACCAACGAGCTGGAGAAGAGGAAGCAGGGTGAGCACGAGCTCTGGCCTCGAAGCTGGAAGAGAAATCTCACAGTGTTCTTGCAGTCGGCTCCACCTCGCTGAGCAATTGATGGTGAGCGTAGGAGCATGAGAAAGGGGAACGTGAACGTACACCCCAGATCCATCCGGCCTCGTCTTGGTGTCCAGAGAAGGGAGGGTAAGTCCAGCGGTCCTCGGTCGACGGGTTGACAGGGACGACGTCTTGATGAGCCATGAGCACCTATTTAACGATTCGTCAGCACGAAGGAGGCGAGCAAGGGAGTCGGAGCGTTGCACGATAGGCTTGAGGGACTCGTCGGATCCCTTCCAGGTGTAGAGCAGGCCGTACAGCGCGACCTTCTCCAGCTCCACCGCCGTGTGCCTGCAAGCACTTTTCTCAGCATCGTTTCTCGAGACGATACAGTGATCAAGACTCACGTCAAAGGGAACGTCTCGACGAGGTACTGGTTCAGCTTCTCCATCTGGCCGAACCGTGGGTCCTGGCCGGGAACGCCCATATCATCGAACGACTGAGTAGGCTGTAGGAAGTGAGCGCTGGTCAGCTCCGCTCGCTGTGCTGTCCTCCGCCGCGCTGAGCCAAGCTGACCGGCCCCAGCTCCTCTCCACACGCTCGCGACCAGCTCCCCGCCATACCCTCTGCCCGCTACCCATATACCGCTCGCAGAAACGTTTTCTCACAATCTGAATAGCTCCCTGAAGCCTCTTAACCGCTAGCGCCGTATACTCCCCATCCTCCGCCGGACGCCAATCAAGCCCCAAGTTCAGCGGCTCCACCTGCGCCGGGCAGCGCGCTCCAGGCGATACAGCTGGGAGCTGCGCTTCGAACGGGCTTAGCGAAGGGACGATGTGGGTGAGGGCGAACGCGGCGAGGACGAGGGCGGCTGGGAGACGCAGCCGCGTGAGGAGGCTGGCGGTGGGGAGAGGGGCGGGGTGGCTGGTGGGGAGGTCGTGCGCTGAGGAGAGGTAGGCTTTCTTGTCGTCGTTCATTGCTGTTGCTGCTGGACGGGGTGGAGGAGGGAGAATTGACCGCGAGGTCGGCGCCAGAAGACCTCGCTCGGCCGAGCCTATGTAGCTCCGCTGCTGTCTCCGCTTTACAATATACTCGGCCCAAAAGTCGCTGACTAGAGGCAGTAGCTGGCAGCAGTGAGCGTTATCAGTCTAAGAGCGACTTGTCGTATTTCAGCCCCATCCGAACTCATGTCAAGCAAGCTGGAAGCAGCCGTTCTGGCTCCGAGGATTTGAGCGAGACGGTGGAGCTGGCGACGCTGGAGAGGAGGAGGTGTAAGGAGCAGTCCAACACGTTTTATACCAGCGCAGCAGATTACAGGAATACCACAGCCGAAGGCACCAGCTCGAAATCTCGCTGCCGAGGCTCCTCCTGGGGAGGACGATTCCGAGCTGAGTACACCGCTAGACTGAATTTCTGCAGCGCGAGAGTGTCTTACGCCTCTTCACCGTTGGTATGGAGAGGTGAAGGAAGTCCGCGACGCGAGGCGCAAGCAACGAGGAGAGCGAAGCTTACGCGAGAGCGCAGAACACGAAGGAGGGACGCCTGAACGCAGATTCGAGCAGGCTGAATGCCGACGAGCGAGGACGCTCTCGATACAGCTACGGGAGAGCTCGAACTGAGCACCAGAGCAGGAAGCCGGATGGAACGGAGGCGAATCGGCGACGTCTCTCGAAGCAGTGCAAGACGAGGTCCAAGAGATATTTCTGGGAGCACTGTGGTATCCTCGTGTGGAACAGAGCAAAAGCGTTGAAAACGAAGCAGCAGGCCTTCGCTGCGCAGCCTGAGGACTCCCCGCTGATCTGCTCGTGCGGCTTGTAGGAGCAGAAGGCGCGGGGGTTCCTCCGAGCTGCTCGACTGTGTGGCCAAAACTCACCAGGGAAGAACGACTGATTCGTCTTCCTCGAAGCAGCAGGGCGCGAGAATTGAGAGGATGGCGGTCGATGGGAGGTGGAAGGCGGCCCGAGAAGGCAGCCCGCAAGCGACCGGCGCAGGGGCAAGGACACGATGTGCGCGCCGAGCTGGAGGACCAAACCGTGCGCTTGTTGTATCCAACGGGCAGAGGTTCCTTCAGGGGGGAGAGAAGCAAAGGCCGAAGAAGGACTTCGCGTTGCGCGTCAACAAGGCTCTTTCTCCAGCCAGTCCCATCCTCTAGCCAGTCTCAGCTTGACCAGCACGCCAACTCTATCACTCTTTACTACTCCAGGTCACGCCTCAGGCCATTGAGAACCACTCCTTTATCCCCCCCTCTCCTCTCGGCCCATCACTCAACGCTGCCCCGTCATAACCCCTTCCGCCTCCCCGGCCAGCCTACGGACGAGCGAAGCATTGCATAAAGTCTCGGATGCGCTTTACGAGATGGTTGGGCGTGGTGGCGCTGTGGGGAGCAGGAGACTGGATGGGAACAGCGATAGGAGGTGTGGGTGCTCAAGTCGTTGGAAGGTGAGTAGGCTTGCGGTCGTGCTGGGTGCTGTTATGCCTACCTTCTGGGCCTTCGTACGTGGCGTTAACTCGAGGGACGAAGTTGTTGCTGTGGTGAGGGTGAGAGAGCAGCACGAGGGCCTCACCTCCTCTTGACACTCGGCCTCGCCTTCCTCTCCGCCTACTAGACCTGTTCCTCGCCAGCCTGCAGCGAGCAAAGACTTGACAAGACCTCGTCTAACGAACACAACCGCAGGTGGGCCCACTCGACTCTCCTCCTCACCCCCTCCTCCCCGACTCTCCTCATCATCTCCGGCAAGTTTTACACCCCCGGCCAAACCCTCTCCTCAACCCCCACCACCTCTACAACCCTTTCCCTCTCCCTCTCCTCCGCCTTTCCCCTCTCCTCACCTCCTTGGACCTCCCTCTCCGGTCCTACAGCAGCCTACGCCGCTGCCCTCCCCCTCGGCTCCTCCTCGGCCCTCCTCTTCGGAGGAGACGCGACTGGGGATCCAGAAGTCGTTATACAAAGCGGGAACGACAGCTTGTGGAGCCTCGAGTACCCGGATTGGACGCACGAGGGGAGAGGGGGAGGGCAGCCGATGAGGAGGGAACGAGCGTTCGCGGCTTCTGCGACGGATGGGACGAGGACGCGGGCGTGGATCTTCGGCGGGATGCGGAGTGACGGAAGCAGAGTGCCTATGAACGAGATGTGGGAGTTTGGAGCGGCGGTACGGGAGGGTGGAGTAGGGGAGGGAGAGTGGGGGACATGGAGTGGGGAGGGAGGACCGCCGCCGATGTGGGATGGTTCGGCGGTGATGATGAATGATGCGAGGGGACGACCGGCGATCTACCTCGTTGGAGGCGTGCAGAGCGTTGATGGCGTCGAGTCCCTTGCTTCGCTCGCCGAGGTATGGGTCTTTAGCCCTTCTTCGGCGCTCGGAGGAGGAACGTGGTCGACGGTGGCGCTTTCGGACGCACCCGTAGGACGACGAGGCCACGTCGCTGTCGGATTTGAGGGGAACATCTGGATCCAGGGAGGGAGGAGCTTAGATGGGACGGAGGTCTGGAGCGATAGTGCGCTCCTCGACGTCTCGACTGGGATTTGGACGGCGACAAGCGAGGGGGAACAAGTCTGGGGTCATTCGGCGGTCGTGCTAGGTGAAACGGTCCTAATAGCGTTCGGTGAGTTCTCACTACAGCTGTGCGAAGCGATTCGCTGACGTGACTTTACAGGATACGGCCTCAACAACCCTGCCTCGTCGGATCTTGTCGTCTACGCACCCGCCAACGACACCTACCTCTCCTCCTACATCCCCTCCTACCTCGCCGTCATCGACAACCCGAAATCCGGCGCCATCCCCTCCTCCACTCCCAACCCCGCCACCCCGCCGACCAAATCCAAATCCAGCGCCGCCTGGATAACTCCAGGCGTCCACACCGCCGCTCCCACCTCTCCCACTTCCACCTCCTCCGACCCCTTTCCCCCTCCTTCCTCCTCCTCTTCGAAAACCACCATCATCGGCGCCGTCGGTGGCTCTCTCGCCGCTCTCGTCCTCCTCGCCGGCGGAGCCCTCCTCTTCCGTCGTCGCTCTCAGCGCGGTTATCCTTCCCCTCGTCAAGGCCGCGGAGGGTGGCACGCCTCGGGCGCCGAAGGTAGCGGAAGCCTCATGGCTGATCATCGTGGCCCACCGGGGGAGGCGTACGTGATGGAGAAGGCTTTGCCAGTGGGGATGCGGAATGGGGGAGGGATGAAGAGGGCTTTTTCGGGGATGTGGGCTGGAAAGGAGGGGGGAGCGAGGTTTGATATGCTGAGGGACGAGGAGGGGAAAGAGTGGGAGACGTTTGAGGGGGAGATGGGCTTGAAGGGGAGGGCGGGGATGGGGGTTTGGGATGCGTTTGGAGGGGAGGGGACGACGGCGTCGAGGACTTCGTTTCTGGGTGGCGCGCTGGGCGGGTTCGTTGCGCTTGGTTCAAGGGACGAAGAGGGTGATCTGGCGGGACGGGCAGGAGGGGGGGATCCGATGCTGGCGTCAATTCAGGAGTGGGACGAGCAGGAGGACGACAGGAGTGAATCGCACGAGGACGAACGGACGACGGAGAGTGGGGGAGCGAGGTCGGTCGGCACGCAGTTATCGTTCTCGACGGGACCTACGACGACCTCGAACGACTCGCACCGACTCCTCTCGACGCCTTCAAGACCGTTCTCCCCTCCTTCATCACTATACGGCTCCTCCTTCGCCCCGCAACCAGCCCTCGCTCCCCGCCTCTCCCAGTCCTCCTCCTCCTCCCTCTCACACGCCGACAAGCTCTCCCGCTCTTCAACCTGGTGGAGTCGGATCGCCAAACCCCTCCCCGCCGATACCGCCACCTCGACCGCGAACGAACGGATCCGAGACCCTACCCCCGCTCCCGCCCTAGCGGCTATCGTCGAATCTCCCGACCCTTTCGCCGATTCCGCTTCGCCTACGTACGGAAAACCGGATGAGCAAGGGAGGTTCGACGCTGCGACGATGGCGCTACGACACGGGCGATCAATCTCGTCGAACCGCTCTGGGGCCACCGCGACGAGTTCGGTCCTCGAGGAGCGAATGCGAGGGATGGACGTCGTCGAACGGATTCGAGTCGGAAGCGGTAGTACGGCTTCGCAGACGCCTACGATGGCGAGCGACGACGGGCACGCGTTCGGTCGATTACCGGAGGAGTCGCCCGAGGTGGACCCGTCCGAGGATCCGCCGACGACGCCGAGGGGGGGATCGAGGAGGGTTCAAGGGCCAAGAGCGATGGAGGAGGACGGGACGGGCGTCAAGGCGCTGATTCGGAAGATTGAGAAGCGGAATTCGGGGCGCGAGGGATCGGAGGAGTCGGTGGGGGATTCGCCGGTGCGAAAAAGTGGGCTGGAGGGGAAGGGGAAGGTGAGGGTTGGACATGGGCTGGTGAGGAAGCCGGTGCTGTATGTTGCGAACCCGGATGATTATGATTAGACGGTTGTTCATTGGGGATTTCGTGCGGGCTGGCAGCACAGTTGTTGGAAACAAGGACGGTTTGCGTGCATGGCGTTCAGCTCTCGTTGTGCTCGGTGGTGGCCAGTGAGCTTCCAACGCCATCTCGTCGGCGACGACGTCGGAGGCGAATGAGGAGTTCGAGATTAGTAGAACGGCGATGAAGCCCAGGACCGCGAGCGCAACTTGATGGAGTGACCTTCAGCCGTCGTTTGTGCATTCTCAGAGTCCACATTGGCACATGCAGCAGAAGAAGAAGAAGGGAGACGCCGACGCGGAGCCCCTCACCGGCCTCACCTTTTGCGCTTACTCACGCTTCTTTCTCTCCCCCAACACCTCGCTCAACGCGCATGCCCGACAGGATGAAAGCCATCGTCCTAGAGAAGAGCGCTACGGCGTTCACCCCCGGCCCAACCTGCTACCACCCAGTCCCCCTCGTCGACCTCCCCATCCCCATCCCCGGGCCCGGCCAAATCCTCGTCAAGGTCATCGCAGCAGCGTTCAACCACCGCGATATCTTCCTCCGCCAGAGTACGCTCTTCGCATCCTACCCACAAGCCGCCTTGCTGACGCTCTTCCCCGCACGCAGGTCAGTACCCCGGCCTCATCTTCAACTCTGCCGAGGTTCCCTCCGTCATGGGCGCCGACGCCGTGGGCCTCGTAATCTCCCCTGGTCACCCACTCTCCTCCCAGCCCGTCCTCATCGCCCCAGCAATCAACTGGCTCTCCTCCCCCACCGGTCCCGACTGCAAAGCGCCATTCGGGATCCTAGGCAGCGTGAAGCAGACTGGTGGACGGGGGACGTTTGCGGAGTATATTGTGGTGGGGGAGGAGGACGTGGTCAAGTGTCCCGAGCACTTTGTGGGCAGGGGGAGGGAGGGGTGGAGTGAGGCGGCTGCGACGCCGTTGGGAGCTTTGACGGCATATAGGTGAGTTGGCGTGGGCTGTGAGGAGGGAGAGAGCTGATAAGGTTTGCGCAGGGCGGTGTTCACGAAGGCGAACGTGCAGAAGGGGCAGAACGTCCTCATCACTGGGATTGGAGGAGGTGTTGCGATCACGGCGCTCCAGTACTGCATCGCTCTCGGTGCGTTCCGTCCCAGCTCAGACTGAGCAAGCAGCTGACGTTCTCGAAACGCAGGCGCAAACGTCTGGGTCTCCTCGAGCTCCGAGGACAAGATCGCTCGCGCCGTCGCTCTTGGAGCGAAGGGCGGAGTCAACTACCGCGAAGGTGCGTCTCGTTTCCCACCCCAGTGAGCCTGGCTAACTCTCTCCGAAGCCACCTGGCCCAAGACCCTCGGATCTCTTCTCCCCAAGGAAAGACCCTACCTTGACGCCGTCGTCGATTCCGGCGGAGGACCGATTGCGAACCAGGTTACCCGAGTGCGTCTTTCCTCTTTGCGAGGGGGAAGTAGAGCTGACGACTCGCACACAGATCATGAAGGACGGAGGGATCTTTTCCTGCTACGGCAGCACGACCGGTATCGACGTTCAAATCGGCATGGGTTTCATCCTCAAGAACCTCGAATTCCGCGGTCCGTCCCTCCCCCCTCTCCCTCATTCCTCGCTAACCCAACTCACAGGATCTACGATGGGATCTTTCGAGGAATTCAAAGCTGCCGTGGCGTTCATTGACAAGCACAAGATCCGCCCGGTCGTCTCGCTGACGATTGAGGGGCTGGAGAATGCCGAGGAAGGGTTCGCGCTCATGAAGGCTGGAGGACAGTTTGGCAAGATTGTGATTGCGGTGGAGAAGGATGACAAGAGGAAGCTTTGATGTAGAGCGGCTTTGCACTGGAGTTGGAGATGGTGACCAAGCGAAGGTAGCGAGAGGAATCGGCGAGCGAGGTACGGTATTTCTCGTTCCTCTCCTCCTCTCTGCCGGACTTTAGTGTAGCTTCCTTATTCTCTCTCATTAACCACTGTAGCCCTGAGCATCAGGCGAAGGAAGCACTTGGAGAGAGCGGAAAATGAGCGATCGAATTCTGAGACTCACCCAGACTCGTTCGAGTTGACTTCGCCGAACGAGCGTCTACTTCCCCTCCTTGCTCTCCTCCCTCACGCCGACCGCCGATGTTGCTCTCCCTGCTCTTCCCCCTCCTCTGGGCAACAACAGGCGTCATCGCAGCCCCCTACTCTCCCTCTCTCGACGTCTCCGACCCCGAACAACTCACGAACGCGGCGGCCACGGCTCTCAAGCAGCTCCTCCTCTACTTCCCTCTCGATGGCGTACGTCCTCTCCTCCGTCGCGCAAAGCACGCACTGAGCTGGTGCACATAGACCGGCGTGTTCCCACAGGTGACGATGCCGTGGTGAGTGGACTCAGGAACAGCCAAGAGCTTGGCCTGGCCGAGGAGGAGCTGATGCTGGGTGAGGAACAGGGCGACGTCGGGGATGGTTTGGAGTACGTTTCAGGATTACCTCAAGTACTCTGGAGACGGGCAGTTCACGAATACGGTGACCGATGCGCTCGTTAACATGAGCTATGGGACGGAGCAGTGAGTTGATGTTTGAGAGGGATCGGGAGGGGAGCTGATGCCTACTTTCGTGCGCAGAGACTTCTTGTGCGTT
This sequence comes from Glaciozyma antarctica PI12, assembly GCA_002917775.1. NCBI lineage: Eukaryota > Fungi > Basidiomycota > Microbotryomycetes > Kriegeriales > Camptobasidiaceae > Glaciozyma > Glaciozyma antarctica. The sequence goes on along the minus strand of KZ627154.1, from coordinate 601,829 downwards.
GCTGAGTGGGAGCGGGGAACGAGGGTGGGAAGCTGACGAACGGTGCAGGAACGGCGCGCAGGCTCCGCTCCAAGAGACGATTCTCGGTCGCTGGGTACGCTCGCTCGGTCTCTCGACTGCTGTTCGCTAACCGTACGACACCAGAACGACGACATCCTATGGCCTTCACAAGCAGGTACGTCGCCGGTGTCGTGCCTTGCGAACCGTCAGCTGATCCCCTCGCTCCAGTCGTCGCAGGAGCCGAAATCTATGGCCCTCAAACGATCATGGGATCATCGGAGGGACCTTGGATCACCTCGGCGCAACGAACGTTCGACCAGGCGTACCAGCAGTGGAACACGATCTGTGGAGGAGGGATTTATTGGGTGCGTTGTAGCGGAAGAACGGCATAGGGAGAGGAGCTGACTGCTCGGATCGCAGTCTCGAGACCGGAATAGTCGTACGCACCCAGACTCGACTGCTTCATCTCGTCGCTGATTTCCTTGCTCGCTCACAGGCAGCTCATCGTACATATCTATGATCACCAACCTCGAATTTATCTCGCAAGGAGCTCGTAACTACATCCAAACCGGGTCCGTCGGCACTCTCGCCTCCACTCGTCGTTCTAACACCCGTGCAGAAATGAGACCGCTTTCGCCCTCACCAACGACGCCATCAACTGGCTCTGGTCCTCGGGAATGGCCAACTACGAGACGGGATCAGTCTACGACGGCGTCGAGACTGAGAACTGCGGCGTTTTCGAAGTCTCCCAGTGGTCGTACAACTGGGGACAGCTCATTGGCTCGCTAGCATGGATGCACGAAGCCGTTCGTCCCTCCGTCTCTTCCCTACTTCGGCGCGCACTAACGCCTCGCTCCTTAGACTGGCAACGCGACCTACCTCGATATCGCCACTCCCTTCCTCGACGTCGCTCTCCAACACTTCTTCGACCCCGTCACCGGCGTCATGGAAGAAGAATGCGAAACCGAACGGCAATGCAACCGCGACCAAATGACCTTCAAAGGTATCCTCGCACGCAACATGGCCTACCTCTACCGCGCCTCTTCGGACAAAAGCGTGCGAAGCAAGATCCGTACCGCTATCGACACGACCGTCATGGGCATGGTGGATCGTTCGTGCGACAAGGACTGGAACTGCGGTGGGAACTGGACGACGGACGTAGCGCCCGTTGCCTACTCTCAAAGTCAGTACGTCTCGAGTGCGTTGCTGGTAGCGGCGATGGGGATTCATGTCACGAGGACTGGGGAGGGGCTTCTCACGGATATTAACGTCGATACTCTCAATACGACGGTTAGCGGGACGGGGACGAGGCCGGCGGCGAATGGGAGTACGAACCCGTATGTCGTGAGTAGGCCGCTGGGTGGGGCGCCGAAAACGAACGGCGGAGTCGGAGGGCTGGCGGTGCTGGGGTTGTTGGGGGCGGGGTTGGGGCTGCTGATGTAGCGAGGGAGGGCGAGGTTCGTCCTTTTCGCTTACTCGCGCTGCGAAGAGGGAGAACTGATTGTTTTTGATGCAGGATTGGCACGATTGCAGGATTCTTTCCGTGTACTGCTTGTAGCTCGTAGTTTATCGTATTCATGGACATTTGGCAAGCACCCTTAGCAAACAGCACGTTGGCGATGCGACGCTCTCCTGGTTCGAAACGCTCTGCTCTTCCCTTCGCTCGTTCGCTTTCGAGCTTGAAGAGCACGCGGTGTGACGGAGAGAAAGCGCAGGGGAGAGGGCAGAGCAGATACGCAACCGCAGGCAGGGAGAACGCGCGCGCCACGTTCATCTCGACGGTCGCTCAACGTATCGGTCACTCGCGATAAATTACGGCGGCTTCGCACGTCGGGCGTCCCCTGCTTCCCTCAAAGACGTCCTTGTGCTCCTAGAATAAGCCGTCAGCAATGCCTCACAAGCGACGAAAACGAACGACGCACCCCAATCGTCCGTCAACACAATCCGAATCCCATGTTCCACCGCCGCCGCCTCGAGCAAATCCCAATCCACCCCCATACCGAGACACTCCTTCGTGCACGCCGGTAGCAAGAGCGTCTCAATCTTGGACAGCGCCACGCACTCCTCATCTCGCAGCACCGGCATGCGCTCCATGATTTTCTGCGCGCGCGTATCGTACGTCCAGCTCTTGAGAGCCGAGGGTAGGATAGGTAGGAAAGCGTTGTCGAGGGAACGGAAATGCTCTAGGCGAGTGCATTTGGCGAGGAAGGGGAAGAGAACCTCTCCGAGGACATCTTGCGAATAGAACGTGAGGGATCGTAGACGGGGAGCGAGGATGGAGAGGCGGGGGAGGAGGTGCCGGTGGTAGTCGTTTAATTGATGAGGCGTGCATTCGGCGTTTAGAGCGAGGTGGGTGAGGGTGGGTTGGAGGAAGAGGCGGAAGGAGGGGAGGGAACCGGGGGTAGCGAAGGACGGACCGCCGATGGTGAGGGAGAGGTGGGAGAGGGTGAAGGGGAGGGAGGGGAGGGATTTAGTAGGGATGAAAGTGGTGCTGATGAGCTCTAGCTCTTTGAGGCCTGCGCGAGCAAGGGTTAGAGCATGAAGCGAGGCAGGAGGAGAGGAGCTCACCAGCGAGTTCGGCGCCACACAGCACCTCCACGTCCATCGCCGAGACGCTCTCGATACGAAGCGTCCTCAGCCCACGGCACGCCCAAATCGCAGCCGCTGCCAACCCCGCCGCTCCCTCGACGTCCTTCAGCTGAAGCCGCAGGTTGAACGTGCTGCACCCCCTCCCACTCGACGCCTGCACAAACCCCTCCACCTGCTCCTTGTTCTCCAGCAATACCTCCTCCCAAAGCGCCTGCTGCACTAACGTCCGCCACGCCTGGCTCACGACCGCCGCCGCGCAAAGAGTCGTGCAGTGCTCCCGGAAGTTCGTGTCGACGTAGGTCAAGGGACCGCTAGCGGCTAGTGGGGAGCGGTTGGCGAGGCGGAAGATACGGAGAAGGATCTCGGGTGGGAGGGAGTGGATGGTCGCCATCTTGGTGCGGAGGAGGTGAGCGAGGAAGCTGCAGGAGGAGGTCAGCTCGTGTGCTCTTGCTCACGTTCGAGAAGAGAGCTCACCAGGCCTCGCGTTGCTGTCAAACGCGTGAGGAGAGAGGAGAAGTGTGGTAGGAGACAAACGAGCGAAGAGCGCGACTCTCCTTTCCTTCGAACTCGTTCTCTCAAGGTGTGGGACGGACGTGAGTTCAAGGGCTCTTGCAAATTGCTATGGAGGGTTCGTGTAGAGGGGGTATCTGGATAAATGGGGGTGGTGCAGATAAAATCGAGGACCAAGAAGAGGTGATGCCCGGAGGAAAGAAGAGCGATTAAGAGAGGGAAGATAGAGGCGAAGCGACCGGCGCATTACTGCCACCGTTGCTGCATTACAGCCCCATTCCCCACGAAGCGAGGGTCTGCAGGAGGAGCGAGGTGAGCGAAGTCGGATTTGCAAAGGTGAGGAGCGAAACGTACCTCGACACACATCGCACGGAGGTTCTGAGCCTTCTCGCTGTCCCACATCTGGATCGAGAGGAACTCGCGTCCGTAGTGCATGCAGGCTTCTTGATGGAACTTGCCGTACAGCCTCGACGAGATAGAGATCTGCGAATACAATGATCAGCTCGTTCCGACGACGAAGACCTAACGACGAGCACGCACCTTGAGCTTCTCCGCAGGGTCGATCTTGGTCCCCTCGGGACTCTTCTCCAGCACCTCGACCGTGAACGTCCACTCATCCGGAAGGACCCAAAGCTCCGCTCCAGAGAGGTACATCTGGTACGTGCACGCCGCCTGAAGATGCTCGAACCGTTCCGAGCACCACGGCTCGCCCCCTCTTGCTCATAACGACGTTGGGCGCGTAATGAAGGTCGTAATCGACGACGCGATAAACGTCCGTCCCTCCTCCGACCGTCCCGTCGACGCCGAGCCCCAATCCTCCTCCTCGTTCCGCCGTATCGACCAGTCGAGGATCCGTCGAAGCCTTGCGCCAGAGGTACCAGTTGGTCGGTCCGCGATTGAGGTCCCACCGCGCGTCGAAGAGGGCTAGCGAAGCGGGCGTAGGAGATTCGAGCGTCCCGACGCGCGTGTTGACGAGGCTGACGAGCGCCGACTTCTTCTGCGGCCATTGGTCGGGGGAGAGGGGGAGAGTTTCGTGCAGGGCGAGAACGTTCTCGGCGGCGAGGAGGTCGAATTCATCCTCTCCGACTCCGTCCCATTGACCGGCGCGAGGGAGGTCGAGCTTGGCGCGAAGGTCGTGGATCGTGGGCGTCTTGGGGTTCGCGATGTCGCCGCTGGGGTCTCGGATGAACCCGAACGAAGGGACGACAACGGCGTCACCTCGCTCGAGAACGAGGTCCCTGGTCGACTCGCCGAGGAGACGTCGTCGAAGCCCGACGGACGGAGTCGTCCTAGCGTCGCCGACGACGAAAATGATATCGGTAGGGGCGAAGAACCTCGCGAGGTTGATGTGAAAGTTGAGCGCGATGGGTTTCTGGATGAAGCGTTCGCGCGTCTTGCTCTGCGTCCTAAAGCTCGTCGAATCGGGCGTTCCGACGACGTGGAAGTCGACCAGTTCGCGTACGAGGGCGTCCGTTTCGCGAAGGGCGGCGATAGCGTCGAGGAGGGCGGCGCGGCGAGGGGAGAAACGCGAGTGCGAAGCTTCGAAAACAAGGGAGACGGGACCGCCCCAGGCGTGGACGAAGGAGGGGAGAGTCGAGAGCCACGCTTCGTTCGAGTAGAGGCAGGCGGTGATGTCGTCCGGGTCGGCCGTGCGGATTGCGCGGAAGAGGTGCCTGAGGAGCCTGGGTTAGCAGCTGCCGAGGGACCGCTGGGAGGAGAGGACTGCTCACGGCTCAATCTCGTCGTGCGTGTCCCAATGAAGCTTGTCGTGCATCTTGGCGAACCGGTACGTGTGCGTGAGGGGCGTAAGCGGGTTCAACGCCGGCAGTCTCGACTCAGCCGCTGCGTCTCAACCTCATTAGCGCTCTCCCCTTCCCCAGTATACGCCCGACTCACAAGCACTGCCGATCCTCTTGACCGTATCCCACTCCCCCTCCTCTTCCTCCATCTCCTCCTCCTCCTCCATGCTCCTCAACTTTCCTCCACCTCACCCCCTCGGCAACCCTCTGCGCCCACTCCGCCCCCGCTCCAGCAACTTTCGCCAACCCAAACGCCCCCGCCTCTCCCACCGCATCCGCTCTCGGTCCCAACCTAATCGCTTTCAGCCCACGAGTCCCCGCGTCGCTCCCTCTCCATCCCAACATCTGAGCGCCGAAGAAGATGAAGGAGAAGACGAGGTACGAGATGGTGAGAAGTCGGATAGGGAGGGGGTACCGCTTCCCTTTGGTCGTTGGGGCTGTACTGGCGTTTAGCGCTGGCGAATGGTGGTGCGCAGGAGCGTTGGAGAGGGGTGCGAGGAAGAAGGATAGGAGAGTCGTGGGGAGGGAAAGGAAGGTCGAGAGATGGGAGGACGCGTGAGATTTGGCGCCTTGACGGGGGTCCGAGGGACGCGCTTGGTGCGATGGCGACGAGGGATCGTCCTTTGAGACGCCCCAGTCGTACGCTTTCCATCCGCGCGGTTTCGGGCTCGGTTGACCGTACGGGCTCACTAAACCATTAGCGCCGAGCGTCGCGCCCGAGAGGAGTTCGGGGGTGTAGTTGGAAGTGACGGGGGCGCAAGCGGACGAGAGGGATTGGTGCCGCGAGTGGTGGTCCCAGGATTTGGAGGAAGTCGTCGTGCGGTCCATAGGGATGGAAGGGGCGTTCTGGTACGAGCCTGGGCGGCTCATAGGCATCGATGCGGGAGGAAAGGAGGGGGAGGTCGTGGTGGAGAGTCGGGCGGAGAGTTGCGTGGCCGAGAGAGTGTTGCTGTTGTTGCTCGAGGGGAGAGGCATGGTGTAGGATGCGTGCGGGGTGAATCCCGTTGGGGAGGGCTGAGATGGGAAAATGGAGGGGGAAGGTGCGCGGAGAGTACTGGGCGAGTAGGACCTGGGAGAGCCGACGGGGGAGCCAGAGAGGACCAGCAGGGGAGAAGAAGTCCCGCCTGCGCCTGCGCTGCTCGTCGTCAATCGAGGGAGCGTCTCCCTCCGACTGTCGCGGCTCTGAGCAGCGGCCGCAGGCCGCTCGAACGAGGCCCACTCGCCGTCGTCCCCATCCGCCTCAAGTCCCAGCTTGGCCATCATCTCCCTCGCCCTGCTCACCGCCGTCGTCTCCGCCCTTCCGCCCACTGAAGCTCCTAACTCTGCTCCCGATCCGTCAATGCTCAATCCTAGTCCGACGTCGTCCCGGCGGTTGGAGTGAAGCGGGTCGGGAGAGTACGATCGACTGAGAGAGGAGGTGCGACGTGGTCGAAGGGTGGTGGTGCTTGGTGCCGCTGGGTTCGTGGAAGCGGACCTAGGAGGTGATAAGGGGGCGCGTGCTGGCCAAGTCGTTCCCGTACTCGTTCCCTCCTCATCGATGACCATGTCTTCTGGTACGGCGGAGACGTAGGAGGAAAGAGGGCGAAGGAGAGGTGGAGAGGGGAGGGGAGAGTCGTTGGAAGAGATGGAGGCGCCCTTGGACGTGGGCGAAGTTTGCATCGCGTCGTCAAACTCGGCGGAGAAAGCCTGTGCCTTGGAGGCGTGGACGATGGTGGCGGAGATGCGGCGGGAGGTGACTGAGCTTCGACGGTTGGAGGTCGGAGTCGACGTGGTAGTGACCTGCTGAGGGAGCGCCATTTGCCGCTGCTGCTGGTGGCGCGTGGTGAAGGCAATTGCCGTGGATGGGGGGAGTGCGTCGAGCGGGTTGAGGAGGGAGATTGGACTGGGAGGGATGAACAAAAGACGGTGGGTCAGCTAGCTGCCACGCGATCTTGGAGTCGGTGTGGTCGCCCTGGATGCGTGCTCGCGGTGCTGAGAGCACTCACCTGCTGCTTTCTAGTGATTCGGATCAGTCGCACAGCGATGGAACGAGTTGAGCGAGGATTGAACGCGAAGGGGGCGCAGGGGGGACAAAAGGAGGTTGGCCGTGTGGGCGTGATGGGCGACTCGTCTTTCCTGAGCGAGGTGATGGAGCCGTGGTCCTGAGGAGTGGGGCGGTTGACGAGGAAGAGGGGAAGAGGTCGACGCTCCTGCTCAAAGTGGCCGAAGAGGTGGAGAGAGCAAGGAGACGCTCGCCCAACGGCTTGAGTCGCAGCGCTCTAGGCCAAAACTCGAACGCGAAGTTCTCCCGAAAACGGTGCCCTCGTTTCTTCATTTTATGGAACGCGAGCAGGAAGCTGGCAGACGCTGTACAGAACTCTCAAACAGGACACGCGAGAAGCAAGAGCGAAAAACGCGTTTGAACGACGACGAACGAAATCCATCTCGCAACTCTCGCTGGATTCGGATGGTTCGCGATGAGGCAGAGGAACCTGAGCAAGGATTCACTCTCAGAGAGAGAGAGGAGCACCCCCAGCTGCGTCGCAGAACGAATCTTGCCGCAGACCCGATCAACGCGCGACCAACGACTCTGCCCCTCCTGCTCGAGCTGATTCGTCGCAAGAAAAAAAAGGTTACAACACAGACCCAGCCTGGTCACCGCTCCTCCCCCGGTACTCGTTCATAACCCCCAGTCGCCTTCTTCCTCCCCAATTCGACATCATAACTCCCTCTCCTCTCCTCCCCTCTCACGCTCCCCCTCGGTTCGTCATCTCTCAGACTCCCTCTCCGCTCCTCCCTACTCCCTAACATGGGCGTCTGCGCCGTATCTGAATCCACGACGAACGCGTCCCGCATCTCGCGTTGAACGCACCATTGTTCGGCGAGGACGACTTGGGCGACGGTGGAGAGGGTGAGAGTGGTCCAGAAGAAGAGGGAGGTGGGGAAGGAGGAGGAGTAGTAGGTTGTTAGGATCGCGTGGTTGAAGATGAGAGTGATGGAGAAGTCGAGGATGTGGGTCGGGCGTCGAACGAGGTAGTAAAGATATACGACGCTGCAGCACTTCCATCAGCTCCGTCCCTCCTCCCAAAGAGCGAAACGAACGCACTCGACTAAGCTCGAGAGCATCCACCCCAGCGCCACAGCCCATCCCCTCCCCATATCACCTTCCACAACACGCAACAACCCCTCTCTCAGCTCCTCCTCCCCCGCGACCGGCACCCCCTTGAGCCCCACCAACCCTCCCATAGCTCCCATAGTTGCAGCAGGTACGCCGACCGTGCTAAGCCCTGTAAATTCCCGCCAGTCCATCACCATCGATACGGCTGTCGGACCGCCTTCGTAGGAAAGTAGGAGAGGAGAAGCGAAGTAGGATAGGATGGCGGGGAGGATGAAGGAGAGGGTGAGGTAGTGGAGGCACTGGAAGAGGACGATCTGCGGATCGTCGTTAGCTCCGCCTTGCTTTAGGAAGAGGGCGAGGACGACACACTTGAGAAATGATGAGGAGAGGATCCCATCCTTGGATTCGAAAGCGTGCTGGAGCTGAGAGGCGAGGGACGGGTACGGAGGGAATTCGAAGGTTGGAGACGAGGGACAAGGGGGCTGGGGGAGACAGCTTGGATGGCGAAGGCGTTCGCCCGGTGTGAGGAGAGGAAAGAGTCGTCGTCGCGCGCGTCGTGGGTCGAGGAGGAAGGAAGGTGTCTAAATGCGATGATCTGCAAGGAGGGTCAGAAGGTTAGTTGGTTCCTCCTTCCCAGAATGAACGGTGTGGGCAAAAGGTGGGTAAACGACTGCCCCGGATGAGATCCATCGAGCAGAGGAGCCTTCCGACGAGGCATCCCCTGCTGAACGCCAGTACTGAGCTGGCGCCCCGTTCGACGCCCTGCAAAAGCGTATTCCCAGTCTCCAGCAGCACCGTACTCCTCACCTATTCTATGCTGGGCAAATGAAGGCGTTCTCGTGTCCGAGGGAGCTTGCCCTCGTTCGAACGGTGCCAACTACTGCGCCGGGAGAGAAACGAGCTGGAGGATAAAAGTGGTGCGCTCCTGCTGGTGCAGGCGATGGTATGGTGGGAGGCCTGTTGGTTTGGCGTAGGGCGAGAGCTGAGGAGCGCAAAAGAGGTGGAAGGGGGGAAGGAAAGAGGGAACAGGCTCCCTGGAGTCGCGCAGCAGAGCGCCGGGCCTGGCCTTTGCCCCTCCACTCCCTCTCGCAGCCCAACCCGACCAGCCAAGGCCAACAGGATCCAAGGCTCAAGCACGAACACGATCCGCCCAGCGAAACCACCTCCAGCGAAACCACCACCTCCCGCCAACCGCCTCCCAAGCTGGCGTCCAGTTCGACCCCATACTCGCGCTCTCGGACCAACCTCTTCCTCTCCTACCGCGACTCGCCCGTCCGTACCTCCTCCTACCTCTCCAACGGCAAAGGGAAAGCGACTTCGCGGTACCGGGATGAAGGGGAGGAGAGTCGGGGGCTCCTAGGGGAGGAGACGGTGCTGGAGATGGGGAACGCGGAGGACGCCTTGCCGCCACGGTGGGTGGATCTGGCGGATAGGGTGAATGAGATTGTGGACAAGGTCAGGCCGAAGAGTGAGTCTTGCGGTTGGCGGTGTACGGGGGACGTGGAGCTGATGCGCTGGCCCGCTACGCAGTCTTGCACCTCGACAAGCTGCACGCCAAGCACCTCTTACCAGGGTTCAAGGACCGTACGCTCGAAGAACGAGAGATTGACGCCGTAGCGACCGATATCACTCGGGTTCGCCCCTCTCTCCCCCTCTCGCTCGATCCCAGCTCACCCTCTCCTTGATCGCGCAGGACTTCCGCGCTACGCAGAAGTACATTCGCCAAATTGCCGAGATGTCAGCTCTCCTACTCAAGTCCAACACTTCGAGCTCCGGTGCCGAAGCGAAGCGGTTGGACCTTATCATGGCCGCGAACGTGCAGACGAGCCTGGCGACCAAGGTCCAGGAGCTGAGCGGCGAGTTCCGGAAGAAGCAGACAGCCTACCTACGCCGTGCGCTCTTTTCTGTCCTTCCCTACGGCGACGCTGACCTCGCGAGCAGAACTCAAGGGCCACGAAGGTCGCGCGCAAGATCACCTCTCCTTCTCCAGTTCCAAAGACCCTCTCGCATCCCTCTACGACGACGAGCAATACGTGCGTCCTCCACCTCTTCCGCCCTCTCCATGCTGACTCGCGGTGCAGTCCCAATCCGTTCAAACTCAACAAGCGACCCTCCGCGGACCGGACCTCGCTCAACGTGATGCCGAGATCTCGTCCATCGCTCAGTCTATCACGGACCTGGCGGACATGTTCAAGGACCTTTCGAGCCTCGTGATTGACCAGGGAACGCTGCTGGACCGAGTGGATTACAACGTCGAGCAGATGGGGGTGGAAGTCAAAGGCGCCGTTGAGGAGCTCAAGGTCGCTACGACGTGCGTTCATTCCTCTCAGCATCTCAAATGGACGCGCTAACGAAGAGTGTACAGGTACCAACGACGCTCAGGTAAATGCCAGCTCATCTTCCTCCTCCTCCTCCTCGTCTTCGGAGCCTTCCTCATCCTCATCTACAAACCCTCCTCCTCCTCCTCCGATTCATCACCTACTACGCTCTCCAACGCACCACCTCTCACTCCCACCGACGGCACGTTCGGTATCTCCAGCGAATTCGAGGAACCGATTAGGAACGCGAGGAGGTTCGTGGGGAGGAGGAGCGTGGTGGATCCGGTGGTGGTGCGGCGAAGAGGAGGGGAGAAAAAGGAGTGGACGTGGCCGTTTCGGGAGGGGGAGAGGGGGCTGTGAAGGGACTTTTGGGAATGGATTGCGGTTTAGTGCGGATGAAGGGGTTGGTTCGGCGCTTGCTCCTGGCGTGCTCGGCTCTGAGGAATCTTGAGAGGCGCCGAGTTGGCTCTCACGCTGGATTGAGCATGGTAGGAGATCGGGAGAGGAGAGAAGGAGGAGAAGCAAGGCGTCGAGTGGTCACGGTCGCTGATGACTGTTTTCGCAGAGCCGACACCGCGTCGTTCCCGGAGACGAGTACCTGCGAAGCTTCGAGCGAAGGCCCACGCGACGCTTCTCTCCGTGATGGGAACGTGGGGATTAGGTGTTGAGGAACAGGGTCGCAGTAGGAGAGCACGGCATGCACCTCATTCCGCATCCGGCGTCTGCGTCGTCGCTGTCTCGCTCGCTCGCTCTCTCCCTGCTTGCGACTCTCCTGCTTCGTTCAACGCACATCAAATCTTGCACCACCCGCATCTACAACAACAGCACCTCTCCTCCTCACCCACTCAAATCCCCGCTCGCCGCCTCGAAATCTCCAGCGCCTGCTCCACCTGCTCTCATCAGCCCTTGTTCAACCACCACAACGAGAAAAACGCACCAGCACCCCATCCACGAAATCATTCAACAGCGCTACGTTCCCCGGCTCCTCGAACCTCGTCTTCCCGAGCCACGGGTAGGTCACTCGATCCATCCGGGGCTTCATGTATGTCAGCAGCGAGGAGGAGTCGGAGAACCTGTGTCGCTGTCAGCGGCGTTGAGCGAAAGGAGGAAGGGACGTACGTGAGGGAGGAGAGGAGGTCGTTTCGGAGGTTCGCAGTGGGGGTCGCTTGGAGTTGGTAGATACATCCTCGCGCTGGAATCCCTGGGATCGTAGGAGCGGGGCGGGAAGATTCAGAGTGAGTGACTGCGAGAGCGGCAAGGACTGAAGTGGGGTCGGAGGTGTTGTACGCTGTGTGATCTGCGAGAGAAATGAGTCGAGGAGCGAGGAGGGGAGGAGGGACAGACTGTAGCTATCTGAGCGAGGCCAGGAACTGGGTTGGTGGATCTTGTCGACGATGACGAGACGCGTTTGCGAGGAGATGAGCGAGCCGATGGAGCGGTCGAGATCTTGCGCTGAGCCGAGGACGATAGCGCGACCTGCGTCGCTAGTCGCTTTCTTTGCTTCCTCGAGGCAGGTCGCCAATTCCTCCTCGGATGGGATCATCGACAGGATGATTAGTTTCCCGTCGTGAAACTTGTCGTTGCGGACAACGAAGCCGTCGGATTTGAGCTCGACAAAGACGATTTCGTTGGGGTGGGTGGCGAGGAAGTCGAGGACGTGGGTGAGGAATTCGATGTACTTGCAGCCTGGGGAAAGCGAGGGATCCTGTCAGCGACGGTTGGCCGAGAAAGGAGCCTAGAGACGAACCTGGGACCATCGCATGCTGTGGAGAGTGGTAGGTGAGCCAAGCTGCTTCGCGACAACCACGGAAAGCTCGCCTGGTGGTGGATATCTCCTCGTCGAGCATGAATCACGTCGTGAAAGCAGTATCCTGGTCGGAAATCGAAGAAGCGAACACCCTGCGCCTGCTCAGCTGCGAAGATCAAACACGTCTTGAGAGTACGCACGATCTTGAGCTGGCTCGGGAAGTCGTCCTTCTGCGTCAAAGCGATGTTGTTGATGACTGCCAACGAAACGGATCAGTGACGCTCCACGACGCTCCACAACACTTGCGAGATACGACCCACCTCGCTCCGGCTTCAACCTAACGTGCTCCAGCATCCTCACAAGCAAATGAACGACCGGCGTCGCCAGCGTCGTCTGCGCATGATTCGCCAATGCGTTCCCCAATTGGCCCTGCTGGATCAAGAGTAGAAGACCAGCGTCGAGAGGCCCGTACATCCCAGCATCGTGAGCGGCGGGAAGAGCGAGTCGGCTGAACGGGAGGTCACGCCAGCTGCGAAGGAGGTCAGTTTTAGTGGAAGGCTTGGAAGAATGGACGGACGCAGAGTTGGAAGCGAGGAGATCACCGAGCCAGCTTTGATGATCTGCCGTTGCGTAGATGTAGATCTGCAAGTGAATTAGGGTGGGTTCGCAGGCAGCGAGGACGGGCTCACCTGGTCGTGGCGTCCTTGGCCCGCGTCGTGAAAGCCGTAGTTGAGCGTTGCGCCTTCAGTGAATACTGCAGTGGTGTCGGCCGTGCTTTCGAATCCGTTCCCTCGCCTGCGAAGCGAGAGCGTGAGCGAATGCGAACTACGAACGAGGGCTGCGAAGGACGTACGCGATTCCAGTGAGCGGATGCACCTGTTCCCAGTTCCAGGTCAGAATCTCAAACAAATAAAGGAGGAAGTCGAACGTACCCTGATATGCCCATGGAACCAAGGCAGCCCATCTCGCTCCACGAACGCGTCGGTGTACCTCGTCATAATCCCCTCGAGCTTATGTCTGCTCGTCCTCATCTCACCCAACCTCCCTCCCGTCTCCCTAACCTCGTACTCATGATACCTCGCCTCGCTCCCAACGACCAACGAAGCCCTCCCTCGCTCGTACGAAACATACGTGCTCGTCTCGACGCCCTTCCCCGAGAACTCTCTCCCCCTCTGCACTTCCTCCCACCCGCCATTCCTCACCTCTCCAGCATTCTTATATAACACTATCCGCACCGTCCGTCCCTCCAGCACGACCTCCCCCACCTCACCACTCGGCATCGGCTCGTCCCTACTCGATTCGAGATCCATCCTCCCCATCGAAGCGCTCACCACCCCCCTCCGATCCAGCCTCAAGAACGCCTGTAAATGAATCTTCCTATCGTCCCTAACGAGGTCGAAGTAGATCCACCCCCAGCGCTCGCGGGGATCAAAGCGACGAGGACCTCGCATCGAACCGATTGAGAACGTGACGGAGGTGGAGAGGGTAGAGCTGGGAAGGACGGAAGGAGTGGAAATTGGTGCCGCGGTGGGTGGAGAGTTCGTAGGGGCTGTGCGTGGAGGCGCGGACGGGCCAGGTGGCCATCTGAAAGGGGTTAGCTGTTGTGGAGCGCGCTGGAGGGGACGTACCTGGATTGGGAGGCCAGAAGAGTTCTCAATTACGAAGCAGTAGTTCCTAGGATCATCGCCCTCGGGGTCGTCGTCGTCTGAGTCGGGGTGCTCGACGAGCTCCCACTGAGGCGCGCGGGACGAGGGTCAGCTTGGCGATTTGGGTGGCGCAAGGAAACGCGCACGGGTTCTTCGCCCTCTGCTAGATGCTGAGACGCGAGCAGGTCGCCCAGCGGTGGAGAAGCCATGGCGAGCGGTGTTGGGAGAGGATAAGAGAGGAGCCGGAGTTGCCCCGGCGTAGGGGGGCACTTTGACCTCCTCCTCCCGCTCGTTTAGTCCTTCTCTCCCAAATCGTAGGCAAGTAAAGCCTCGCACGACAGGTACTCTCAAGCACTGCAGCCTCCAAACTGCTTCCAAAATACGTTGCGATTGAATAAAGTCCGTGCTGCTGCAAGATACACCTCCCCTCTCCTTCCTCCGCACCTACACAAACGGCCCCGGCAACGGCGGCGTCGTTCCCCTCCTCGATTCTCCTCTCAGCGGTCCCATCATCCCCTCCGACGCGGGCGAATGGCTCCTGAGCTGTCCTCCCGGTCCCTGAACCGAGATCGTCGGAGGGGCCTGGTATGAATTGAGAGACGAGTTGGAGGCGTCGGCGGTTTGGTAGTAGGGCGAGTAGGAGCGGGGAGGTGGGGGGTAGATGTTCTGAGGAGGCGGGTGGGGCGCGGAGGAGGGACCGAGGTAGGGGTCGTCTGGTTCGTTCGTCGTTAGTGGTTCGTCGCTTGAGAAGAGAGAAAAGGAACGCACAATACGAGCTCCCGCCGTGCCCACTGCCGTACCCGCTCTGGTCGTACCCCGGATCGTGATGGTCGTAGTACTCGCTCCCCTGACTCGCCATCTCCCCGTCTCCCCACTGACTGTCCTCCCTCTCCCCTCTCTCGCCCATCTCAAACCCCGCTCCGCCCGTCCTGCGAGTGCCCATGGGGTTGAGCGTTGAAGTTGCCGCTGAAACGTTCTGACCGTCGGGCTGGAGTTCGGGCCACTTGATCTCGTCGCGCCCGTCTTCGATCTCGGAGAATCGGCGTTGGGTACAGCGCCAGATGATGAAGAGTATCGCAGCGAGAACAATGACACCCTGCGGAAGAGCGTGAGTTTGCGAGAACGCCGCGAAGGGGGGAGGAACGCACTCCGACGACACCCTGCGTTTCGTAGATTCGTCAGTACCTCGCAGAAAGGGTTAAATGGGAAGAGCTACTCACGCCGACGATACCCCAGGTCTTTCCAGTGTTGGAACTGCTGCTGTTGCCGCCAGTCTGCTCTGCAGGAACTCCAGTCGAGGTCTGCGTCGTTCCGTCCTCGTTGGTAATGATCTGTTATAGCAGGGAGTGAGTATCTCAAAGCCAGAAGTGCGATCAGGAGTGCGAGCAGGAGTGATGAGCTCACCGAAGTAACGATAACGACGGTAGATTCCGTAGCTGCTAAAGGAAAGTTGCATGAGGGAGAGCCCGAGCGTCGGAATGCGACTGGTTACGAACGGGTTGAGGTGGTAGCACTAGAGGTGGTGCTCGTCGGAGTATTAGAGGTCGTGGTGGTTGGAGCGCTCGTGGTCGGTGCTGTGGTGGCTTCCGTCGTGGCGGCTGAGGGAACGGAATCGTCATGGTCAGCGAGCTGTTCCCCTCCCATCGAGCTGCCTTCGTCCCTCTGCTCGGCCCCAAGTCGTCCCAGGTGCATCCCTCCAACAAAACAGCACCTTGCAAGTTTGGCGACCTGCGGGAGTGCTAGCGCCCACGGCGTCGCGCCTTCCGACCCACGCTCGACATTCCAACAAGCTCCTGAACCCAGCCCGCCAGCGAACCGCCTGCGTGGCCTAAGACCCAAGTACCAGAATGAAGTCTCCCCTGCCATTCCACAACCGCGAGAGCTCAGAGAACGCCAGCAGCGAGCCCGAGAGCACCGCACGCGCACGTCTCATCAACGCGGGTTCTTCATCGCGCCACTGAGCTTCCTGAGAAGCACACCAGCTAATCCCAAGCGCAAAGCACTCCACCAACACTCCACCAACATCCCACACGCCCTCAGCCCCTGAGCTCACGCCCCCCGTCCTCCCCGCACGAACAATGCACAGCCCTCGACTCACGCGTAGTCCCCTCCGTCGGCGTATCCTCCGTCGTCGTCTCCGCCGCCGTAGTAGCCGCCGTCGTAGTCCCCGTCGTCGGGCCTGCCGTCGAGCCAGGCCCCAGGATCCCACTGAGGATACCGCCCACGAGCTGCCGGCGCTCGTGCTCTAGTTGGCGTGGAAGGTGGGAAGGCGGTGTGGGAGAGGGGAAGGCGAGGAGGGGGGAGGCGAGGAGGAGGGCGAGGAGGACGGGGCGTAGGCGGTTGCTGCGTCGTGATGGCGCCATGGCGGAGGGTGGGCCGATGAAAAGGAGAGAGGGTGCGAGAGCTGGTCTTGACCAGGCTGGTTGGTTTGGGCGTGCTGTTGTGGGCTGAAGTGTGTTGAATGAACGCCGTGGTCGTAATCGAAAGAGCTTGAACAAAGGGAAGAGTTGTGGTCGGCGAAAGAGGAGCACGCTGTCCCCCACTCTCCCTTTGGGTGCGTTGGCTCAGCTCTACTCTGCTCTACTGGTCTGCCTTTCCCTCTCTCGATACGCCGCTTATCGCGGCTTTTGCCACCGTAGCTCCTCCGCTCTGCAGACTTTGAAAGCGCGTTTTCGAGGGCGAGTCGCGTCGCGATCGCAGCTTCGCTCCCCGTCCGAGTTGAACAAACAGCACCACCACGCGAACGATGTCGAGATCTCCGCTCCATCGACAGCATTGGAGAGGCCCCTCCTACGCCGACGAAGGCGACTTGCGGACCATGGGGTGGACCTGAGGAGCAGCTCGTAAGCTCAAAGAAGTACAGAGAGACAAAGAAGCAGACGCACCTCGAAAGACCCATCTTTCGCAACGATAGCGGCACCGTTTCGCTTGAATCCAACCTTGACGTACACCTGCTCGCCCTCTGTACTCGACGTCAGCAACGTCTCCACGCTGGAAAGGATTGAGGAGTGACGCACCAGGCGTCGCATCCAAATGGACGTCCCCGCCCTGCTCGTCCGCCATCGCGAGTCCGTGGTTCAACAACGCCTTCGCAACCCCCGTCCTCTGGGCCTCTGGCGCCGTAGCTAGATTCTGCAGATCTGTACCACGGTTCAGCCTCTCCTCACGAGAAAGAGCGAAAGACTCACGATACCCCTTCCCTCCAAGCTCCTTCTCATGCGCCATCAACCTCCCATAAAAGTCCTTCGCCAACTCCAAATTCGTCCCCATAGCAAACCCCGTTCCCTCCCCCTCCGCCGCCTGAGCCTCCTGCACCTCTTTTCCCCCCGGCAAATCCCAATGCGAGAACCCGACGATCTTCCCCGCGCGAACGGCCTTGTACACGCTCCATTCGGGGCCAGAGACCCATCGCGCGTACCGCTTGGCCCAGAGGGCTTCGAGCGAAGCGGGAGCGACGGCGGAGTAGAGAGAGCGGTAAAAGGTTCCGCAGGAGAAGGCGGAGACGTGAATCCGGGATAGGGTGGGAACGTCGTCGAGGGTCGCGGGAGAGATGGTGAGGGTTGGGCGACGGATCATGGGGAGGACCTGGGCTGGGTTAGTCGGGGATTGAGGAGGGAGTGGAGGGGACGTACGGAGACGCAGCCGTCGGAGGGGGAGAGAGGAGGACCCCAGAGCTCGTATCCGCGCTTCAAGTAAACGGGGAGGCCCTCTGGGAAAAGGTCAGATCGGTTCCGTGAAACTGGAGAGGGGACGCACCTTCCGTAGCGTCGAGATGAACGTTGAGACCCTCCTTCTCTGCGCGATCGATGCCCCATTTAAGCAGCCCGATGCCGGCGCCAGTCCGCTGGAATGCAGGATCGGTCGCGAGGATATGGAGGTCTGCAAGAACGCCATCAGCAGCGACCAGAAACGCAGAGAGTAATTTAACGCACGGTAGTGAGGTCCCTGAATCTCCTTCGCATGCTCATCAAGCGCCGCAAAGAAGCTCGACGCCCGCTCCTCATTCGACCCCGCCGCAAAACCTCCCGCTCCCTCCTCCTCTACCTCCTCCTCCACCTCCCCCGGCAGCTCATAGTACGCATACCCCAAAATCCGTCCGCCCCTCACCGCCTTGAGCACCATATGCTTCTTCTTGCCGATGAGCGAACCGAGGCGCTTCGCCATGCGTGCGTCGAGCTCGTCCGCATCGGCGTTGGCAAAGAGGTGCTGGTAGACTTCTCCGGGAGAAAAGGCTTGACGGTGGAGGCGGGCGAGATGGGGGACGTCGGCGAGGGTAGCGGGGAGGATGACGGGGGGAGGGGGGAGGCGAACGAGTGGGTGAAGCTGTGGGTGGGTCAGCGCGGTCGGAAGGAGAGGAGGCGGAGCGTACGATGAGGGATTCGTTGAAAGCGCTAATGATAAGAGGGCGGGCAGGGGTAAAGGACGCAGAGGTGTAGAGAGGGAGAGCGATAGGGGAGGACTCGAGATACGTGGGTACGCCTTGCGAATCGGCTTGGGTGAGACCCCAGTCGAGGAGAGCTCTTCCTGCTCCGGAACCCTGGTGTGCAGGATCTACGACGAGGATGCTGAGATCTGCGCCCTCGAGGGTTAGCGGAGGAGCTCCGCATCAGCTCATCCGGTACTAACGGAAATGAGGAATGGTAACGTTGTCGTCCGCCTGGCTGAAGAACTCCTCCGCCAACGGAACGTTGGTGCCCTTGGGCCACCGCAGACGCTTCCGCTCGGCCTCCTCCTCCTTGTTCAGCACCTTCTCCGGCCCCACTTCTGCATCCGGGACCTCCCAGATTGAGAGGCCGAGCAGCTGCCCATCCCGCTCCGCCTTGACTACGCGCTTCGGTCCTCGATCCTTGCCCGTATCGACCCGGAGGCGCAGGATCGCGGTTGCCACGAAGTCGTCTCGGGTCACCTTGCCGAAGATGACCTGGTGGATCTCACCCGGTGCAAACGCAGCGAGCTGGATGGAGGCGAGTGCCTCGAGGTCCTCGGTCGGCTGGACTATCGAGCACGTTATCCCTGACTTGTCCATCGTTTTCGAGAGCTGCAGAAGGAGGAGAAAGAGCCGGAGTCGACTTCGCGAGTTGATTACGCGCCGAGCCTGTCCTCCTCCACCGGATGCTCAGCAGAGCCTTCACTGCTTCCAGCCGCCTTCTCTCCAGCATGACTCAAAAGACGCCGCTGCCCTACGGAGCCTGGCCTTCCCCACTTTCAACCGACCTCGTGCTAGCCTCCGCCATCGCCCTAGGGGACAACTACGTGGGTCCCAAGGCCCTCGTTTGGACGGAACAGCGACCAGAGCAAGGAGGGAGGAACGCGCTGGTCTCGCGGATCGATGGCAAGGTGCAGGAGGTGCTTCCGGAGGAGAAGTGGAACGCCCGCACGAGGGTACATGTGAGCTCATCTCTGGGCTTCGAGAGGTGGATGAAGCTGAGCCAGTGCTGCAGGAATATGGCGGAGCCTGCGCTGCGGTGATGGGAACGAGTGTCGTGTTCAGCTCTGTCGAAGGACCGCTCTACAAGGTCGACCACGCGGGGGGAGCCTGGGGCACTCCTGCGCAGGTCTCGCCAGGTGCGCGCTCCCTCCCACCTCCCCAAACGCCCCTAACGCCCTCGCAGAGAGTTCCGTCAACCGCTACGCCGACCTCTCCCCTCACCCTACCAACCCCTCCCTAATCCTATCCATCCTGGAGGACCACACGACCGACCTCCCCTCCGCCGTGCTCAACTCGATCGTCCTCCTCTCCCTCCCCACCTCGACTCTTTACCCCGTCGTCTCTGGAACCGATTTCTACTCCTCCCCGCGCTGGTCTGCCGGAGGCAGAATCTGCTGGATTCAATGGAAGCACCCCGATATGCCGTGGGAGGGGAGCGAGCTCTGGGTTGCGGAGGTGGGGTTAAAGGATGGAGAGGTGGATCTGGAGAACGTCTTCAAGGCTGGCAGTGCGAAGAAAGTTGCTGGAGAGGGGAAGGGCGTCGAGAGCGTCAGCCAGCCGCGCTGGGCGGAGGACGAGGAGAAGCTGCTGTTCTTGAGCGATCGTACGGGGTTCTACGAGCTTTATGAATGGACGCAGGAGGGTGGAGTGCGATTAGTGCTGGAGGAGCCGACGGGTGCGGATGCAGGAGGTGAGTTGTGCTATTCGTTCTGCGGAGTGAGGTGCTGATTCCTTCGCAGGACCGGACTGGGTACTCGGGCAGAGCACGAACGCTTCCCTCGCGCCGAACAAGTGGATCTCAGTAGCTTCGAAAGGTCGGCTCCGCGTTATCGACCTCGTTTCCCGCACCTCCACCCTCCTCGACACGCCGTACCAATCCATCGCCTCCCTCCGCACTCTCTCCCCGACCTCGCTCCTCGTGACCGGATCTCCTTCAGCCTCTCCTGCATTCCTCTCGATTCTCACGCTGGGCGAGAAGGACGTCAGCGTCGAAGTGCTCAAGAGCTCGTCGAGCGCGAGCGTCGACAAGGACTACATCTCCGAGGGGAAGGCCATCACCTACCCCACTAAGCCGGCGGCGGGCGAGTCGGACGATCAGGTGGCGTACGCGACGTTCTACGAGCCTGCGAACAAGCGTGCAGTGGGACTCGATGGTGAGCTCCCCCCTCTCGTCGTTCGCTGCCATGGTACGTTCCCTCCTTTCTTTTCTCGAAAAGTTCGCTGATCTCGTTCTAGGCGGTCCCACGAGCTCTGCAAAGTCTGGCCTCGACTGGCTAGTCCAGTTCTTCACCTCCCGAGGCTTTGCCTTCGTCGACGTCAACTACGGCGGGTCGACTGGCTTCGGTCGGCAGTTCCGCAAGCGACTCGACAAGAACTGGGGGATCGTCGATGTGCAGGATACGATTGCGTGCGTCGAATACCTCGTCAAGGAGGGCAAGGCGGATGCAAAGCGCGTGGCGATCACTGGCGGTAGTGCTGGTGCGTCGACTCTCTTGCTTTTTCTCCACTCGCTCGCTTGCTGATGATCGTGTGCAGGTGGATTTACGGTGCTTGCTGCGCTGTGTGCTGGCAAGGTTTTCGGAGCAGGAACGAGCCTCTACGGCGTCTCCGATCTCGCGCTCCTCGCCGGCGACACCCACAAGGTGCGTCCCTACCTCTCCTCCCACTTCCACCACTCATCCACTTTCGCAGTTCGAATCCCAGTACCTCTTCAACCTCCTCGGCGGTACTCCCGAGGAAGTTCCCGCCAATTACCACGACCGCTCTCCCATCAACAACGCCGCCCACATTTCCGCGCCTCTCCTCGTCCTCCAGGGGACTGAGGACCGAGTCGTACCCCCGGCTCAGGCGACTATTATGGTCGAGACGATTAGGAAAGCGGGTGGGAGTGCCGAGATGATCATGTTTGAGGGAGAGGGACATGGGTTCAGGAGGGCGGATTCGAAGAAGAGGGCGACGGAGGCGGAGTTGGCGTTCTACAGGAAGACGTTTGGGATTGAGGCGAGCGAGTAGACGTTGCATTCACTGTTTATATCTGGCGTTCGAGCGAGAGAAAGGAGAGGTCAACCAACGCGTGCGAGGGCGGAGGTTGTCCTCGGCGCGCCCATTGCGGCAGTTGAGATTTTGAGTACGGGCGCGACTTCGTCTTTTGGCTCTTCCCCCCCTCGGTCTCCGTTCTTCCGTCTCTTCTTTCAGCTTCAAAACAGGGTACGTACACTCCTGCTGCACACCGCCAGCCACCAGCACGGCCTAGCGTCGTTGAGACCGCTCGATGGACGCAGGCTCTTGTTTTGCTGATCGGCGTGGGACGAGAGCCGCAAAGCTGATCCCACCTCTCCTTCCACAGACACGGACACAGTCTTTACGCCCTTCGTCATACCCCCTTGCCAGCCTACAGCCTACACTCCTCCTTACGCGCCGGACGAGGTCTAATCGAGTGCACCCGCTTCTCCGTGATTCCCACCGCTTCCTTACTCAGCGACCTTGTGAGTGGCGCTGGTGCTGCGATCTTGGTGGGGAGGTGGTCTAGAGGGAGTTGGGATGGGACGGAAGGGAGCTGAGAACTACGGAGGACGTTGGAGCTGCCCTGGATCTGCTCGAGGAGGGGCCCGTGTCGGTCGCGCTCTCAACGGCCTACTCAGTCATTCTGAGAACCCCAGCTGACTCTGTCCTCTCTGCGCAGAACTAGACGCAAAAGATGGATATCGCACTTCACTACTTTGACGTGTACGCCGGCGACGCGATCTACTCGCGCCTATCCAACCCCTTCGCTTCCCTCGCCCCCGTCGTCTCCTCCCCCTTCCTTTCCAACCTCACCGCCTCTCCCCCACCATCAGCCCTCACAAACCTCCTCTCCGCCCTCCCCTCCATCTCCAACCTCCCCCGCGACTCGATCCTCCGCCAATCGATCTCCCTCTACGCGATCACCTACATCGGAATCCTCCTCCTCTACTTTGGCGTCGCCTCGTTCAGCTACTACTGCATCTTCGACCACCGGATGAAGCTCCACCCGCGGTTCCTCAAGAACCAAGTTTATATGGAGATCATGTTCTCCCTCGAGGCGTTCCCGATGCTCGACCTCCTCACCCTCCCCTGGTTCCTCGGCGACGTGCGCGGGTACAGCAAGCTCTACGACTCGGTGGCGGAGGGACCTTGGGGAGAGGTCGGAGGATGGAAGCCCTGGGCGTACATGGCTTTCTCAGCCATGTTCTTCTTGTGGTTCACCGACCTCTGCATCTACTGGGTCCACCGCTGGCTCCACATCCCCTTCTTGTACAAGAAGCTACACAAGCCTCATCACAAGTGGATTAGTGCGTCGCTCTCTCTCTCTCTTTTCGTGGCGGATAACAGGGCGCTGATTCGACTTCGCAGTCCCCTCCCCCTTCGCGTCGCACGCTTTCCACCCCGTCGACGGCTACCTCCAATCAGTCCCGTACCACCTCTCCTGTTACCTCTTCCCCATCCACAAGTACCTCTTCATCGGCCTCTTCTCCTTCGTCAACCTCTGGAGTATCTTTGTGCGTCTCTCTCGCTCTCCCTCCCTCCGACCTTTGCTGACGAACGCACGCGCAGATCCACGACTCGGACATGATCTGTGACTCGCCTCTCGAGAACTACATCAACGGGCCTTCGCACCACGTACGTCCTCCCCTCTCCCTCCCCACTCCCTCTCTAACCTCCCTCCACAGACCCTCCACCACATCCACTTCACCGTCAACTACGGCCAATAGTACGCTCTCCCCCTCCCTCCCTCCTTCCGCGCTAACACCCTTCGCAGCTTCACCTGGGCCGACAAGATGGGAGGATCTTTCCGCGCGCCGGCAAAGGAGGATGATCCCCTCATTACCATCCTCGCGGGGATTGAGAAGAAGAAGGCGTTGGGGTTGGAGAGGAAGGTCGTTAGTGAGAGTGAGAGTAGTGGGGATGAGGTGGAGGCGAAGAAGGATAGGTAGAGCGATGTGGATTAGACGATGTGATGATACCCTTAATACGAGCATGTCTCCCCTCGTTTGGCTTGGTGGTTTGTGCAATGAGGAGTCGAGTCTTTGGAAGAGAGAGCGAGAGGTGTTCGAGAGGACAGCGAAGAGTACTTTCGCCGACGCAGAACAGACGATGGCGTTCGCTACTCTCGCTCACAGCAGCTTCGCACGTCCTTAAAACTGCTGCAGTGCAGACTCTTCGATATGATATGAGCTCAGCTACTACGCAAGCCCCGCGACGTTCTCCCTCACGCTCTCCTCCAACCCCCTCCACCCCGGCCTCCCCAACGCCTTGAGGATCTCCGTCCCTCGGCTGTTATCAATCTCGCTCAAATCCCTCCCCAGCGTTCCAAGCTCCGTCCACTCCCTCCCCGGCGCGATCTTGCGGAAGATTTCCTGCACTTGAGTCCAGTTGAACGTCTCTGCGACGGCCCAGATTCGTGCGTTCGTCACGGCGGGGAAGGTGAGAGCGGCGAGGTGGAGGAGTCCGGTGTCCTTGGGGTTGACGAACCATTCTAGTGGTGAAACGGTTAGTGAGGAATGGAGGAGAGAGGGGGGACGGACGAGGGGGAGTGGCGGCGAGAGGAGCAACGTTGTTAGCCCAGAGAGCTTTGATCCATCCGGCGGTGGAGGCGGGCTGAGAGGGCTCGAGGACTGTTCCGAAGTTGCAGTTGGGGAGGACGGTGTTGAGGACGAAGGAGGGCTGCGAGAGGGATCAGCGAGGTTCGCTTCGCAGGACGGGGAACGACGCACCTTCTCCTCCTGCATGAACTTCCATGCAGCCATCTCTCCCTCGGCTTTACTGGCTCCGTAGACGTGCCACGGCTTCCCCGGGCTATCAACGTCCAACTCCCTCGCCAGAATCGAGCTCTCCGCGTTCCAGCTGCTTTCATCGAGCTTGATCCCCTCGACGTCCGGCTTCGGCATCGTCCCCGCGCAGGACGAGGAGGTGAGGACGAATCGCTTGACGGAGGGAGAGGCGGCGGCGGAGCGGAGGATCGAGAGAGTCCCCGCGATGACGGGCGTGATGACCTCCTCAACATCTCGACTGAAGGTGAGGACAGATGCGACGTGGGCGATTCCGCTGACGCCTGCTTCCTCGTCAGTTATGCCCCTTTATTCTCTGCACGCGACGTACCCTTGCAAGCCTCGTCGTAAGCGCCCTCAGCTGCCATATCTTCTACGACCGCGGCCTCAAACCTGCCCTCTCCAAACTCTGCATCAAACAGCTTCTTGACCGCCTCCATCTTCTCCTCCGAGCGGGCGGTGCCTCGAACGCGGTAGCCAGCGGCGAGGAGAGCTTTCGCGATGTGAGAACCGAGGTAGCCCTGCTCTCGGAGTTGGTCAGCTGCGCTTCGGAGAGGGAGAGGAGGGGCACACGTTCGCGCCCGTGACGAGGACGGTGGAGCCAGAGGGGATGGCGCCGGAGGTTTCGAGAGTCATCTTGGGTTGAAGAGGAGGATGAGGGGAGGAGGTAGAGAGGAGCGGCTGAGGGGCGCGACGATATTGGTCACCCCTCCAGATTGCTCGCCGTGCCACTCGACTTCCACCTTCTCGAGCGAGAGAAGTGAAGATGAGAGCGGGGTGAGGGCTTGGCTGAAGCAGAGGCTGGAGGAGTTGGGAGGAGCAGAGGAATGCGACAGTCGACGTCCGCGGAGTTGGCTTTCTCTGAGACTCTGGAGTCGTATCAAAGGGTCTTTTGGCGGGAAAGAATGCCTTGCAGCACGCGTAACTTCATTCCAGAGGGAGGCTTGCAAGCTGAGCGCTGAGAAATGGGGGAGGAAGTCTCTCGGACCTTCGCAGTCCGGTTTGGAGCCGTTTGGAGGGGTTGGTGCCTCAGGATCAAAGCTACAGCCGCTAAGCTTCAAGTGGTACGCGTTATCACTCTCTACGAAGCATTTTTTCGTATCGCGTAGCCTGCTCTCCAACAACGAGCTCACACGGCCCTCCTAAAGTCTTCACTCAACTTTGCGGGCGATGCTCCTTCCGCTCCTACCAACTCGCACCAACCTCTCTGCTCCATGCCTGGTCCTCGAGCGCAGTCAATATGGGCGGAGGCAGAGTCCAGCTCGGAGGATTCCAGCTCGGCTGAAGTAGTCAAGTTCGGAGGAGTCAAGCTAGTATAGGCCAGCTCCTAAGCGAAGTCCTGCCCGCAAGGCTCCTGCCGCCGTCCCCGCTCCTTCGCCCTTCAAGTTCGGAATCTCAGGAGAAATCAAGGTGCTTGCCAAGCCGCTTACGCCTTCGAAGACGAAGCAGGAGACTCCCTTGGTCTTCTCACCGCCTTCGACGAAGTCCAAAGGTGAGCTTGCCCTTTTCCCTCGACCAGGCTAACGTTCTCCGCGCAGGCTCTATCAAACCTTCTCCGGCGAAGGAATTTACATTCACGGCGAGCTTTGGAGCAACACCTTCCCCCTCGCTCAAAAAGTCTCCCAAAAAGCTCGCGTCTCCCAGGAAGGATGCAGTTGCGGCTCTTGTACCTGGTCTCAGCGCCTTCAAGCTCGACACGCCGACCAAGGTACGCCGTATCACAAGCTGGACCCCCTCTGCTGCGAGCTAATCCGCATCGCGTTCCAGAACCCTTCGGACAAGAACACAACACCTCTCTTCTTCACGCCGCTCTCCACCTCCAAGCGTACCAAGATGGCCGCGACACATCCGTCATCGTCCAGTGGATCCTCATCCCCTCGCAGCTCCGTCGAAACGCCCGCGTCGGAGGTTCTCTCGGAAGCCGTGGACTCGCACGCTGCCGAGCTCGAATTTCTCGGACACGGTCTTCCCAGTGACACGGCAGATCTCCACTCGAAGACGGCGCCGCTGGTCACCCGCGATGCTTTCGCCGCGTCCCCTGCGGGCCACTACCCGTTCAAGAGTCTGCTGGGGAGCGTCCGGGAGCAGTGCGCCGCTGGCTTCCCTTCCAACACTCGTACGTGCGTTGCAAATTCGTAAGTAAAGACAGCTGAATCGCTCCGCAGAGAACCCGCAGATCTATTGCAACGTCGCCGCTCCCTTCAGCGCGGTGATTTGTGGCGTGCAAGTCCGTGGACCCCTCTCTCTCAGAGCTCTGGCTCCAGCTGATCGATTGCGCAGGGATCCGGGAAGAGTCATTCGCTCTCGTCGGTACTCGAGAGCTGCTTCATCTCCCACCCCTCCGTCGGAGTCGTCCCTGCCCCACTCGCCGGTCTCGCGTACGTCGTCGCTCGCCAGCTGCGCGTGAGCACTCGTCTAACGGTATTTGCAGATTCTGTTACGGCTCCACTGGCACGGGACAGCCCAGTGAGGCTGCATATCTCAGCACGATGCAAAAGGAATTTGCGAAGCAAGGCAGCAAGGCGCCCGAAGTCCAGATTCTCGTCTCGTTCGTCGTTCCTCGCTCGTTTCGCAGCGTACGCTCTAACATCTATTTCTACTAGACCTTCAAGTCTCGAGACTATGCGCCGAACCTACTCGACTCTCCCTCACGTCCGCGTCGATGCGCTGCAGCTCTCGCATTCGGACCTTAACGCTTCTCGACTCCTGGCGCTGATGGCGAACGAGGACGAGTCCAAGATTCCGCTCTACATGACTTCCGTTCTGGCTCTCATTCGCGCTCAAGGCAGCGACGGATTCAACTGTGCGTGCCGACCTTGAGCCTACCCTAAATCGCAGCTCACGCCACGTCGTCCGCAGACAAAGGCCTCCGCGAGCAAATCCAAACGCTCAGCATTCAAGACCTCAACGAGGCTCAGCAGAAGATGCTCGCTCTCCGCCTCAGCTTGCTCGACAGCTTCTGTTCCGCTAAGACGAAGCGGAGCGTCAAGACTTTCTTCGCTGCGGGTCGTCTGACCATCATCGACCTCTCCGATCCGTTCTTGGGAGAAGCAGCGGCATGCACGCTATTCGACATTATGCTGGGCTTGTTCCTCGAAGCCGACACCGGCTGCAAGGGCAAAATCATTGGTACGCCGTTCGCCACTTCCTGCGAAGCTCGACTGACGACCTCGCTTGCAGCACTCGACGAAGCGCACACCTTCCTCTCCTCCTCCTCTTCCTCCAAGCTCATCGCCTCCCTCACCTCCATCATCCGCCTCCAACGCCACCTCGGCGTCCGCACCATCATCTCCACCCAAGAGCCCACCTGTGTCCCTTCCGCCATCCTCGATCTCGTCAGCTTCATTCTCGCCCATCGGTCCGTCTCCACTCCTCCCACTCACGCCTACTGACCCCGAAACAGGTTCTCCTCCCCTGCGTGGGCGAGTCATCTCGATAAGCACGTTTGCACGCGCGCGGATACGGGGATGGGATGGTTCGACGCGGTGGCGAACCTTAGGATCGGAGAGGCGTGCTTGTTCTCCCCCTCAAGTGGTGGGGGCTGGTTGGAGGGGGAGGGAGGGGGGGAAGGTCGCGAGGATTGGGAGGGGGTACTTGGTAGTGCAGATTAGGAAGAGGTTGACGATGGATGGAGGGATGTCGGTGTTGGCGATTGGAGCTTAAGGAGTGGTGGAACGTGTGCATTAGATTTACGAAGCGCAGGATTCGGAGCGGGTTTGAGAGGAACAGCGAGCTTTGATGCCGAGCAGCGGGTCGTCCGCGTCGTGTGCGACGAGCAGCCCAACCAGGAGCAGAAAAGAAGCCGACGGGTCCTTCGTATCCCTCGAGCTGTCGAGTAGATTACGGCGTGCTCTTCGCTGCGGCGTCCTCGTCGTCGTCTCCCAGCTGCAGTGCTGTTCGCAGCGTCTTTGAGACCTTTGTCGCAAGTATCGTCAGCGATCTCTCAACCACAGGTTTCATCTCGTACCAACTCACCAGTGCATACTCCTCCTTGAGCTTCGATATAGGCTCCTCGAGCGCGGCGACCTTCCTCGAGACGAAGCCAGCATCAGCACCTCCCCCTCCCAACTTAGCTGGCCAGACTCACTTGTCTAGCAACTCCAGCTTCCTCTTCACAAACCCCTCCGCCTTCTCCGGCTCCAACTCCAGCCACACGTCCTGCAATCCCAAGCTAACATACACCCTCCTCGTATCGGGCCTGCTCACATTTTAGCTCCCACCTCGCTCCTCGCCAAAAGGGAAACTCACACGACGCCCTCAATGCTGTACCCCATGCCTAGATCCACGTCCAAGTTCATCTGCGCGTTCCCTGCTGCTCGAGCCGCAACGATGTAGGAGAGCCGCGATAGAAGGTCTTGGTGCTGCTGGATGGCGGCGAGTGTGGCTGCGCGGTTGGTGAGAAGAGCACGGAGCTCGTGTGGTAGGGGGAAGGCGTCCATGGTAGGTCGGTGGAAGGAGCTGGCGAAGTGAACGAGGAAGAGAGACGTCGGCGGATCCTCTCGCGGACTCCCCTTCTCCTTCTACCTCTTCCCTCCCCGCTGAGAGGTCTGCGGCTTAGCAGTGAGCTCTCCTTGGAACCCTCCAGCTCCTCAGCACGCCCTCGCCCAGCCAGGCCGGCTCTCGCCCGCCTGCCTTGACCACGGCGCGCTTCCACCTCCTCTCGTCCTTCGCGCCGATAAGGACTCTCCTCCCCCCGCCAAGATGGAGCTTAACGGCTATCTCCCGCACGCCCAATCACCCGGCCCTCTCCTTGCGCACCACGTCATGCAACAGGCGGAGCAGTCGCCCGTCGCTTCTGGGTCAGGCTCCACCTCGCAACCAGCAGTGCCGAGGAAGCGTGTGCGCGCGGAGAATGGGAACGCGATTGCCAGTCCGGATGGAGAGGAAGGGGAGGGTGCGAGGAAGAAGAGGTTGGCGCTGAGCTGCTCGGAGTGCAAGCGACGGTGAGTCCTCTCTCTCTTCTGGCGACGACGGAGCTGATTCGGTGCTGTGAGCAGGAAGATCAAATGCGTGAGTACAGCGCTAGTGCGAGGCAGGAAGGACGAGAGCTGAGCGCGCCAACTTCGCAGGACCGCAAGCAGCCCTGCTCTTCATGCATCCGGCGCAAGATGGTCGACTCCTGCGACTGGGACGACGATCCCAACCCCTCCCAATCCTTTGCGCTCTCCTCCGATGTTCGCCATCTCGCCCGCCGACTCGCGCACCTCGAATCCCTCTTCGCCGCCGCCAACCCCTCCCACCCCATCCTCCCCTCTCCCAGAGTCTCTCGCCCTCTCCCAAATCCAATCCCAGAAGATTTGAGGCTGTATTCGGATACGGAGGACGCAGCGGTCGAAGCGGAGGAGTCTGCTTTCGGTGCGCGCGTACCAGTTTTGAGGGCCATTACCGCGGCGCAGAGCGGATCCAGGATGGACGAACCAGAACCTGCGCACAGGGTTTGGAGCTGAATTCGGCGTTGACGAGCATTCTTGCGGAGCCGTTGTCGTTCGATCAGGATGGACGCCCCAGGAGTAGCGTGCGACTGGGGTTAGATCTCGCCGTCCAGACAAGCGAGCTGCTGGGAGCGAGGAGTGCGAGTATGAGGCAGATCTTTGCGGTGCTGCCTGGAAAGGCGATTTCCGATTTTCTGTTGCGGAAGGCGAGTTTCTCTGCGCCAAGTAGAGGAGGAGGCGAGGCTGACGTGGCTTGCAGTATTTCAACGAGGCGCGCATTCTCGAACGCTGCCAATCCTCCTTGCTGATCTCTCGCGCAGATGAACTGGCACTTCAATGTCGTCGACCCAGAGGCGTTCATCCAGGAGCACGAGCGCTACACCGAGATGATCGTCGCCGGCCGTCAGGACTCGATAGATCCTCTGTGGGTCGCGGTCTTCTGCATGGTTCGTCCCTTTCGCCGCTTCTTCCACTTTTCTGTCTAATCCTCTTCCTCCGCAGGTTCTCGCTCTCTCCCTCGAAGGCTTCTGGAACCGCCCTGGAGGCGTGAGGGACTTGAGCTTGTTCGGAGGACTCTCGGAGACGGGGTTGATGGACCTTCCGAGCGTATGGCACGATGCGGCTTTACGAGCGTTGCAAATTGGGGAATGGGGTGGAACGCCGAGAATTCGGACGATTCAGTGCGTCTTCTTTGTGATCTGGGTGAGGCAGAGGCTGATACCTCGCGAAGGACTGTCGTTCTGTTCGGACAGGTGCGTCTCTAGGCTGTCGCTGACGTGCTTCCTCTCATCTGACGTGCCGAATCGCAGTACATTCAAATCGCTTCGTCAAGCGGGCAGCAAGGTCGCTTCCTCGGCTGGGCTGCCTCTGCGATTCGCGTCGCACAACGACTTGGCTTACATCGACTTGGGAGCAACCCCGAAACGTGCGTATACAGCTCATCTCTCTCGCTTCGTTTGTTGACGTCGAGAGAGCAGCATGCCACCGGACGACCCTGCTTTGCCGCCTGGCTGCAACTCACTCAAGCGCGAGACGGCCGTCCGACTGTTCCATTCGCTCGTTAATATCGACTCGCTCCTCAGCGATTCGGCTATTTTCCGCTGTTATGTGAGATTCATACCGCGTCGACGTCAACCCCAGCTAATCTTCTTCGCAGCTTCTACACCCCTCGCAATGTCCGTCTCGCGTGCTTTCATCTCCCTTCCCCGCTCACTCCTTTCGCAGACAACACCGCTCGCCCTCTCAACATCAACTACTCGGACCTCTCTCGCACCGAATGGCGCACCGTCGCTCCCGCCCCGCCTTCCGTCCTCACCGACGCGAGCTTCGAGATCGCTCAGACCAACTTTGCGGCCCAAGTTCGTCGCGCGCTTGACGAGCTCGTGCTTTGTTCGCCGCCAGCTGGCTACCCTGCTGTGCTGGAGCAAGACCGGGTGAGTCCTTCAGTCTGCTGGTGCGACGAGGAGCCGGGACTGACGAGTGCCATGCAGGAATTTCGCCGAGTGCTTGACGAGCTCCCCGACCTCTTTTTCAAGACTGGGACTGGGATCGGATCGCCACGGCTGGACTACCAGCGTTTTATTCTGCACGCCAGCGTGCGTTCCATTATCCATCTCGTCGTCACGCCATGACGCTGATTATCGCTCGCAGGTCCATGCTCGGCTCCTGCGACTTCATCGACCGTTCTTGTCGCGAGGATACAACCCTGGCTCTCCGTTCAGGTACTCGACGGAGCAGTGTATTCGCGCGGCGGGGTTCATCATCGCCACGAATTACGAGCTAATGGGGGTCACGTCGTCCCTGTGGTGGAGTGCGTTCCCGCTGCTCACTCGCTCGCTACCACCGTTTCGCTAACGATGTGCTCTCGCAGTGTACACCGAGACGCTTGCCTCCAGCATCGTGCTGATGATGGACCTCTTTCG
This sequence comes from Glaciozyma antarctica PI12, assembly GCA_002917775.1. Taxonomy (NCBI): domain Eukaryota; kingdom Fungi; phylum Basidiomycota; class Microbotryomycetes; order Kriegeriales; family Camptobasidiaceae; genus Glaciozyma; species Glaciozyma antarctica. Next base: position 570,554 of record KZ627154.1, on the reverse strand, counting down.
CGCTATCGACACTGATCTCCATGACGATGCGATCAAGGACGTGCGTAGCGTTCTCAGTCACCATGGTATCTCGCTGACGCCTCGCTTTTCGCAGCGGAAGGATGTTCTCGCCAAAGCTTCGATCATCTTCGGCACTCAGGTCCAATCTCCCGCACTGCGCGCCGTCGTCGAGCAGGGGAGAAGAATCCTTGGGTGCGTTTTCCTTTCGCGTCTCCGAGAACCCTGCACTGATTTTGTCGTTCGTGCAGTGGACTGTTCCACGCCGAGGAGTCGAGAAGGATGACGAGAGCTGCTCACACCCTCGTCTCTGCGACGGGGTCATCAGCTCCCGCCTCCACCTCCATCGAGTCCTTCGCTCAAGTGAGTATGCGTCGCTCGGCATTCCTTTACTCTCGCTGAGTTTTTCGGTCGCAGGTTCTCAAACGCATCTCGCACGAGCTCGCCGAAGAGCACATCCCTTCCACGACAAGCTACGCCGCCAGCCCCACCGCCACCTTCGCCCCTCTCTCAGCATCCCTTACCGTCCTATCCTCCTACGCCCACGAGCCCTCGCCATTAACGCAATCGCAATCGCAAGACCTCCCGACCTTCGAGTACTGGGACGGAATCGCCGCTGAGCCATCGCAGGACGACTACTCGTCCTTTTTCGAGACGCTCGCGTCGGAGGATTGGGCTTCGACGGCGGTAACGGGGTCGGATGGAGGCGGGGAGTCGACGGGGCTGTTGGGGCAGATGGCGGCGACGTGGTAATTCAAGCTGCTTGTCTTTGCGCGAACGTTATCGCTGGTTATCGTTCGTCAGTCCTCGCCGCCGAACCGTCCTCGCCGCCTTGTCCGTCGGGAATCAGGAACGCTATCTCGGCGCGAAGGGCGAATACGCGCGGCCGTGGCCCTCACCTGGCGAAGCTGCCTCTACGTCGGAGGCGAAAGTGGGTCAAGATCACCCTCGAGCTCGAGCGGAGGTGGCGGAGCGGAGACGACGGGAACTTTCGACCTTGTCCGATTCGGTTCCCCGCAGGTTCGCTGTCTCCCTTATCTCGACGACTACTACAAGAGCAGCTTCCTCTCTCTCCTCGGCGCTCACCGCTACATCCCTCTCCGCCTGACCGCCTCCCTCGACCAGTCAAAATATGGCGACTTTCTTCGCTCGCGTCGTCAAGTTCCTCGAAGTCAGTCGGCCGTCAGCTTGCAGGCGTCGGCGTCTGAGATCCCGCTGATGCCTGCGAGTAGGTGTCTCGTCCTGAGGGCGCCACCAACGCCGACATGCGCCTTCTGAACAAGGATCTGCTCCCCGTTCCTGAGGAGGAGCGGCTGGTAAGCGTCAATCTCTTATCCTCGACTTCAGCAGATACTTACGACCGGCTCTTCATCAGTGGAAAGCCAGGAACTACTGGGCCTTCTGGCTCGCAGATAGCTTCAATCTAGGAACGTTCATGATCGCCAGCGGAATGCTGGCGCAAGGGCTGTCTGTGTGGCAAGCTTGGGGCTGCGTGTGGGCTGGCTGTGCGTCCTTCAACCTCTCTTCTTCGCCTCGAGCTTACTCCCTACTTCCCCATCGCAGACAGCATTGCGGCAGCGTTCCTCGTACTGAATGCTGTGCCAGGAGCGAAGCACCATATCATTTTCCCGGCCTATTTGCGCGCTTCCTGGGGCCCTGTCGGCTCTCTATGGCCAGTATTCAATCGCGCCTCTATGGCGGCGATTTGGTATGGGGTCCAGGTTTGGCGTTTGCCCGTTGTGGATAGGAAACACCGCTGACGACCTCCGCAGGCATGGATCGGCACGTTCCTCCCCATACTATACTCGAAAAGACTATACCGCTGACTACCACCTCGGCAGGTGGCGAGTGCGTCTTCACCCTGATCGTCGCCATGGCTCCGTCGTTTGCTACCCTTCCCAACGGCATTCCCAACTCGGGAACCGACACGGCCCATCTCGTCAGCTTCCTCCTCTTCTCCGGCGGATCTCTCGTCGTTCTCTGGTTTCCCCTGCACACAATTCGCCATCTCTTCACGATCAAGGCGATTGTCGCACCCATCGGTGGACTCGCTCTCTTCGTGCGCTTTGTTCGTTCGGTCTCGCTGCTCGGTCGCTAAAAAACGCTCCGCAGGGCTGGTGCATCTCCAAGGCTGGTGGAGTAGGACCTCTTGTCTCCCAAGGCGCTACCAAGTCCGGAAGCGAGTTTGGATGGGCGTTTGTGGCCGCGATGATGGGATGCCTAGGCAACATGGCGACCCTAATCACCAACGCCACGGACTTTGCTTCTCGCGCCGACAAACCCTCCGCTGTCGTGCTCCCTCAGCTCATCGCCTTGCCGTTCACTTTCGCCACTGTTTCTCTGTTGTTCGTGCATTTTTCGCGCCCTTTCCTTCCTCACGCTGACGCGACGACAACGCAGTGGAATCCTCATCGGATCGTCTTCGGTCGAGATCTTTGGGGAGTTCGTTTGGAGTCCTAACGAGGTGCGCACTTGCTTGATCAGAGACGATTCGCGTCGCTAACGATTCCGCTCCTCAGATCATGGCGCGCTTCCTACAAGACTCCCCTTCAGCTGGCACCCGCGCCGGCGTGTTCTTCATCTCCGCCGCCTTCATCCTGTGCGTCCACTTTCCACCTTTATATCGCTTGCGAGAAGCTGACCTCGCACTCTAAAAGCGCCCAGCTCGGTACCAACGTCGCCGCGAACTCCATCTCCGCCGGATGTGATTTGACGGCTCTCTTCCCTCGCTTCATCACGATTCGTCGCGGAGGCTACGTTGCCGCCTTTGTTGGCCTCGTTATGTGTCCCTGGAACGTACGTGCACACTTCAGCGCCGCTCGTTGATCTCATCGCTGATTATTCATCGCTCGCAGAAGGACCAAGGACTCAAACTCGTTCGCTTCCTACCTCTCCGCCTACTCCGTCTTCCTCTCCTCTATTATCGGCGTCATGATCGCCAACTACTGGGTTGTCAGCGGGCGCAAAGTCAAGGTCGACGATCTCTACACCATGTCGTGAGTCCCCTCTTCCCACTCTCAGCGAGCCTCGCTGACCCTCGTTAAAGTCGCGAAGGATGTTACCGCTACTGGTACGGGATCAACCTCCGCGCCTACGCAGCCTACATCTGCGGTATCCTCCCCAACATTGTCGGGTTTGTCGGCGCGATCGGCAAGCCTGTCCCCATCGCCGCCACACGAGGTACGTCGTTCGCTTGCGCCCTCTTCATAACGAACTGACCCCCTTCTCGCAGTGTACGAGATGTCCTTTTTCACCGGCTTTGGAGCTTCCTTCATCACTTTCATCATCCTCAACAAGCTCTTCCCCGTCGAGCAGCCTTCGAAGGAGGAATGCGACCTCATCACCGTTGGTACGGCGGCTTGGAGAACTGAGATTGCTGTTTGGGACGAAGAGTCCGAGACGAAGAGCTTGGGGAAGGAGTCGGAGACGATGAGTGGAGTCATTCCTGTGCTTGTTTAGGGTTGTCGGGCTTGATGTTTATTGAGTGTCTTTTTGTAGCAGGGATGAGGTAAAAAAAAGCTTGAGCTTATAGGTCGTCTACTTTGCAAAGTTGAGAGCAGTTCGCGACAGAAAAGAAGGCCTCTGGAGACGTCGTTTGGTGCTTGCGAAGCGAGAGAGCGAGGGGGCCGAAGCGACGAGTTTGGGTTCCAATGTAGCTTGGAGCCCTAGCGATGGTGCGAGAAGCGCTCGGCACGGAGTTTACAGGTAAAATCTTCGAGAGGAACGAGTCTCTCAACAAGTAACGGCGCGTTGATCTGGGACCTGCGAAGGCGAGTGCATGCGGTCTTGCGCCGCGCTGAGGGTGGCTTCCTTCGTGTCTGCTCTTCGCTGGGTCTACTCCAGGTCCATCTCTTTCACTCAGGCTGTTCAAAGGCTGCTTTGGAGTCAAGTTTGCTTAAAAGCCGCGCGAGAGGAAGACAAGTGAGAGGAAGACGCAAAATCCGACGCGGTCTCTTTTGCTTCCTTCTCTCGCCTCTCTCCTCCGTTCCTAAAGCAGCTCCTGCTTGGACGCAGTATAAGAGCAGGAAAATACCATCTCAGGCCAGTCAGACGAGGAGGAGAATCTGTCCCCAAAACAGCACAGCCGCTCCTGACGCGCTGGCTGCTGCGCGCGCTCTGTTCTTGCCCTCGCTGAAAGAAAACTCTCTCCCGGGACAGCAGCTTGACGGTGAAGCCTCTGAGACCGACTTGATCACCAGCACCACCTCCGCATCAGCGCAACCCTAGCCACCTCACCAGCGATGCGCCTTCACTCGACTCGGAGGAGCTCAGTACCCCAGCTCGGCCTCATCGTTCAACTCCTCCTTCTCGCCGTTCCAGAAGCGACTGCACTCCAGCAGCTCAGCTCCACCCCCTCCCGCATCCTCCGCACCGCCGCCACCGCTCGCTCAACCACCGTTCTCCCGCCCCAGCTCCTCGCCCTCGAGCGTCGCCAGGACACCACCGGCACGACCACGGCCGAAACGACGGCTCAGACGACACAGCAGACTACCAGCGAGACTACGGTGCCGACTACGACGGCTGCTACGACTACAGCTGGTGAGTACGACGTGACAAAGGGGGCGATGCGATGCGTTCGGGCCCAGGGGCGTCTTTTTTTTGAGAGGAGCTGGTTGGGGAGGATTCGGGAGGGGGCGGAGCCTGAATTTCGGGAGTCGAAGCTGACGGAGCTGCACCATCGCTTCGACGGGATCTTTGCTCGTCCAGTGCTGCTCGAGCTGTGCAAGGACGTCGCCAAGGGCGGGGGGCCGGTGGACCCAGCTGGTCTCAGCGCAATCGATCTCCTGGCAGCTTCTCTCGAAAGTGGGAGGCAGTCAGATGGGATGGGAGCAGTGATTTGGGACCTGCAGGGGGACTACACGCTCCATTGCGAGCTGGGAGGCCGACTCGGAGGATCCGCTGCGAAGGCGCAACCACAATCTCTATCGGCGCGTGATTACGGAAAGTGACTCACTGTATTCTTTGCAGAAACTACGGCACAACCAACGACGGAGCAGACGACGCAGGAGACGACCGCACAGCCGACCGAACCCACGACGGCGCCTACCTCTGACTCGACGACTCGACGATGCGCAAACCACCACGTCCACCGCCCTAACGACGACCGCTACCACTGCCTCTCCCACCACTTTGACGAGCGCACCGATTAGTGCTGCAACCTGTAAGCCACGCGCTCGTCGGCTCTCGCTTCTCGGGACCTCCGCTCATGCCTCTCCTTTGCAGCCGAATCCGAAATTCTCAGCACGTACACGAGCGTGGTCACCAACTCGGACGGAACGACTAGCACTACGACTGGGGTGATTCAGTCCTCGACTCCAAAGGCGTCGGGGTCGAACACGGGCAAGACTTGGGGAATCGTTGGTGTGCGTCACTCTCTCCTCTCTTGCTCCTCCAACAACCGAATACTGACGATTATGCGAACGCAGGGTGTCGTCGGAGTCCGCCTTCCTGCTTCTCTCGCTGCGATCCCGATCACTAACGCCACTTCGCAGGGCATCGTAGTTCTCTGCGCCGTCATTTTCATCGTCTGGCGCTGCACCCAAAAACGCTTCGACTCACTCGACGACGACACCGAAGAATTCAAGTGGCCCGAACTGCAGCCCGACGGCCAAACGATCTCGGCGCAAGCTTCTACGCTCAACCCTCTCGGCACTCGACGCACCGGCGGCGCAGGCGTCGAGATGGGCGATCACGAGGAGAGTGCTTGGGGAGGACATTCGAGGACGGAGAGCGTGAACACGTACGAGAACCTCCCAGAGGGGTACGGAGCTTCTTCCACCGGCGCAGGAGGCTACTGTACGTTCACCCTCCCTCGCTGCCAAACCTCGCTGACTCCTCGCAGACGACCCGTACCTCGGCCCTTCCTCCGCTCCCTACCCACCGCCTCACAACATCTACCCACCCCCTCCTCAAGACCACTATTCCATCCCATACCAGTCGACCCTCCCCGCAATCCCTACCTCCTCTCTCGACATCCTCGCTCAAGAAGATCCCTTCGCCCGCGTCCCAAGCCCTCAGAACGCTTATTCCGCCGACGCGCCTTCGTACCGCTCCTTTGAGCCGTCGGGGAGGAGCAGGACTCCTGGAGGGTCAGATTAGATTCCCCGTTCACACCACGCTCGTTTAGATTCATTTCTCGTACTACGCATCTTCTGTATCTTTGTACCCCTCCATTCACTCATACGCTCGTTCGAGGGACCGACGTTGTTTAGCTGTGTTATCGCTACCCCCCGCCGCTCCCCTCCCGCTCTTTAGAGGATAGACACTCGTTTGATACGTGCTTTTTCCAGAATGGACGCGGTACTTGAGAGAACGAACGAGAGGAAGACAGGACGCGTCGCGGGCGAAGATTGGAAGCGGAGCTCGCTACCGAGATTATCTCGCCGCCTCAGGACTTTCGTTCACACGCGGAGCTCATCACTTCTCGGCCCCTTGCAGAGCCAAATCTCTCTCCTCGCTCGCACTCTCCGCAAACTCACGCTCGAGCAAGCCAAAACAGCGGCATTATATTAACCCAAAAGCAGCACATCCGGTCCTCAAACCGTCTCCTTTCCCTTCCCCTCCGTCCCCGATCCCGCACTCGAAGTAGGCCTCTCCATCTCCTCCTCCTTAGGACGCTGAGCCAGGAACTCGTCATGCTCGTGGGGGTGGTCGATATCGCGGGAGAGGTGGACAAAGTCGTAGCTCGTTTCGCCTGACTGTTTGCGTGGAGAGTGGGGTTAGCTTCTCCGCTGGGTGAGAGGGAGAAAGGGACGTACCTGCGTCTCGTCGATACCGAGGATCTCCTGCTCCTCGCTGCAGCGAACCTTGAGGCCAGGGATATGGTCGATGACGAAGATAATGAGGTACGTAACCACGAACGTATACGCCATAATCGTGACGCTTCCAGCGAGCTGCAAGCCCAACTGGCGGTAGTTCCCATTGATCTGCGCGCAGGCATCAGTACATCGCTCCGGAACCCTTGCGAAAAAAACGTACCCATCCTCCACCCGAGGAATAGCCATCGAAAGAAGTTACGCGGTCGTCGGCGAGGAGGCCAGTGAGGAGCGATCCGACGAGTCCTCCGATCCCGTGGAGCGCGAACCCATCGACCGCGTCGTCGAATTTGAAGAGAATCTTGAGCGAGGTGGCGTAGTTGCACGCGATGGAACCGAGGAGTCCGAAGGCGAGGGCGGAGGGAGCTCCGATGTACTGTGTGATGGGGCGTTAGGAGGGGAGGGAAGGGGAGGGGAGGGGAGGGGAGGGACGTACGCCGGCGGCGGGGGTGACGCAGATGAGGCCTGCGAGAATTCCAGAGCAGAGGGAGACGGCCGAGTATTTTCTGCTCTCGGGCGCATCAGCTCTCCCTTCTCGAACGAGGAAAGGAGGGAAGAACGGACCCGGTGTAGAAGGAATCCATGAACATCCACGTAAGGCCTCCCATCGCAGCAGCGAGGTTCGTGACAATCATAGCCTGCGCCGTCCGCAAGTTGGCGGCGAGCTCACTGCCTCCATTGAAGCCGAACCATCCGAACCAGATGAGGCAGGTACCGAGGATGATGTGCGAGACGGAGTGAGGGCGGTAGCTGTTCGCGAAGGGTGAGCGAGAGAGAGAGGGTGGTGAGTAGGGACGTACGCGAGCTTGGAGGTACCGTAGCCACGACGCTTGCCGAGGTAGATCGACCAGGCGAGAGAAGCGGTTCCGCTCGTGATGTGGACTGCGACCATCGTCAGCTCGCGAACGAAAAGCGAAAACGCGAAAACACGCACCGGGTCCTCCGCCGGCGAAATCGAGGTCGCCGAGAACGAAGAGCCACCCGCTCGCTTCCCAGACCCAGTGAGCGACAGGGGCGTAGACGATCGTTCCCCAGATGAAGGTGAAGACGACTGGAGCGAGGGTCAGTGGGGCTCCGCGATAAGTTTTGCGAAGGAGGACGTACGGATGGGGAGGATGCGAGCGCGTTCGGCCATGCCGCCGATGAGGATGACGGCGGTTACTCCGGCAAACATGCTCTGCAGGAGGATGTTAGCTTTGTCTAGCGCAGGACGCCTTGAGAGGGCTCACCTGGTAGAAGGCGTAGACTGCGCGCGAAGGCGAGGGTCAGCATTGGTTGCGGTGACGACAGGAGGGATGGACGTACGAAGTTCAGGAATCTTGGTTGAGCCGACGGAGGGAGCGTCAAGGACGCCGATGAGACCGAACTTGGTGAGGTCGCCGATGAAAGGTCCGCTGGTGCTGAAAGCGAGCGAGTATCCTGGCGCAACGATGTCAGCGATGTCTGGACTTGATAAGGTGCTCGAACTCACCCCAGAAAAACCACTGAATTGTCGCTACCGAGTAAACCGCTAGCCCGAGGAGGAGCATCGAGAGGGCGTTCTTGCGTCGGAGCAAGCCAGAGTAGAGGAATGCGACTCCAGGAGCCATCTGCTCATAGGATTAGCTCTTTCCCGTCTTCCAGCACGAGAGAACGCACGATCATCACCAGTACAGCGGCGACCAGCTGCAGGAGAACTCGCGATTAGCCTGATACAAAGGAGCCAAGACACGGTGGCGGTACTCACGATAAAGGCGACGTCTCCGTTGCTGTGAGAGCGCGGGAAGGTTAGCTGGTGTCTCATTACTCCCTGCAAGAGCGGACGTACTTGTAGACTGCTGCATCCTCATCTGGAGACCATTGCGCGACCAGAGTACCAGAGGCGTCGTAGGAGACGTTGGGCTGCGATTTCGACAGGAGTCAGCTCGCTAACAGCCGCGATAAGATTTGAGTACGTACCATTGCTGAGAGCGAGTCGATGGATGCCTGTACGAGGGAGTGAGGGTCAGGAATCGGGTCTTGAAAGGTGAGCGGGGTGGAGATAAGGAAACGACGAGGCGATTCCGGCGTTGGAAGGAGGGAGGAAGCGTACCTGGTGGTAGATAAGAAGTGGCGAGCTGATGGGCGAAGGGACGATAGATGAAAGGGCGAAGGAGTTGGCTGGGGGATGTAGGAGCACAAGAAGGAGATGAAGCTGAGGGGATGAAGTTCTAATCTTTAGGCCAATTTGATTTCTCGCGCTGAGCCCCACTCAAGCCCAGTTTCCTTTTTCAGGCTTCTGCTCTCGGCAGGATCAGGCGAGGGCTTGATACGGTACGATACGACTTTGCCCAGCAAGGTACAATCTGCGCTGGGCAGACTTGGATAGGGCTTCGCAGGCAGACCCGCTGAGTACTGACGCTTAAGCTCCTAGGCTTGAGAGGATGACTTGGCCCGCTGGAGCTAGGTGTCATTGATTCTGGTAGCGCAGGAGGTGAGAGGAAGAGGAGGTACGCGAAGAATTCGAGTGCCAGGCGGTGAGAGCGAGGCCACAGAGTGCGATCTTGCGGCGCACAGCCTGGTGGAGGACGGAGCAGGGTAGTCGACGCTCTGAAGGAGAGCGAAGTTGGCAGGGAACAGCGGGGAGAGGACAAACGTGGAGTACCTGGGTCAATCTCTATCGCCGAGTTGGCGCCAACGCAGGCCGGCGCGTCCAAGACGACGCGATCGAGTTCCGCGGACTTGTTTCGATTTTTTGACTTGTCCTCGTTTTTCTCTCCCGCCTCAGCTACATTTTTCACCGTTTTATCGCCAGAACGCTCCACCATTCCCGCTGCAAAGCTCGTAAAGCAGGGGAGCTCATACCGGTTCACGAACTCGATCACTCTGTAGGCCCGTCTCTAAAACCCCGGATTCCGTCCAGGCCCTTTCTCCCTTCCTCCTCCAACTCTGCCCCAACAGCTCAGTCACCCTCTCTCTTCGTTACCACCTGCATCGCCTTCAGTATCCAGCAAGAACCGTATCAGCAGTACCCAGCTCTTGAACAGGGGTGAGTACTTACCGTCATGGCCATGCGTGTCACTGCGGGAGGGCGCAGCTCGTCGTCGAGGGATTGGGAGGAAGAGCCGAGCAGGGCACGAGGTGGTGGGAGGAGTACGAAGGAACAGATGAGGATTGGAGGAGCGAGCCGGTGCCTCGACGACCAAAGGAGGGACGACACGAGGGGCGGCGCACCAGTGAGAGGGGCACAGCACGACCCTGCTTCTCAAGCGGCGCAGAGGACTTGGGGACGAGCTAACTCCTTCTCTCCTCTCTCTTCTACAGCTTCCCTCAGTACCCTTCCCCCACCTATCCCTCCTTGCCCTCGCCCTCGCCCTCGCCCTCTCAAGCAGCTCATGGACCTCGTCCTAGGCGCAGCAGATGCCGCCGTCCTGGATCGACTCTACGCCCACGTACCCCTCTCCTCCACCCCCTACTGCCCGACCGTCCTAGCACCACTCTGCGCCTACCTCCCCTCCGCCCCTCTCCCTCGCGACTCGATCCCACGCCAACTCATCTCCCTCTATCTCCTCACCTACCTAGGGATCCTATTCCTCTACTTCTCCTTCGCCGCCTTCAGCTACTACTGCATCTTCGACCGGCGCATGGAGCTTCACCCGCGTTTCTTGCCGAACCAGGTGCGGCAGGAGATCCGCCTCTCGCTCGACTCGTTCGCGCCCGTGAGCCTCCTTACCCTCCCCTGGTTCCTCTGGGACGTGAGGGGGTATAGCAAGCTGTACGGCTCGCTCGAGGAAGGCCCATTCGGAGGAGAAGCGCCTTGGAAGGCATGGGTGTACTGCGGCGCTTCGGCGGTGGCGTTCTTGTTGTTCACCGACTATTTAATCTACTGGGTGAGCTCCTCTTGCGCTTGTTTAGCTTGATGCGGTGCTGATCAGCCGTGGTGGAACAGGTCCATCGCACGCTTCATCATCCTGCACTCTACAAGCGCATCCACAAGCCTCACCATCGCTTCATCAGTACGTTCCTCTCCCTCTCCTTCGCACGCGCGCTAACGACCTCGCAGTACCCACCCCTTTCGCATCACACGCATTCCACCCTCTCGACGGCTACCTAAACAGGTCCGTCCCCACTCTCCTCCCTACTCTCAGCTGACCTCGTTCGCAACAGCATCCCTTACCACCTATTCACCTACATCTTCCCCGTCCACAAATACCTCTTCATCTCCCTCTTCCTCCTCGTAAACCTCTGGACCATCTTCGTACGCTCCCTCTTCCCTCTTTCCCTCATCCCTGCCGAGCTAACTCGCGCGCAGATACACGACTCGGATATGATCTGTGATTCCCCGATGGAGAACTATATCAACGGTCCTTCGCACCACGTACGCTCCCGCTCTCCTCCTTACCTCCTCGCGCGAGCTAACCTGGAGAGACAGACATTACACCACCTCTACTTTACGGTCAATTATGGGCAATACCTCACCTGGCTCGACAAGTACGTCCTTCCCTCCCTCTCTCCTCCCTCCCCTATCCCCGCTCCTCCCGTCCTCGCTCCACCACCCCACTCTATCCCACCTCCCAGTCCATCTCCCTCCGAGCGAGCGAGCCAACCCCACTCCATCCCCCATTCCTGAGCGCGAGCTAACCCCCGCACAGATGGCACAACTCCTTCCGCTCCCCCACAAAGGGCGAAGACCCTCTCTCCGCGGTCCTGGAAGCCCAAACGGAAGAAGAGAGAGAGCGAGGGAGAGAGTGTGGGCGAGAGTGTGGGAGAGAGTGGGAGTGGAGGAAGTGATTCGGGGTTCGAGGAATGGGCGCTGGGGGAGCTGGTGGGGGGGAGGAGGAAGGTGGAGTAGACGTTGGAAGGAGGGGTAATGGATTTGGGTTGAGAAAGGACGAGGGAGGAACTGCGATCTTGAGAAACTGCTTCGCTGCGCTCTCTGCTCGCTTTTCGCTTTCCAACTCATTCTCCACGTCAAAGTTCAAGGACGAAAAAGGGTACTACATTAAAAAGCTACAAGCGACACCGACAGCGTGTTTGCTCCACTCCCACGCCAGCACTAAAGCACCATCGCAACCAGCATCCCGAGAACCCCAACCGCCCCCGCCGCTCCCGCTACCACCACCGTCGTCGCCGCACCCTCCTGCACCTACACCTTATCAGCTCTCTCCTCGCACGCTCATTCAAAGAAATCCCCACCGCAGCATTCCCCGTCGCGCTCCCCGTCGCTTGCGCCAAAAGACTCGACAACCTCGAACTCGCCTCTCCCGCGACGCTCGTGATCCTGTGCGCAAACCTCACGTTAGCTCTCAAGAATCCCAACGCACTCCTCAAGGACATACGCCTCCGAAGCCGAAATGGCCGCCTCGCTCGCTGCCGCCTGCGCACTTGACACCGCCGCCGAAGCACTGGACGCCTGGTCACCCGTGAGCGTCGATTGCGTAGCGGAAGACGCAACGGAAGCAGCGCTAGAGGAGGCAAGGTTGGCGACGGAAGCGGCGCTGGAGCTGGCGGAGGCGGCGGAGGCAAAGACAAAGAAACGAACTGAAGCAACAGAGGCTGCTAAACCGCTCGTCTGTCGTGCTAAAGGCGTTAGCTGGGGGTAAAGGCAGGGAAGGGGGGGCGACGTACGGCGGAAGCTCGGATGCTGGAGAGGCGAGAGGTTCCTTCGCTAGTCGCGCTGGTGATTCTGTTTCCTCGCAACATCAGCTCGGGTCGATGGCCTGGAGCAAGGGAAAGGTCGTACACCGACGAAGCTGATTCGGCAACAGCGCTGGCAGCTGCTGCAGCGCTCGCCACCGCCCCAGACGCACTCGACGCAGCTTCTCCCGTGAGAGTCGACTGGGTGGCAGAAGACGCGACGGAGGCGGCGGAAAGGGAAGCAACGGACGCGGTAGACGCGGCAGACACGGTGGCGGTAGAGACACTCGACTGGATAGAGGACTGAATGGAGGAGAGCGAAGCGGCGATGATCGCAGGGATCGTGATGTTGCCCGTCTCGGTGGAAGTTGCGGTGGAGGTCGTTGCAGAGGCGGTAGAGGTCGTCGCGGAGGCGGTGGTGGCAGTGGCGGACGCTGGGCGGGGACCGAGTGAGTGAGCTGTGCTGGGGCTGGGGCTGGGCTGCAAAAAAACGCACCGGAGGCCGCTGCACAAATCTCGCTTCCGATCGTCTGGCCCGTCCCAACTTCCTCTGGAGCCTGCGAAGCGGGAAGCGAGTCGATTAGCTCCCCCCGCTTGCCGCCAACGACCTCGCACTCACGCAGTTGTCTTCCAGGCAGATGCCGTACGCTTCGATGAAGGCGGGAGTTCCGCAAAGACCAGCGATATCACTTGGGTCGACTCCCGGAGCAAGCGTGCCAGCTTCGAGAACCTGGAGAGCCTTGCGTTAGCTGAGTCTGGCGGACGGAAGAAGCCGAACTTGCCTTGGTGGGGAAGCAGAGGGAGACGCACGCCGGCGCACCGTCTGGGATCGTCTGGGGAGTAGCGAGGGTCGCGAGGGCGAGGAGAGCGAGGGCGGTAAAGGCTTTCATCGTCGAAAGTCTAAGGTGATGGTTCAAAGTCAACCCGAGAGGGAACTCGGTGCTGGCTCGCGACTTCGACTGCGCAGCCTTCAGCGAAGGGAAGATGGATCTAGTACTGAAAGTTTGAAGATTTCTGCCCTTGGTCGGAGAAGGGGAAAGCTGGGAGAACTCGAGCTCGTCCTCCACAGACAGCTCCGGCGCGGGAGACTCAGAGCTAAGAGCAGTGCCGCTGGCGCCTGGCGAACGGCAAGCACAGCCCCTCACGAACAAAAGCAGATACCCAGCCAAGCGCAGAGTGTTCTCAAAGCCTGTAGCCTAAGCTGGAGAGGGACCTTGCGGCTTGAGGCGTGAGGACGACCGCTCGAGAAGGCCGGCGCGTTGGCGTCGTGTCCCCAGCGCTACCCAAGCTCCCTCCGTAGGCCCGGTTAGCTTCTCTACCTTACTGGGTACTCGTAGCGTTAGTGTGAGAGTGGCGGATAAGGAGGGAGATCCAACAGCTGTTCGAGTGCTTCAAGGTCGACCTCGGCGGTCAACAGCTCTTGAACTCCTACCTCCTCGCTCCGCTATCAAGCTCTCCGCTGCTGCTCTTAACTTTGCCCTACAGGACCTCGGAGGGTGAGTGGTCCCGCCTGCGGAGAGCCCGTGCTGCCGACGAGAGCTGAGCTGCTTCCTCTGAACAGATGTCCGGCCTCGTCGTCGTCCTGGACGACTCTCCCACTCCGTCGCCAGCGCCTTGGACTCCATCTATGCCAGCAGACGTACTCCTTCGAATCCTCGAACACTCGGACTCGGCCGTACACTCCTCCGACCGAGCCGCCCACTTCGCGTCCCTCAGCCTTATCGCAAAGGCATGGACTGCACCTGCGCGCAGGCTGCTGTGGAGGGAGGTCGTGCTCTCGGACAGGACCGTCAGCAAGTGCCTTGCGAGCTCCGCCTTCGGGAAGTACCCCGCTCGACTGCTCGAGGTCAACGGTCCAGGAGTAACGCCAGAGGACGTTGTGGCGCTCGTCGCGGGATGCAAGGGCGTTCGGGTGCTGGATCTCTATCAAGTCGAGCTTAGAGCGAGCACGCTGGCGTTGCCTTCTCTTGCTGGTGCGTACTTCCTCGATTCACCCTCCCCAGGCTCCTCGCTTCCCAGCCTCTCTTCGGCTAGCTAACAGCTTCCTGCAGGTCTCCAATTTCTCATCCTCGGCATCGAATTCTTTCACTGGCAAGGCCGCATCCCCGATTCCCTTCCGTTCCAGCTCCGGTCCCTCAGCGTCAGCTACATCACCAATCCTACCTCCTTCCTCCCTCTCCTCCTCGCAGCCTGCGCGACTCTTACGACTCTCACCATCCCAACTCTTATCGAACTCTCCGTCATCCACACCCTCCTCTCTCACCTCGGTCCCCAGCTCCTCAGCCTCAGCCTCCCTTCCTTCAGCCACTCGCGCAGCGCCGATGCCTTCGCACCTCTCAAGCATTGCAGGCGTCTTGCTCGGCTTAAGATCAGGGCCGAAAGGGATATCGTCCTCAACGTCCTCGAATCACTCCCTGAAACTCCTACGCTCCGCACACTCACGATCAAGATCTCGACGCCGAAGGAAGCGCTCGACAGGGCGCTTAGGCCTCTGAGGAGGTGCTTGAGCTTGTCTGCGCTGGAGAAGCTGGAGGAGATAAAGGTGGAGGGGGTGGAATGGGAGAGCGTTAGTGCGTTTGAGAGCGCGAAGATCGTGCGGGGGATTTGTGGGGCGAGGAGGATTCGCTTCGTGGTTGCGCCGGAGTGAAGGTGAGTCTCGCTGGCTAGGGCTCTGTTGCGAGTACGAGAGCTGACAAGATTTTAGAACTGGCAAGACGACTTGAGGGAGTGAAAGGCACACTTGGTGTATCTTTATGCGACGAAGGCGGCGCACGCTTCGCTTCTTTCGCCCTCGACTCCTCCTGCTCGCTCGCACTCCAGCTTTTCTCTGCTCCCGCACAACTCGTTTTGGCACACCTATTCCAGCTGCTTCGAGCTGAACCTGAACTCGCTCTTTCAAACCGCAAGCGGCCCAACGCCGCTCCCGCACGAACCTCCTAACGAATCTGTTGAGTCTGCACGGTGTCCTTTCACTCTTCCCCCCAACTCCGCTGCTCCTCGAACGCTCACGTCGTCAAGAAGCTCGACAGTACGCTCTGAGACCGCCACCCCGCGTCTCGTAGGTCGCTGCTGGCGAAAAAGTGTCCAAGGAGCTGACCCACCGCACGCAGGAGGAAGCCGCTCCCCAACCACTCTCCCCAGCTCTTTCGACAGCCCTCTGTAGCCCGCACTCGACCTACATGCCACCTCCCCTTCCCTACAAAGTCCTCATCAAGATCTTCGAGGGCACGAGGTTCCACCGCGCAGACGAATTCGGCGTCGAGCAGAACTGCCAGCTGTGTCAATTCTCCCTCGTTGCCAAGGAGTGGACGGCTCCGGCTCAGGCACTGCTCTGGAGGGACGTTAAGCTTGATTCGGAGAAAGCGGGAGACAAGTGCAGTGAGAGTGCGGCGCTGGGAAGGTACGCGACTTCATCGTTGGCGTGCAAGGAGGTCAAGGCGAGGGTGGTGGTGAAGATCGTGAAGTCGTGTAGGGGGCTGCAGGAGCTTACGCTGGACTCCGTGGCGAAGAAGGTGCCGGCGTTGTTGCTGGGGATCCGTCCTTTCGCTGGTTCGTCTCCTCGGTCCTCTCGCCGAGGTATGAACTGACTTCTCTTCGGCAGGACTCACCTCTCTCAACCTCAATCGTATCAAGCTCGCTTGACCCCTTCCAAAGGCACTCCCGTTCAAGCTGCACTACCTCGCGGTTCGCTGCGACGTCGAAGCGGAGATCGACCTCCTCCGTCTCCTCGCCAAGCCTTCCCCTCTCCTCACCCACCTCAATCTCAACCGAAACTTCCACGTCGACCAAATTTCCCTTCTCCCTCCCCCCCCCCCCCCCCCCTTCGGCACCTCAGCTCCTCCTCCTCGAACTCCCTCCTCTCAAGTACCCCTGGCTCGAAGCTCTCGACGCCGTCGTCTACGAGCAGCTGCGTCGCTGCAACCGACTCGTCGAGCTCATCATCAACGCGGACGAGAGCTACATGGAGGAGGTCGAATCGGACGACGGTTTCTATTCCGAAGATTACGACTCGGAAGAAGGTCGGGAGGTCTTCCTCGAGCATCCCGCGCGCGACATCGTCACCGCCCTCCCCGCGACCGGGTCGCTCCAAACCCTCCGCGCGAGGTACTGGGAGACTCTCGACGCCGATGATATGGACGACCTGTACGAGATGCTCGCGCTGCCGGCGTTGCGGTCGCTTCGCAAGCTTTATCTCACTGAGAAGGAGCTGTGGGGTTGCGCGTTGGAAGACGCGGTGGACGAGGGGAGGGGGTTTAAGAAGTGGTGCAAGGAGAGGGGGATCGAGGTTTCTGTCACTGAGTTTACGGCGGTGAGGACTCTTCCCTACCGTCAACGATCTCCACTCATTCGTTTGCAGGAGAATTGCCCGATAGGCGGGTACGAGTACAATGAGTGCGAAGGGTACGACGAGTACGGCTCCGAGTACGAGAAAGGGTCGCACCCACCGTCTGGAATGTAGCCTGGTTGATTTCCCCTGTGCGCGCGAAGGAGGCGAACGATGCTCCTCTCCTGAGTCCGTGCAGCCAATCTCACTCGCGCTCCCTACTTCCTCAACCCCACTCCAAGCGCCATCAGCCGCTTCACTACCTTGCCAATTAATCTAAATTACTCCTCTACACCATCCCACTCCTCCCTTCCAAATCCACCGAATTATCCCTCATCAACCCCCCATTCTCCTCTTCCTCCCACCCATCATACCCATCGGCATTCATCTTCCTCCCAATCTCCTCGTCGAGCGGCACGTCGTTCGTCGTCGCAGCGGGACGGAGGTGCCGGAATTCGTCGGGGAGGAACGAGTAGAAACAGATGACGGCGAGCGAGCCGCCTGCGACGAGGTCGATGAGGTAGTGGTGCGTTAGGTACTGCTCAGTCGTTCGTTAGCGAGCGGGTCGTGAGTTGGGGGCCAGGGAGGGGAGCGAGCGAGCGAGCGACCGAGGGAAGGAGGGAGGGAGGGAGGGAGGGAAGGAGGGAGAAGGAGACGCACCATCGTACTCCAATACAGCCAAAATACGTACGCCCAGTAGAACACCCTCCCTTGCGGGAAGAAGTGGCTAAGGAACAGCGCCTCCATCGTCGAGCACCCCGCATGCAAGCTCGGGAACGCTCCAAACGGCACCGGCGCTCCCGTGAACGTCTTCGTGTACCCGTTCGAGTGGAAGATGGCGTCGATACGTGCAAGTCCTCCTGGAGATCCTCGCATGTCGTAGTTGGCCGGAACGAGGCCGTTGCGAAGTTCGTACCCTGCGTTTCGTCGGGCGTCAGCTACGGGTGCGGAGGGAGGGAGAGACGACGGACATGGTGGAGCACAGGGGACGAGGATCTGGATCATGACGCCAAAGAGGTTGAGGTACCCGAACGCGGATCCCCAGAACTTGACTGCTCCAGGTGGGGAGAAGATGAACAGGCACGCCGCGACGACGAACGGCCCTCCGAAGTGGACGATGCCGTACGGAATCCAGGCCATGACGTCCAGGAACGGGTTCGTGTACCGCGTGAGGATGTCGGAGATGTTGGCGCCGTAGAGGACTGATTCGAGGGTCGGGAGGACGGAGACCCAGATGTGTGGGCGGTAGGCTTTGGGGATGAATTGGGACGAGTAGAAGAGGAGGAGCCAGGAGAAGATGGGAGTGGCGGGGAGGAAGAATTGGGAGGTGAAGGGGACGAGCAGGGCGAG
This sequence comes from Glaciozyma antarctica PI12, assembly GCA_002917775.1. Taxonomy (NCBI): domain Eukaryota; kingdom Fungi; phylum Basidiomycota; class Microbotryomycetes; order Kriegeriales; family Camptobasidiaceae; genus Glaciozyma; species Glaciozyma antarctica. The sequence continues at coordinate 552,473 of KZ627154.1, read as the reverse complement.
GGTGTAGGCGACGATGAGGAATAGCTTGAAGAGGAGAGGTTGGGCCATCACCGAGAGGGAGAAGGCGGCGAGCTGTGGGTCAAAGGTCAACGTTAGCTGGTGCTCTTCGTAGGCGGGGTGCTCTGCTCCTCCAGCATCCTCCTCCACTCCAGCGTTGTCGCCCATCCAGCGCGTCTCCCTCAGCACCCGCGCTCGACCTCAGCACGTGTGGTCCTGCTTCCCTCCGCCTCTACATCCTCCACCATCGCAGAACAGACCCAGGAAGGGTCAAACTCACTGATATTAGACCCCCATACTTCAACAGCTCCTTCTTCTCCCACTGATACCGCTTGAGGCGCTTGAGCCCGACGCGAGGGTCATAGTTGTACTCGAGCCTTTGCAGTGCGCTTAACGCGTTAGTCTTGAGCGCCTGTGGTATTCTCAGCCGGAACGCAGGCATTGGAGAAGGCGGAGGCGGAGGTGAGGGGAGGTGGGGGAGGAGAGAAGAGAAAAGTCCGAGGCCGAGGTCTGGTTGACGCGTGGGACTTGGCGAGGGCGTGGAGGGGTGGTTGAGGTGGGCGGGCTGGAGCTTCAGAGGTGGAAGGAGGGTAATGGAGGACTGAGGGGTGGGAGAGGTCGAGGAGAGGTTGAGACCGACCCGGAGTTCGGAGGAGGGAGGGCGCAAGTCGGACAAAGAGGAGGGGAGTTGATGGGCGGAGAGGGAGAGATGAAGGGGGGCTGAGGAGTGGGAGGGAGGCGCCAAGTGTTTCGGCTTTTCGCTCAAGTCGGCAGGAACGAACGAAGGAGGAGGATAAGAGACGACGCGGAGAGAGGTGTTTGCGCCCTCGAGCGGAGAGGATCGATATTTTTCTTCGCTGACGACGTTGCTGAACAGTGTAGTCCTTGGAGAATACTCTAGCAGTGGATGCCGTGCACCAAAGAAAAGCTCGCAAAGCCAGAGTCGAAAAAGCCGTAAATTCCAGCAAAGCATTCCTCATTCCACCATCTCGCTTCATTCACAACGACCCCTCCATGCTCATCCACACCGGCCAATAATCACTAGGCGCCTTCAAGTCTCTCCCCGCATCTGGTCCAAAGACCTCCCGAACCTGGTGCCTGATCTCGCACCTTCGCACGCGAGGAACGAGCCTCTGCGAAACGATCATGCCGTCGATTCGCCAGCCGCTACCGTTGCTCCTAGAGTATCTGCGCCCTTTGTGACTGTTCCGCAATCAGCACACGGTTTGAAAGAGGAGGAGAGGCACGCACGTCCATTCCCGAGCGTCGGGACCGTGGATCAATCGCCAGACGTCGACGAACTTTGTCGCAGGACGACGAGGATGCTCAAGCCAGGGATGATAAAGCGAGTAGAGATTTGTGAGAGGCTCGTTCGGATGGGTTGGTACCGGCGGCGCGCTGCTTGAAGCAGAGAGTGTCAAGCTCGATGTCGTTCGAGTGCTCCGCGGTGGTTTCGAGAGCGACATTGAAGTCGCCTGTCGATGAAAAGTCAGCAATTGGAGCGGGAATAGATAGGGAAGAGAGATTTACCTGTCCAGATAACGGGCTTGACGGCGTCGAGAGAGCGAATGTGGATTGCAAAGTCGGAGTTCCACTCTTCGCGACGGCCGATGTTGGCGCACTTCTGTCCCGAGTTTGGGACGTACGTCCCGAGAATGAAGGTTTTCTCGAACTCCAGAGTGATGCAGCCTGCAGGTCTCGTCAGCGAAGCTCAACGTGCGAGGAAAGGAAGGACCGACGAGATTCCGCATCTGCGAGATCCTTGAAGCAAGACCCGTTCGGAAAGCCGTAGACGACGTTGAGAGGCTCGATCTTGGAGAAGACTGCCACCTTCCCATCTCCTTTCCAATAGCGGTACTGCAAGACGGCCATCAGTCATTGACGGTGCAGCGCAGCATCAAAGCTCACAGGATACCGTGGCTCGAGGAAATCCCACTCCCCCTTCTTCTCAAACGCCTTCTCCGCATACGCCTCCGTAACAACCAGCACATTCGCGTCCTCATACTCGACGTACTTCCTCAGCGCAAACTGCGTCTCCGGCGTCAGCTCCGCCCTAGCTCCGAGCCCCTCGCACGCACGTCGTTCCCACCCGTGTTGGCGGTCAAAAGACGCGCGATATTCCAGGTGGCAATTGTGGTGGTCGCAGGAGGACGCACGTGGTCGCGGGGGGAAAGAGAGGGGGTTATTCGGGAGGGGAGGCGGGAGGGCGAGGGAGGGCGAGAGGGACTGAGGAGGAGGCCGGTCTGGTGCTGAGGAGGGAGACCTGGAGGGGTGGTAGTCCATTGCGTTGTTGCGGAAGTGGTGTGAAGTGGTGGAGAGAGCGGAGAGAGCGGAGGGGGCAGGACTTCGCGGAAATCCGTCGACCTTCTCGTTCTCCTGGAGCTTGAGCTGCGAAGCAAGCAGATTTGAAAGCAGCGTAGCTCGAAAGGATCACGACGACAGCATTCCTAGATATCTACAAACGGCAAACAGCACAACAAGCGAGTTCCCTCCTTCCTCACAGCTCTGGCATCTCCAGGCTCATCCATACCGGCCAGTGATCGCTCACTCCCCCCGGCGCTCCCTCCTTCATGCTCGGACCAAACGCCTGCCGCACCTGGTGCCTAATCTCGCACTGTCTAACTCTCGAAAGCAACCGCTGCGAGACGATCATCCCATCTATCCTCCACCCCTTCCATTTCGCTCCCCAGTGCCTGCCACTCCTCATCAGTTACGCCCGAGAAAGAACGAAACGACGCACGTGTACTCCTTGCATTCCTCTCCGTGAATTAATCTCCACACGTCCACAAACTTCCTCGCTGGTCTGCGAGGATGTTCGAGCCAGGGAGGGTTGAGAAGCGCTTCGTGCGCCACTCGTTCGATTGGGTGCGTGCCGGCGGCATGATGGGTGAAGCACTGAGTGCTGATTTTGAGATCCGGGGAACGCTGGGAGCCGAAGACGCTTTCGCGCACGACGTTGAAGTCACCTGCGACGAGGTTTAGGAATTTGGCATGAGGATGGGAGAGAGGACGGACCGGTCCAGATGACGGGCTTGCGCTCGTCGAGAGAGCGGATGTGAGGTGCGAAATCGTAGTCCCAGGCTTGTCGGATGCTGGAGGGGGGAGAGGATCAGCGCGACCAAGTAGCGAAGCTCGGAGCATCGGCGCACCTGATGTTCTCGCACTTGATTCCAGAGTTCTTGACGTACGTAGCGAGGACGAAGACGTGTTTGAATTCCAGCGTGATTGCACCTGGGAGCCTTCGTCAGTGAGTGCGAGTCGGAAAACCGAGAAACGACGAACGAGACCTCGCATCCTCGCGGTCGAAGCGAGTCCCTTCCGGAAAGCCAAAGGTGACGTTCAGGGCCTTTTGCTTGGAGAATACGACAGTCTTGCCGCTTCCCTTTCCCCAGTAAATGAACTGCACGCAGCCGTTAGCAGGACGCAAAGCAAGACGAGGAAGGGCGTACGGGATAGCGAGGCTTGAGGAATTCCAAGTCCTGGATCTTCGTGTCGTCTCTGAACTTGACAAGGTCGCTTTCAGGGAGCGAGGCCTCGGTGATTACGAGGACGTCTGCGTCTTCTGCTTCGGCGTAGTGGCGGAAGCCAAACTGCAAGAGATGAGCGACAACTTCCCCGGGGGAGAGAGGAACCGCACCTTGTGCTTCGCCGAGTTGGCACTCGTGAGGCCGTTCACGTTCCAGCAGGCTATAGTTGTTGTCCCCCGTATCTTGCCTTGATCAAAGGAGAGCGGGTTGTTGGGGAGAGGGTCCGGGAGAGCAGGAGTGTCGGGGTGAGCTCGCTTCGAAGGCCGCTCAGAGTACGCTGAAGAGCCACCAGGACCGCTGCGCTTCATGCTAGAGTAGCCAGAGCGAACGGGGGACGCAGAAGGTGAGGTCGAGCGTGATGGCGGGAGTCAACCTGCGTGAGGTCGACCTTCGCCCTCTTTCCCTCCGACCAACCACTCTCAGGCTGCCTCTACGCAAGGATGGACAACAAAGTCGCCTTCAGGCACCTCACCAAACGAGTGGCGCTCGACAAGGAGACTGTGCGTCCTCACACGCGCTCCTGGTTGCAGGTGCTGATGCTCTCGACGCGACTAGATCACTTACCGCCTCCTCTCCCGCGAGCTCGGCCTCACCGTCTCAGAAGCCAAGGCGTACGTCCTTCCCCTTGGTCCCCTCGAGCGTACCAGCTCACACGGACTCTCCTCGCAGCACCCTCGAAGCATACCTCTCGGACCCTCAAGCCATCGAGCGCGGCGTCTCTCCCACCTGGGCTCTCACCGGCACGCTCAATCCCGTAGCTCCTTCGAGCGGCCACACGCAAGAGGACTCGATGGACGTTGATTCCGAGCCCCCTACGCCGTCCGCGAGCACGGGGGAAGTCACTACGCGCCGGACGACCCTGCTCGTCGCGCACGCCGACCTCGACAGTGCGTCCTCTCCTGTTTGTTCGTGGCCCCAGCTAATCAGGTCCCACGCAGCCCAATCCGCCCTCTTCACCACCTTTACCCGCGCCATCTACTCCCTCTCCCCCTGCCCCCTCCCCTCCCTCTCCCTCCTAACCGCCTACGCCCTCTCCTCTATCCCCTCCTCCGCCTCCTCGAAGTGGAAGCCCGCCTCCGAAGGATACGGTACTATCGTCCACCCCGACGGACCGAGAAAGAAGGTCGTTGATAAGAAGGGGAAGGGCAAGGCTGTCGAGGTCCCGAGGAAGGCGAGTGCGCCGGCGGCGTTGGGGAAGGCGAAGGTCGTCGAGAAGGAGAAGCCCAATGAGAAGCCGAAGGAGCGGCCGATGGGGGAGAGGAGGGGGCTGTTCGCGAGGCCTGCTGAACCGGTCGTCGTGCCAAAGAAGAGGAAGGCTTCGCCACCGCCTGCGAAGAAGAAGGTCGTCGACAAGGTCGTTGAGAAGCCGAAGAAGAAGGTATCGAACGGTATCTTTGATGATGAGGTGTCGGGGGAGGAGGACGACGACGACGAGGAGCAGGCGATGCGCGAGATGGAGGCGGAGGCTGCGAAGGCGGAGAAGAAGAAGACTGCTGCTGCTGCTGCGAAGGCCAAAGCGAGCGCAAACATGAGTGGGAAGGTGGCACCGAAGGCTGGTGGGAGCGGAGCTGCGAAGGGGATGACGGAGGCGGAGAAGAAGGCGATGGCGTACAAGGAGACGAAGGAGCTCGAGGTGCGCTGTCTCCCTCTCCTCGGCGCGAAGAGCGACGGCTGACTTTGCGCGCAGGCGATGATGATGGACGACGACTGGCAGGACGACATGGACGTCAACGATGAGGTCCAGATTATCGAGCGTGCGTCCCTCGTCTCTCTCCGTTCGTCGCACGACCCGCTCATCCCGTTCCGCTCACAGCCAAGAAGCCCGTTGCCGCCTCGAAGCCTCCGACCAAAGCCGCCGCTAAGCCTGCCGCTAAGCCTGCCGCTAAGCCCGCTGCGAAAGCGGAGGTGAAGAAGAAGCCGTCGGAGCAGGCGTCGCTCAACTCGTTCTTCAAGAAGTGACCGCGGACCAGTCCATCGTCGAAGAACTCGCTTGAAATCTGAATCAGCTTGCCGTTTTGCGATGCGATTGATAAGAATCTCAATTCGAGTTCGAGAGACGCTCGTCTATGCTCGATCTCGCAAGTACTGCAGAAGCCCTCTGCTCCCTCCATCGATGTAGACCTCCCTCCTCGGAATCCTAAACCTATTCCCCGCGACAAGTAGCTGTAGCTCAACCGGCAAGAATCCCAGCGTCGTCGGCAGCTGCGCGTTATCATCAGTAAAAGTCCCGGCTCAAAGCTCGGCAGCGAGAAACTCACCCTCGCAATCTCGTTATCCTGCAAATCCAGCTCCTCGCACCTCCAACTCGTCCCTCCCACTCCATTCTCCAACCTCTTCGCCACCTCACACAGCTCCTCGAGATCGGCGATCTGGTTCCCTCGCACGCTGAGCCTCCGACCGCCCGCTCTGCCCGCCGAGGGGAGGAGGAAGTTTGAGATGCCCTCGGTGGTTGTGAGGCGGTTGTAGGCGAGGTCGAGGTCGTCAAGCGAAGGAGCGATAGTGGCGAGGAGGGAGAGGAGTGGGGAGGAAAGGGAGGATTCATCGATGGCGATGGAGGAGGGGAGTTGGTTCCAGGAGAGGTTGAGAGACGCGAGATTGGGAAATCGCACGTCCGGGTGGGATAAAAGGTCGATTGTGGATAGATTATTGTGGGAGAGGTCGAGGGAGCGAAGGGAGGACGTCCAGTTCCAGCTCGCGATGGCGGAGAGAGGGAGAGAGGAGAATGCGTTTCGGGAGAGGTCGATAGTGGTAATTTGGGTGAGGTTGGAGGGTGGGCTGCCGGTTGTAAGAATGGGAAGGGAGGAGAGAGACTGGGAGGTGAGGATGAGACTGGAAGCCTTGAAGCCACCTGAGACGACGACGACGGCTGGGTCGGTGGGGTCTGCTTCGGCAACGATGGCAGGGAGCGGCGATGGCGATGGCGATGGGGGTTCGGCGACTTCTTTCGCGGAAGAGGGAGATGATGAGAGTGGCGAAGGTGAAGGACTGCATTTGGGAGACGCCGAAGGTGAAGGAGTTGCGGTGGTCGTGGGTGTTGGCTCCTCCACCGGTGTCAGCTCAAGAGCCTGCACGCCCTCGATGACACCCTCGACCTCCTGCTCCTCCATCACCTCCTCGCGCCTATCCCCCTCCTCTCTCGCCCTCCTCGCCGCCTCAGCCCTCGCCCTCCTCCTCCCACCTTCCGTCAACAACCCCGACTCCGCCTCGATCTCCCAAGCCTCCTTCTCCACCACCTTCTCCCTCTTCACCAGCACCTCCACCTCCTTCTCCCCGTTCGCCGAGCCCATCTTCGCACTCGGCGTCTCCGGCGCACTCCCGTTTGTCGTCTTTCGCGGCACGCAAGCCGGGACGGGCGTCGAGGCAGACGGAGGGAACGCAGAGCGCCTCCTCGCATGCTCCAGTCGCAGGAGGTTCCCCATCACGTTCACTTCGACCCCCTCCCGCTTCGAGGCCGTCGTCGGCGTCGTAGGAAGCTTGCTGGACGCTGCTGTCGCTGCTGCTCGAACGAGATTCGCGATAGGCTTCGGGAGGCCGATCCATTCGATTGGGCGGGAGATGCGGGTGAGGAGGGTTGTTTCGAGGGTTGCGAGAGAGTCGATGGAGTTGCGGGAAAGGTCGAGGATGCGGAGAGAGGGGAAGAGGAGTGGTAACTCGCTGGTGGATGACGAGGAGGAGGGGAAGAGGTCGTCGGAAATGTCGTTGCCTGCGAGGTTGAGAGTGGTGAGCCGCTCGAGGCGGCCGAGGACTTCGAGTGGTAGGCTAGCTTCGCTGAGGCCGTTGTTGGAGAGGTCGAGGAAGAGAAGGCGGGGTGGGAGCTCGAAGCCGTCTGCAGTGAAGGTATCGGCGTCGAAAGAGTTGTCGGAAAGGAGGAGGGTCGTCAGAGCTGGGAAGGGTGCGGTGGATCGGTACGAGATGGCGTCAGAGCCGCTCGACTGCTTCGTCGGAGAGGAGAAGGATCCCCAAAGTGCGCCGCTCGAGCGATCTGGGCTCGCGTCGCTTTGTGGGCTGGCGCTTGGACTGGTGTTGGAGGGTCGGACGGTGTCGGTGAGGTGAGTGCGCCAATCGGGTTGCCAGAGTGTGCGAATGAGATTGTGAGAATAGGATTAGGTCGAGGATGGAGGAGAGGGCGAGGATTTGAGTGGGGAAGGAAGTGAGATGGTTCGAAGCGAGGTTGAGGGAGGTGAGGTTATCGAGGAAGGCGAGCGAGATGGGGACCGACGCGAGGTAGTTGTTGTGGAGCTGCGATGAGAGTAAGTATCACGTCTTCATGCCTGAAGCATCAGGGTAGCTCACGTCCAGCACCTCAAGTGCGTCGAATCCTGCAATCGCGTCCTGTAAGACGACGATCTCGTTGTTTGCCGCGTTGAGAGTGACCAGGTCGATCTGCTCGTACCATGCTGTCGTCTCAGCAGCTGCGTCCTCGAGCGCGCTGGAAATCGTGAGGTTGACAGAGGTAACGCGAGAGGTTGGAGGAGCCTTGGCGGAAGGGTGGTAGGAGGAGCTGATTGAAATGAGAGAGGCGTAGGCGGATGGAGGGATGGCGGCGAGAGTTCGTGATGCGATGTTGAGTCGGCCTGAGAGCGTGTAGAGTAGAGTCAGCTACCGAACGTTTCAATCCTGTGCTGATACAAGCAGCGCTCCCACGTTCGGTGGAGAGCTCAGCGACTGCTGACAGCGTCCCACCATCCTACCTCCCTCCCAGTTCCGCCCGTACCTCAGAGGATCCATACTCACCGCTCCTCTTCGCTTCTTCGACGACCTTTGGGATGCTCTTCATCCCCCATGCCAGCCCAAGTTCCTCTCCATCCCCTCCACTCCCCGCCGCCCCATCCTCTCCCAACTTTGACGCCGCACGAGATCCCTTGGCCGGCGTGGTGAACGGGTCGAGCTGGTCCGGATCGAGAGCCGGAGAAGGAGGAGGGCGATTCTTCCTCAACAAAGCCAAAGCAGCTTTCACTGTTCGTCCGAGAGGTCAGGCGGGTGCGGAGGAGGTAGCAGGGGTGCTCGGCGTACCTTGAGGACTTGCGCTGGCCTCGGACTTGACGCGGGAGCGCACACGAGCTGGAGAAGCGGGGACGGCGGAGGGAGTGGTTGGACGCGAGCTGGAGCTGCCAGGGACCAGTCGCCTAGTGGGAGTGCGTGGAGATGCCGACATGGCCGTCGGCAAGCTGTTTACGATATCGAGTGGAGAGGAGGAGGAAGAGCCGCATAAAGACGCGACCAGCTCGAAGTACTCTGACAGCTCAGACAGCTCTTGCCTTCCTCCACCTCTCTCGAGATCTCTTCGCCGGCTCTGATCTCCTGCCCCACTTCTGCTTGCCAAGGATACGCGCGTACAGGCGAGCGGTGGCTCCAGGAGCGACGGCGAGCACCAGGCTGCTCTTCCTGGCGGTTCTTTCCGTCGCAGATGCCACGCTTGATGTACTCCTTCGACGTCGACGAAAGGCCACGATTACTCGTCTACCAGACTCTGCAGTGACTTCTCTCCCCTCCCGACACCCTTCGTTCCCGCCAACAGACCTCGTAGCCACCAACTATTTTCCTCTCCATCTCGTTTTCGCTCAACGGGTACCCATGTTTCCCTACGCTGCTTTTGATCCTAATCCTCCTCCTACTCCTAATCCTCCTCCTCCTCCTCCTCCTCCTCCTCGTCGCCGTAGTCGTCTTCCCACGGACAGTCGCCTCGGCATCGTACTCGCTCCTCCTGCTCGCGAGTAAGCCCAGGTTCAACGCAGCGAAGGGGAGGCTCACCTCCGTCTTCTCGCTCATCAAGATCTCAATCCCCCTCTCCTCACAAAAGTCTTCGAGATCCGCTCCCGCTTCGTCGTAATCCTCCAGCGCGTCCTCGTCCCCCTCGGGGTTTGCAAAGTAAAGCGTGCGCAACCGCTCCATCGCCGGCAGCGCGAGCGCCTCGACAAGCTGATCGATTGTCTCGTGATGAATCTCGCTCCAGTACCGCGTCCGGAGAATTTCGACCGATGGGGAAGGGGGTAGGGCGGCGAGGATGTAGGGCGTGGGGTGCTCGATGGGTTCGTAGTTGTCCTCGTCGCATTGCCAATCATTAACGGCGGAATCGTCGGAGTCGGAGTCGCCTTCGTGCCAATACTCCTTCTCGGCGTTGATCACGAGCTCGACGAGGCGCACGCAGCGTCCCAGCTGCTCGAAGACGACCTTGTCGAGATGCTCGTATCGCGGGTAATGGAGGATGGGGAGTTCGAGAAGAAGGAGGTTGGGTGCTAGGATGGAGAGGAGGAAGGCGATTTGGTCGGCGTCCCAGTTTTCGCAGAGGTTCAACTGAATGAGGAGAGGGGAATAGGTGGCGAGGAGGATGAGGAAGTCGCTCGTGGCGTCGACGTCACGGATCCCAAGTCGGTGTAGCTGGAAGTAGAGTGACTTTGGGAGGTTCCCAGTGATCTTAACGTGGTGGAGATCGAGAGAGGTGAGTCCTGCCGAAGAGATGTCAGTTCATACCTCGGCGAGAGGACCGAGGAGGCGAACCAGCGAGAGGACGGATCCCCAGCAACGCCGCTGGCACCTTCTTCGTCACCGAGTCCAGAGTAAGCTCCTTCATCCCCCTACACGTCCTAACGATCTTCACCAACGTCCTCGCCTTCACCCCCTTGCACACCAACGACCTCGTCGTGTACCTCCCCAACGCCGCACTCGCATTTCACTTCTCCCCCGCCTTCTCCGAATCAAGCTTGACGTTCCTCCAGAGCAGTGCCTGAGCCGGAGCCGTCCACTCCTTGGCAACGAGGGAGTAGCGGCAAAGCGACAAAATTTCGGTAGAAGGCGGTTTCGTGCGGAGAGTTGAACCTCGCTCGCTCGAGGATGTCGATCAGGAGCTCGCAGGGGAGAGTTGGGCGCATTCGAAGACGGTGGAGGCTGGGAGAGGTGGGGAGAGTGGTTGGCGAGGGGTCTGCTCCGCGAACTGTGAGTTGCCCTCGCTTCGCAAGCGGACACCTACAAAGTGTCTGACCGAGTCGGAAACCTGACCTTGAGGTCGAAAAGCTAGCGGTGCGGCGCGTGCGGTAGGGACGCGAGAGGTAAGAGAGAGAGAGCGAAGACTGCCGGAAATCGCGGAGTCGTCGCAGGGTCCCTCGTCGTTTTTGCTAAGTCCTTTCGCTTGCCACGAATCCGCTTGCGAAGTGATTTGCGAACGAAGAACAAGTTGCAAGGAACGAAAGAATCCAACTAAAGCAAGTCCCCGCTGCTCACGGAACGTTGACGACGACCTTCCCCTTCGTCCTTTCCGCCAAACGCATCAGCACCGATCCACCACGCCAGCCCACGCTCAGCTCACCTGCCCGACATCTGCTTCTCGTACGCCTTGAGAACGTCCTCAAACGCATACGGCTCCTCATCGACGACAGACTTGAACGTTCCTGCTCGCTCTTTCAATCAGCTTCGCTCTCCTCGCTCGCTCTCCTCGTTCTCCCGCCCAACTCACCATCCTTGAAGTACTCCGCCGCCTCGCGCAACTCCTTTGCCTATCGCAACCCACCATCAGCTTCCTCCCCACTCAGCAGCGCAAGAAAAACTCACCATCTTCCCACCAGGCAGCATCAAAAACTTGTACTCCCTCGGCGTCCCTCCCAACATCCTCGGCCTAATCAACTTGTTCACCAGTCCCCCCATCGCATGCACCGCACTCCAAAGTCCCGTAATATGCGCCGCACCAGCGATATCAAGGTACTTCCCCCTCGGCTTGAGGAACTTGGGACTAGCGTGGTACAGCTCTGCGATACCGACCGTGTCGAAAACGAGGTCGAAGGGGGCGAAGGCGTAGGTTGTAGCGAGGTGGGCGGAGAGGGGGACGGAGCGGTAGTCGATTAGGTCGTCGGGGCCGAGAGAGGAGACGAAGGAGCGGGTCGCGGGGGAACAGGTCGTGACGACGTGCGCTCCGTAGGCTTTAGCGATCTGCGAATAGCGTTAAGCACGCAGGAGCAGAGAGGAGCGAGGTAAGACGTACCTGGATAGCCCAGGCGCCGGTTCCACCGCTGCCACCGTTCTGGTAGAAGAATCGGGTTAGCTGAGGCTCGGAGGAGGAGCGAAAAACGCACGATGAAGACACGCTTTCCGTCACCCTTCTTGAGACCTCCGACCGTGACGAGAGCGTAGTAAGCGGTGAGTCCAGCAAGAGGGAACGCAGCGGCGTCGGCGTGCGAGATGTTGGCGGGCTTGTGAGCGAGAGCTCCAGGGAGAGCGACGGTGTACTGAGCGAGCGTTCCCCTGCCATTCTTCATCCTGCCACGAATCTTATTAGCTGGGTAACGAAGCCTGAAAGGGAAGGACGCACACCGTGTCTGCAGGGGTGATACCGAACACCTCGTCTCCCATCGCGAAGCCTGTCCCTTCGAGGTGGCCTCCTACGACTTCACCGCTAAAGTCGCTCTCGGGCGTAGCGGGCGTGGTGTGAATGTACGAAAGCGGGGGCATAGTCATCCCCTTCCAGCTGCAGTCGAGGGGGTCAGCTCCTCACCACCCCTATTAATATGACGCGGCCTGCACTCACCCAACAGCTGCAGCAGGAGCGTCAGCGTGCAGCTCCACTCGCGGTAGGGGATCGACTCACGGTTAAGAGCAGCAGCGCGAACTCGGATCAGGATCTCGCCTTTCTTCGGGACGGGCGTCGAGTAGTCCGACTCGAGCTTGAGGACGGACGCTGGAGCGCCAGTCTTGCGGAAGACCCAGGCGCGTTGAGTGGGAGGGATGGTAGAGCCCATGTTGGTGTTCGGTATAGGGTGAGAGGAGTGTAGGGCAAGAGCGCAAGAGAGCAGACCGCTCGAAGAACGAAGGGACGAGGGTTCGGCCTCGTTCTTCCACCTGAATGTCAGCAGTGAGAACGCCGAAGGAAGGCAGCTGAAAGCAGAAGGACTCTGGCCGAAGGACACCCTCAACGAGAGAGGTGGGATCGCTTGAGGACGCGCGACAGAGGGCTCTCTTCCTCCTTCCATCTCTGCTCCGCTCCCCTCGCTAGCACGACGGACGACAAAGCTGTGTTCCAGTACTAACTCTCTCTCCAATCCACCCCCAAACACTCCCCATCGTCGACCTCCTCGCCCTCAACGTTGCGCGCAAACGGTTCTGCTTCGAGAACGAATGCAATGCGAGTCAGTAGCGTTCCTCCTCCCCCAGCGAACTGCCACGTACCTGCTCAGCTCTTCCTGGAGAGCACCTCGTCTTCAGGCTGGACCGGGATCGAGGACTTGGAAACGCCAGGCTTGCTCCCCGCCGACTTCTTCCTCGTCTTCTTGATCTCCGCAAGCGGGTCTTCAGGGAAGCGATCTGCGTGAACAATCTCCTAATTTCCTAATACCGTCAGCTCGCCTCCTTTTCTAGCGCGAAACAAGAACTCGCCTCGCTCAAAGACGGCTTCGCAAGGTGCGGCAACCCCGATGTAATAGGATGCTGGGCATCCAACTCCTCCCACTCCTCCAGCACCATCTTCTCCTTCCACTCCTTCGTCCTCCCCTCCCCCTCCCTCTTCCCCTGCTCGACCCTCCACAAACTCCTCGAGAACTCCTCGGTGCCCGAATTCGCCTTGTCCTCCTTCTTGAGCGGATCCTCGTGCGCGGGCAAGCGGTCGGCATGGACCATCCCCTCGCTCTGCGAAGGACGGTCGAGGTGCGAGATTGAGGGGTGGACGATTCGCTCCTCCTTGAGCGTCGTCTTGGAGGTCGTCGTCTGCTGGATTCGTTCGACGTCGGAGGTGCTGGGCTCGTCGTGAGTGTTGCGTTGGGCGACATGTGAGTTCGAGAGAGGGCGGTAGAATCTGTGGGTGGGGAGGTCAGCCGCTGAGTTTGGTGCGGCGAGGTAGGACGAGGACTTGCTGGAGCGCGTGCTGGCGGAGAGCCAAGGGCCGGCTGAGGCAGCCTACGCGGAGGAGGAGAGTCGATACCATCGTCGACACGCTTGTTTGAGACTGTTGGAAGTAGGAGCTCAAGCGCTGTATCTCTCAAAGGCCGGCGGGTTCGCTGGCAGAGACGGCAACGTCACTCCTGGCTGCCGTTCGCCCTGGCAAGCGCTGGTCACTTCGTTGCGCGTTCTTTGGCAGGGGTTTCCTTGAGAGGGAGAAAGATCGCACTGCAGAGTGCAAAGCTACCATCAGACTCACCGAGGGAGAGGAGAGCGAATTCAAAAAGATCGAACTGAGGCAAGTTCTCGGACTCCGGTGGTTCCGCGGTGAGTCCCTTTCCGACTTTTCCTGTTCATCAATTCATCAATCACATCGAATCTTCCCTAGCAGCGCGGCTTTAGGTGCTGCTGCTTATCACGAGGCTGATGAAAGACCAGCTGGCGACCCCTTCTCGCTGAGCAGAGCGAGCTCTCTCCCAATTTTCCCCTTCGTCCCCCTCGCAGCTCCCCGTCTCGTTCCACTCTCAATCCAACCTCTTGCCCTGCTTCGAGCACCCCGTCCCTGCCCCTCCTGCCTTACGAAGCTCAGAACTGACCGGCCCTTCTCCGAGCCGACCAGGCCGGTCTCCACGATCTTCCCCTCCTCCTACGCGCTGCTCTCTCCCCTCTACCGGCCGCTCAACAATGGTAGCGAACATTAACCCACCATTCAGAGCCGACCACATCGGCTCGCTCCAGCGCAAGTCCTCTCTCGTCTCCAGAGGAGCATGTGGGGGAGCATGTGGGGAAGCAGCTGGCGTCCATGCTCTCCCTCCAGTCCTGCAGCCAAGCTTGAGTGTAAGCTGACGAGCAGCTAAACAGGACCTCTAGCGCTTCTTGCGATGCGCGAGAAGTTTGATGCTGGGACTTGTACGCGGCCAGAGCTGCGTTTCGAGGAGGAGAAGGCGATAAAGCGATGATCGTGGCTCTTCAGCGGGAGTTGGGGATCAAGTGTGTTACGGATGGGGAGTTTACTCGTCATGTGAGTTGCGTGGCTGGGGGGGTGGTGGGGCGACGGGAGCTGATGAGTGAGTAGATGTTCTTCGATGGGTTTCGTGAGTCCGCCCGATTGTGTGAGGCGAGGAAGGGCTGATGAGGTACAGACTGCAACCTGGATGGAATGGAGATTTTTGCGAAGCGAGATCTTCGAGATCTTCAAGATGTGAGCGCTCCTCGCCGACCGTGCAAAGTCTTGCTGATCATCGCTCCCTCTCCTTTCGTTGCACAGGTACGTTCCTGACATCAGAGGATTCTTCGAGAGCCACGCCGCAAAAGCAGCCGACACGATGCTCTGCACGGGAAAGCTCGTCCGCACAAAGCCCATGTACCGGTACGCTCTCGCTCCCTCTCCCAAGCTCCGAAACCGACTCTGCGCGCACCCCGCAGTCCCGAATTCGCCTACCTCGCTTCCCTCCTCCCACCCGACGAAGTCACGTTCGCAAAAATCACTGTGGCTGCTCCGGAATGGTTTCATCTCCGTCACGGCGAGCACGCCTACGACCACTCCGTCTACGCAAACGATGGTGACTCTTTCCATGCCGAATTTCTCGAATGAAGCTGATGGTCGCAGCTGAGTACTTTGGGGACATAGCCAAGGCGTACCGCGAGGAGCTTGCGGATCTCTACGATGCGGGATGTAGGAATGTTCAGTTTGACGATCCGCTTCTCGCTTACTTCGTTCGTCCTTACTCTCCCCAAGGCTAATAAGAGCTGAAGCTGGGAATGCAGTGCTCCCAAACTATGCTCGACGGAATGAAGGAGGTCGGCGTCGACCCTGAACCGATACTCGATAGCTACATCAAGCTCTACAACGACTGTATCCGTGACGCGCCCGAGGACATGATCATTGGTGTACACTTGTAAGTATTTCTCAGTTTCTCACCTCGCTCATTCCGAGCTGACGCTGGAACTGTAGGTGCCGCGGAAACTTCAGTGCGTCGCGGTCGGTTGGAATGCAGACGGAACTGATATGGCTTCGCAGAGAACGGCATGCACTTCTCCGAAGGCGGATACGAGGCCATCTCAACCAAGCTGTTCAAGGAGCTCAACGCGAGCATATACTGTACGTCGTTTTCCGTTCGTCGCGAAGAGGCCGAGTGCTGATTTCCTCTCGCAGACCTCGAATGTTTGTCTCTCCCTCATCTCCCTCCTTCTTACCTCTAACCCTTCTTTTCAGACGACACAGATCGCGCGGGAGGCTTCGAAGTTCATCCTCCCCACCACCCACCAAAGCCGCGCTAACCTTCGCACGCAGCCTCTCGCCGACCTCCCCCTCCCCAAAACCGCCGTCCTAGGCCTGGTCACTTCCAAATTCCCCGCTCTCGAGAAATCCGAAGACCTCATTGGTCGAGTTCATGAAGCCGCTGGTTTCCTGGCGCAGGGATCTGGGACGACGAAGGAGGAGGCGCTTCAGAGGTGCGTTTTTGATTATTGTGGAGGGAGGGAGAGAGCTGATGGGGAGTGCAGGCTCTGTATCTCGCCGCAGTGTGGATTCGCGTCGCATTCGGAGGGGAATGATGTTAGTGCGGCTGACGTGGGTGCTTGCTCGCAAAGGGGGGTAGGAGAGGGAGGAGCTGACCCGCGTCACGCAGGTTCGCGCCAAGTTGTCGCTCATTGTCGATACCGCGAAGAGTATCTGGTCCGACGCGTAAGACGTTCTCCCTCGTCTCGCTGCGAAAGGCGTGTTGTGCGAGAAATGGGCTGGAATCGAGTTCGTCGCAAGCTTCTCTCGGTCCGGACTCCGCTGCTTCTGGTTTCAGGCTTCAGTAGAGCTGGTTTTGCCTTCTTGTATCCTGGTGGGATGCTGGGAGAAGAGCAGGGGGAACGTTGGACCTGCGAACGCCCTGCCCACGACAAATGAGCAGACACTTCCAGCCGGGTGCGTCCTCCCCTCGTTGGGCGCTCTTTCTCCAGGGACAGCCTGTTGCAGGCACAAGTACTCTGCATTCTTAAGCCGCTGAACGGCGTCGAGGTCCAAGCCAGCGAGAGAGCGCCAGCCGCCAGGGCAAAAGCTGACGCGAGCGTGCTGCCTCTTGGCCTCGTTCCCCCTTCCGCCAGAGTCTCGCGCCCGCACTCCTTCGGCCAGTCAAGCGTTAACAAGAACCCTCGAGACCCCGGCGCGCCCGTCGCCTTCTCCCTCCTCTTCGCGGTGACTTCTCAGCGACGCGACAACCCGCCCACTCTCCTCCCTCTTCCAAGCCATGGCGACTCAGCACTCCCCCTCGACGACGACTACGACGCTCCTCCCTTCATTCCCTACCCCCTCCCGATCCCCCGCGCCCGCGTCCTCCGTCCCTCTGAACGGTGACCATCTACAACCTTCTCTGCCCGCGCCCGGGATCGCCATGCCTCCTTCCGATCGCGCGCCGTCCGTTGTCAGCCCTAGCAAGAACTCGAAGAGGGACGCGCCGGGGGAGGAAGAGGACTTTGAGGAGGACTTTGAGGAAGGGGATGTTATGCGGTCGAATAGGGAGGAGCGCACGCCGAGGGAGGAGGTCGGGGCTGAGCAGAGTAGGGAAGAGGCGGAGAGGAGGAGGCGGGACGACGAGGAGGAACGGCAGATGATTATTGACAAGGTTCTCAAGAGGGCTGAGGTCGCAAAGGTGAGTGTGTGGGCTTCTGCTGGGGGCGAGACATGGCACGAGGTGGGATTCAGGCACGGATAGGAGCGCGTTGGAGAAGGCGCGCGTCGTCTGGGAGGCGTTCCACACTCCCGGAGAGTCTATCGGCTGCTAGTGCAAGCGCCCTGAAGACCTGATGCAGACTCGAGGACGCCATGCCTCAGGGCAGACGCGACGAGGTGGGCTGGATGGGCTGGCTCCCGCGCGGCCTTGGAGATCCTCTATGGAGCGACGTTGGCAGTGGTGCTTTTTCGCAGAGCAAGACACGAGAGCTGACTAGTCTGCCCTCTACAGCTTACGCGAACGTTTCAAAACCGATTGGCCCTCGCCGCATTCAAGACCCAGCGCGGATGGCAGGACGTCCAGTTCGACGTGATTGAGCCGCATCTCGAGCAGGAGGCGACGAAGCAGAAGCTACACGACCAGCACCAGCAGCAACAGCAGCAACAGCAGCAACAGCAGCAACAGCAGCAACAGCAGCACCTCCAGCTTCAACAGCAGCAACAGCAGCACCTCCAGCTTCAACAGCAGCAGCAACAGCAGTTCCAACAGCAGCAGATGATGCAGCAGCAGCAACAGCAGCAGCAACAACAGCATCAGCAGCTCCGTCGCCAATCCTCCGAGCTGCAGCAGGTCCCCTCGAACGGGAACGGGATGATGGGTCCTCCACCGCTCAAGCGGGCGCGCGGCGGGAGTCTCGCAAACGCTGCGACGGCCAACACGACCATGTACAACCAGCCGTACCACTCCGTCCCCCTCTCTTCCTACGCCTCTCCCCCTCCCCCTCCCCACCCCAACTACGCCGCCGCCTTCTCCCCGCACGCCTCGGGGCCGTACCCGCCCACCGCGTCGACCTCTGCCCTCCAGCCTCCAGTCCACCTCGGTGGGATCGTCCAGCAGCACCACCCAATCCCTCCCTCCTCCGATTCTCACCGGCAAAAGCGACGCCAGACGACCGCAGGCGAGACCCTCCCCGAATTCGTCCTTCGCAACAGCCAATCGTCCGGCGGTACCTCCCCTCCTCCACGTCCCCTCTCCGCTGGCCCCACGCACCAATCGCCTCGCGCTCGGCACTCGGCCTCACGGTCGTCGCGTCCCTCCACCGGAACCTCGTCAGGCGGCCCTCCACTCTCCTCCTCGGACCCCAACTTCCACTCCTTCGTCGACGCCGCGACGGCCCTAACCGTTCTCTCTCGAGCGCCCTCCGACCCCAACCTCGGCGAGGAGGATCCCCTCCCGCGCGCAGGTCTCCCAAACGGCAACGCGATGCACCACCCCTCTCCCTCCCTCCACTCCAACACCTTCCTCTCCCAATCCACTCTCCCAATCCACTCCATCGACCTCAAACCCCCGAACGACACGACAAGGGTAAAGCCGTCGCGGGGGAGAACCCTTCGGACGCCGCAGAGCTCATGCTCTTCCTCGCTGCCTCCCCCTCCCCCAGCCCAAGCTCGTACCTCGGGCAGTTTCCAGATGTCGCTCGGAGACGGGGATAGGATGAAAGGACGCCGTCTATTTAGTGGAGACGAACCGGCGGGGACGGAGGGGCCTAGCGACCTCTCCTCCAGCGAGAGGTTTAGCATGTCGACCGGTCGAACGAGCAGCGAAGGTTCCTTCTCCGTCCCTACTGCCGACCTCCATTCCTCCGTATTCGAATATGCGCCGTTCGCGGAGGAGTCGGGAGTGGGGCCGTTCGACAAGGCGGCTGCGAGCGCGAGTCTAGGGATCGCACCGGGGACGCCGTCGAGGGATCGTCAACCGAGCTTTGGGACGAACGGAGGCGGGTGGGACGCGTATTTGAATGCGAGTCCGTCGCCTGGGAGGAGTGGGACGGCGGCGTTTGCGGTGCCATTGGCGGGGACGAGCGTGCCGTTGGGCGGGGATGGGACTTGGTGAGCGGAGGTGGGAGTGTATATATAGGCGTGCGATTTTATTAGTGGATTTACTCTGGAACGTGTTGGCAGGTTTGGATCAGGATGTCGGCGGAATCTGGGCTCTCGGACGTCGAAACTCTGCTTTGCACTCTGCGCCCTCGCTCGCTACTGCGTACGACATTCCATCCCCTCCCACCGCCCTCAATCCCTTTACAATCCTCCCGACGCCTCGCCGTCATGCTGCCCGAGCTGGAGGTCGAAGATGGCGAGCACAGCGTCCCGGAACGTCGAGACGTTATAGTCGATCAGCGCCGAATGCTGATCCATCATTCCGGGCCTCACAAGCGCCACCAGCGACAAATCACTACGCCGCATGAAATTCAGCTCCAGCGCAATCCAAAGGACGAGGACAACGAACCTATTGATCCCCCATTGTGCGATCGTAGCTCCGGTCCCAAGCTTGACTCGACTGCTCGGTAGCCGCTTAACCTTCGAGCCCTCGGAGAGCGAGCGAGATAGGGATGGTGCAGTTGCAGGAGCGTTATCGACTCGAGAGAGAGGGGTGAGGACTATGCGAGAGCCGGCGGAGGGGGAGCGAGAGTGGGTCGGGGTGGTGAGAGGTCTGCGAAAGGGTTAGTGGCGAGCGAGGAGGAGAGGGGCGACGTACTCGTAGAGGAGGGTGAAGTCGCCGATGAGGTCGATGTAGTCTGAACAGATTATGTAGGTCTGATCGTCGAGAGGAGTCGAGTCGGTCGCGATGTAGATTTTGGAGGAGGTGTCGAAGAGAAAGGCTTTGTCCATCGAGCATTGCTGTTTCGCTTGCAGTTTAGCGAGGTCCTCATCAGGTAATGGACGACGAACCTGGCATAGGAGATCGAGGAGACGCTCGAGCATCGCTTGCTCGGGAATGAGCTTTTGGATGACCTTGGAGAGGGCTTCGTAGATTGACGTGTCAAAGACGGAGGTGAGGTGGTAGAAGACGTTGATAGACGACTCGAGGTCGGGCGACATGTCAAAGAGGTCCTCCGTGAGGCGATCCCGTAGGTTCTGCAGCGTATCTGCGCCAACGTCGTCAGCTCTCCCTCCGACGAAACTGCAAGCTACCCACCAAGCCTGTAATCCTGCGACATGCCATCAATCTTGTGCAAGAAGATCTCGAATTGAATCCCCGGGTTGGCGACAAACGCCTTGTGCATCGTGATCGCCATCTTTCGAATCATGTCGTGGAAGGTACTCTGCGCGTCGAGGACGAAGATGACGGCTCCAATCTTCTCGAACGAGATGTTCCACGAGTCTGGATCCAGCTGTCCACCAGGGAGGTCCCAGATATCGATAGAGATGAAGGAGCTGAGGGGAGAAGCGGTCAGAGGAGCAGGGAGAGGGAGGTGAGTAGGACGCACTTGATGTCATCCGAGGTGGATTTGGCCGTCTTCTCGATGAAGAGCGTGTCGGATGGTGCCATACGCTCGAAGACGACCTTGCGGATACTCGACTTGCCACCGCTGAACGAGGAGACACGCGTCAGCCACACCCGCACACAGACTAACAGCTGCTCCCTCCTCCCCCTCGTTGATAAGCCTCTCCCGCACCCCATAGCAGCCCCACCTATCCAATCTCCTCTCGTACCCCTCTGACCCGCTCGTATCAGCTCCCACCCCGCTCCTCACCTCCTCGTTCCCAGCAAGACCATCCGCCAGCTTCTCGGCCCACCCGCCCCGACCCAGCCTACTCACCTCCTCGGCCCCATGAACAGCACCCTAGGTCTATGTCCCCTTTCCTTCCTCTCCCTCCCGCGCGAATGGTGGGGAGAAGCGATGGAGGTTGCTGAGCTGCCGGGGGCGGGAGCGCGAGACGTCGAGGCGCGAGGGGAGAAGGTCGCCTGTGGGGTCGGTTAGCTGATGATTAAGTGGGGTGGGGGGAACGTACCATGGGCTGGCTGGCTCTGGAGGACGAATGGGGCGGAGGACAAGAGCCTCGAGGCTCGACTGGCAGGGGAGTACCAAGTTCGGCTGGCCGGTGTCTCTCTCACAGCAGCTCCCAACGAGCAGGTCTCGCTGCTTTTGAAGCTCTCAAAGTTCTTTGTGCACTTAATCAGGGTCCCAAAAGAGTCAGCGTCGAAATCTGCCCTGAGCGTATCTCGGCGTCACAGCTCAAGCTCGCCAGCTATCGGCCACTCCAGGGGAAAATGAGCGCCCACGACCTCGCATGGGAAAGCAGGGAATCAAGCAGACAGCCTCGACATGCGGAACACCGAAGCACAGGAAGAAGGGAACATTACAGCGCCAACACTCCCTTCGTGCTCGGCACCTCTCCCAAATCGTCACGCTGGATCGCCTCCCGAATCGCCAACGCAAGCGCCTTAAACGCCGACTCCGCCCTATACGCAAGCAAGCCATCAGCACCCACTCGTTCGTTCCAGAAAAGAAACAGCGCACTTGTGGTGGTCGTTGTCTCCGCGAATGACATCGACGTGCAGTGTCACTCCTGCGCCCTGGGCAAAGGACTGGAAGACGTGAGGGATCATCTCGGTGCTGAGATCTCCGATCTTCTCCCGCGTTAGTTGGAGGTCGCCGCAGAAGTAAGGGCGGGAGGAGATGTCGAGGACGGCGCGAGAGAGGGCCTGCGAGAGAGCTCTTCATCAGCTTCCTGCGCGCACACTCGCCGCTCAAGCTTCTCGAAAGGAGCAAGAACGCAAGCCAGGGGGAGCGAGAGACTCACCTCGTCAAGAGGAGCGAACCCAGTCCCCCACCTCCGAATGCCCCTTCGCTCTCCCAACGCCTCCTTGAACGCCTCTCCCAACGCCAGCGCCGAGTCCTCCGCCGTGTGGTGATCATCAATCCAGAGGTCTCCCTTGCACTGAAGGTTGAGGGACATGAGGCCGTGCTTCGCGAGAGCGTGGTACATCTGTCATCTCTGTCAGCTCCCTTTCCTCGTCGGTGGAAGGATGGAACGAACGTGGTCGAGGAACCCGATTCCGGTGCTGACATCGATCACTTGCTTGATTCCAGGTGCGTGGTCCAGCGCGATCGTGCAAGTGATGCTCGTCTCTGCCGTCTTGCGGGAGACGGTAGCGGTACGGATCGACCTGGAGTCGAAAGCCGTGGTAGGGGCCGCAGATGGAACTTGTCCAGATTCAGGGAGCGACGACATTTGAGAAGATAGCTGGGTGAGGGTGGTGGTAGGAGGGCAAGAGACGAAGCTGTTGCTCTTCCTCCTTCCATTTCGTCGCGGCAAACGCGGATGGCTCAACCCAGCGACGCCGAGCTACGACAAGCTCTGGAGACCTACGAAGACTCTCTAGCTCTCCGCGCCGCTGCTTCCAAGTCCTCCGCCGACCTCCTCGGGCTTGACTCATGGTAC
Organism: Glaciozyma antarctica PI12; assembly: GCA_002917775.1. Classification (NCBI taxonomy): domain Eukaryota; kingdom Fungi; phylum Basidiomycota; class Microbotryomycetes; order Kriegeriales; family Camptobasidiaceae; genus Glaciozyma; species Glaciozyma antarctica. The sequence goes on along the minus strand of KZ627154.1, from coordinate 530,198 downwards.
CGCCAAGAAGCGCGCGCGCTCGTCTCCTCTCGAGCAGAAACTGGTTCTGCGCACCTCACAGTCGCAGAGCTAGGCAAGCTGATGGAGTGGAAGCTAGCTGTGCGTTCCTCGCCCCCTTCCCGTCCCCCTGCTGACCCTCCGCGAACCCCAGCACGGCAAATGGCGCCCTCGTCTCGTCCAACTCGCGCTCTCCAACCCCGCGCCACTCGTCCTCTCCACCACCACCTCGGCGTACTCCCTCGAAGCGCTACCGGCCATCAAGCTTCTCAGCACTCTCAAAGGCGTAGGACCCGCAACCGCTTCCGCCATCCTTACGCTGTACCACCCAACGACGGAGCCGTTCATGAGCGACGAGGCGTACGAAGTGATGGGGTTGGGAAAGGCCGAGTATACGGTCAAAGGGTGGGAGAAGTTTAGGAAGGCGATAGAGGCAGGGGTTGGAAGAACATGGGTTGGAAGAACATGGAGGAGTTGGAGAAGGCGGCGTGGAGCTGGGGAGTGGGGAGAAAATATGGTGGGAAGGAGGAGAAGGTGGTCAAAAAGGGAGCTGGGAAGAGGAAGGTGGAGGAGGCGGTGGATGACGAAGTGGTGGATGCTGCGAAGGAGGAGCCGACGGGCAGGGGGAGCAAGAGGGTTGCGAAGAAGGCGCGGTGAGGTGGGAACTCACGCGTCGCTCCTCTGTAGTATACGTAGACTCTCACCTCCCTCCACCTGGCCCGAAGGCTTCGACGCGCCGTCTCTCCCAGGCTCGAGGGGATTGCAGTGACCTTCGCCAGGTCGATGGACAAGCCGCCGGCTTTCCTTGTTGTAGTTCTGCACTCGTTCGTACCTGTAAACCTAGAGCACTCTGTCAATCCTTGCAAAATGAAAGAGCTGGCCTGAACGAAGCCGCAACAACGCCAAAGTCGGGCGCGTCGCGCTCGCTCCTCTCCTTCCTCCCACTCCTCGCAGCGCCTCAGGCCCACCTTCCCCAGCCCAATGACGTCCAGCAATACCTTCCCCCCGTCCTCTTCCTACGCCCCCACCTCCACCCCCTCCCGCCAAAAGTCCCTCCCGCGTCAACCCTCCTCCTCTCTCACAACCCCTCGCAACCCCCGTCCTCCCACCACCTCCTCACCGCACTACTCCACCTCCCTCCGTTCCCGTCATTCGCTTTACGGGACTGAAGATCGCGTCGTCTTGGATCTAGGGAGCAGGGTGTGGAAAGTGGGTTTCAGTGGGGAGGGAGCGCCGAGAGAGTGTAGAGGGGTGCTAGGAGGGGGTGTTTGGGGGCTGGAGAAGGGGGAGGTGGGAGAGTTGGAGTGGAAGGTGAGGGAGGAGAGGCTGAAGAAGGGGTTGAGGGAGGTTTGGTTCAAGTGAGTACGAGATGGTGAGCGAGGGTGGGTGGGAGTAGGAGGTCGCAGAGGGAGAAGAGGTGGGGTGGAGTGAGAGTTGGGTTGCTGGGGAGCTTGTTGAGCCAGAGTGGGGTGCTAGCGGCCGCGTAAGACCTCAGAAAGGGCTCAGGGCTGCTGCCTCGGTTGGAGCGAGGAGGAGCCTGCTGTCTGAGGCTCCGCGTGCGACAAGCGAAGCGTTACTTGGAATCCCTGCCAGGGCTGCTGTACGCTTCTGCTTGAGTCGTTCGGCGCCGGAAGCATTCACATCCGCCCTCTCCAAGACGTGTGCTGACCTTGGTCCCTCCAGTAACCTCATGTCCGACCCTAAAGCACGCAAGGTAATCGTAGTCGAGAACGCAATACTCCCTACACGAGTCAAGGAGATGATCGCACGCGTCCTCTTCGACAATCTTCAAGTGCGTCCCTCGCTCTCTTTCCCATTCCTCGCTAATCTCACGTCCAGGTCCCCTCCATCAGCTTCGCCTCCAGCCACCTCCTCTCCCTCATGGCCACCGGAACCGTCACCGGCCTCGTAGTCGACTGCGGGAACCTCGAAACCACCGTCCTCCCCGTCAGTCACCTCTCCCTCCCACTGCGTTCGCACTAAGGCGAATCACAGATCTTCTCCTCCCGCCCTCTCTTCCCACTCCTCCTCTCCACCCCCGTCGGCGGCACTCGCCTGACTTCTCGCCTCCGCGCTCTCCTCCTCCAATTCGGCTCGTTCGTACCACCACCTTCGACGCTCAATTCCACCGCGGCGCCCGTGCGGACCAAGATTTTTCCCGAGCTGCTGTCGGAGGAGCTGCTCGAGGAGATCAAGACGCGTTTCTGCTTCGTTGGAGAAGCGCTGGAGGATGATAGGGTTGAGGATGTGTTTGACGAGGATGAGTCTGACGAAGGATCGACGCGACGTACGACGAGGCGATGGATTTGGCGCTCTTGCGAAGGATGGAACGGCGTTATGCGAGCAGGGTGACAGCGACGACGCTCTCGTTCAAAGTTCCTAATCTGAGCTTGCCGCCGGTGGCGTCCGGAGTGGGGAGGGGGTGGATACAGATTCCTGGGTGGGTGAGGGAGCGAGCCGCGGAGGTGCTTTTCGAGGAGGGGAATGAGGATGAGAGGAGCGTTACGGAGGTGGTGCTAGAAGCTCTATTGCGGGTTCGTGTTCTCCTCTTTCGCTGCCTGACCGAGCTAACCCTTCGCGGCAGCTACCACGCGACCTTCGCAAACCTCTCGTCTCCTCAATCCTTGTCACCGGCGGCACCCCCATGCTCCCCGGCTTCTTCCCCCGCCTCCGCCACTCCCTCCTCTCCACTCTCTCCGCCTCTCACCCACCGCTCACCCCCCGAACTCCCCCTCCCTCAAGCCCTCCCACCACCATCGCACCCCACCGACACGCCCTCCTCTCCCGCCTCTCCATCCTCCGCTCCACCCCCCATTTCGCCCCTCTCATCCCCCTCGCCCCTCATCTCGCAATCACCAACGACCCCTCGCTCGCTTCCTCCTTCCCTGGTGTTCCACTGCACCCGGATTCGGGGGCGCGCACCGGCGTTCGCGCCTGCGTTGATGAGCTGGGTGGGAGGGAGTTTGGCGGGGGCGTTGAAGACCGGGGGAGATTAGTATTGGGAGGGAGAAGTGGGATGAGGAGGGGTCGCTGCCGGATTGGACGACGATGGGGGTCCGAGGGGTGTAGAACAGGATGCGGGAGGAATGCGGACTTTTTTTTTTTTAGCTCCTTCGCTCGTTGAAGGGCGCTCTGGCTGGAGGTATCAGTCTGTGGCGTTGAGCTCTGCTTCCTTAAACGCCAATCTTGCGTCGAAACCGTCGAAGAGAGGGAAGTCCGGGTCGAGGACGGCTCGGCCGACCCTCGTCTTCGAGAACAGCAAACCTCCTCCTTCTGCAAGGTTTGACTCCCCAGCACATCTCCTCAACGGCAACGCCACGATGACCTCCGAGACCTCCCCTCGCCCCATCCTAGTCGACGTCCACACCCACGTGTAAGCCGTCTCTCCCTGCGCAACTCCCGCTCGGAAAACTCACCCGCACCTCCCCAGTTACCTCCCCTCCTACATGGACCTCATGCGCAAGCGCCAGGCGATTCCTCGAGTCTATATGGGTGACGGAGGACAGGAGCGAATGATTTTGCTCAAGGAGGAGGAGGCGGCAGGAGGGAGCAACAGCGCTGGTCGACCCGTTGGCCCGTGAGTTTTGTTCGTAAGGGGCGGGAGGGAGCTGATCTCCCCTGCAGGCAATACTGGGATCGAGCGGAGAAGATCAAGTTTATGGACACGCACGGTATTGACGTTTCCGTGCGTAGAGCTCCCTGGCGCGCTGAACGAGCTGAGATCGTTCGACGCACAGATCGTCTCCCTCGCGAACCCGTGGCTCGACTTCCTCTCCCCCTCCGAAGCCGTCTCCGCCGCTCGAGATCTCAACAACGACATCGAATCGTACTGTGCGACTTACGCCCCATCCGATTCCTCGTCGTTCGTCGCGCAGACGGAGAAGCGGTTGTTCGCGTTCGGAAGCTTGCCTCTTGTTCCTGGGGTGGAGCTGATGCTGGTGGTGGTGGCGATTGAGCAGGTGAAGAGCTTGAAGCATTTGAGGGGAGTCGTGATGGGCACGAAGGGAGTTGGCAAGGGATTGGACGACCCTGCGATGGAGCCAATTTGGGCTGCGTTGGCAGAGGCGGGACTCGTCGTGTTTGTGGTGAGCTCGTCCCGATTAGTGTGAGAATTGAGCTGATATCTAGGCTCGCAGCACCCGCACTACGGTATCGAAGGCGCGTTCGGAGAGCAAGACAACGGTCACGTCCTCGCTCTCGGCCTCGGATTCCCCTTTGAAACTTCCATCGTGCGTCTCCCGCCTTCCAATACTCCTTCATACAGCTAATATCGAACGCAGGCTATCGCGCGCCTAATCCTCTGCGGCACCCTCGACCGCCACCCGACCCTCCGTCTCCTCCTCGCTCACTCCGCCGGCGCCCTCCCTGCCCTCTCCTCCCGTCTCTCAAGCTGCGTTGTCCATGATCCTACCGTCAAGGATCGATTGCAGCATGATTTCAGGTACTACCTCGGTCAGCTGTGGTACGACGCGGTTACGTATGGACCCGACGAGTTGGCGCTTGTCGAGAGGGTTGTGGCGAGGGCGGATAACTACGAGGGGAAGGATGAGCGTGCGTCGGTTTTATCTCGTGCGGAAGAGTGGGAGTTGACGAATGCTTTTGCAGAGCTTGCATTCGTCGACCGCGTGAGGGACCGAAAAGACCTCCTCGCTCCTGTGGGCATCTACCCCGGCGTCGATCGCATCGTGTTCGGTACGTCCTTCTACCCTTCATTGCTGTCGACGCTAACACCAAGTCGCAGGCACCGATCACCCTTTCTTCCCTCCTCTTTCTGGCGAGGGCCCGCGCTGGAAGTCGGTAGACGAGAACCTGGATGCCATCGCTGGGGTTGCAGGGTGGGGAGATGAGGAGCGCACGAAGGTCATGGGACGAAATGCGGTGGAGCTGTTTGAGCTGGAGGTGTAGAGCGGTGGAGCGGAGATAGCGAAAGCAGTTTTGGGAATTGAGAGGGACAAGTCGTGTAGGAATTTCATCGGTGAGACGATAGGTGGAAAAGACTGAGAGGATGGCATGGAGTCGGTATTGAGAGCTGTGGTGGGCTGAGGAGCGCGAGGAGCTCGCACGGCCAGTCTTCAGTCTTCAACGGGACGACGACGACGTCGCTCCGTGAGACCAGATCGCGAGTCCTGGAAAGGTCACAAAGGCGTCCTTCTGAAGCCAGGACTTTCGTGCAAGGTGCGATCCCCTGGGTGGAACTGAGCAGCAGGGGGAAGCAGCGCGAGATCGAGAAGACTCGGAGGAGGGGGGTTGACGGCGATGGCGAATGGCGGCGGAAGAGCAGGGCAGCGCGAGTGGCGTAGACTACGGCAATGCAAGAAAGCCTACCAACAGAGCAGTAGACGGGAGAGCGAAGCGTGTGGGTGAAGCCAACCTGACTGCTGCCGAAGATCCTCTCACGACTCGAGACGACGCGCGCTCCTTGTCCACCACCTCTCTCTTCTCCAATCTCAACACCTCCAGAGCGCCCTGCACAGCACTCAGCCTCGCCCAGATCCCCAAGTCCCAAAGGCGCCACCCTCGGCGGTCTCCAGGATCCAGGTCTCCGTCCTCTCCGGGGCCAGCAATGTCCCTTCCAGCTCCCAGCGAGTACGATCCCTCGCCGCCCTCGAAAGCCTCTCTCCTCAAGTGGTGGAAAGCCTTTACGCGCAACTCGCCCACTCCCAAAGCCGGCGCCAGCAAGGATCGAGGAGTCGTCTCGCCCGCGCCGTACCAACCTCCGACGAGGGGTCTTTCAGGAGCGGATGGAGCGGGGAGGGTGTTTGGAGTTGGGCTGGAGCAGAGCTTGAAGTATGCATCGGTGGCGATCTCGATGGTTGGGCCGTGAGTACTCGAACAGAGGAGGAGAGGGAGGTCAGCGGGCAGGCGAGCTGATGACCGTATGCAGAGACGGGAAGGCGTATGTCTATGGCTACGTGCCTATCGTGGTGGCCAAGTGTGGAATGATGCTCAAGGAGACAGGTGCGTGCCGTCGTGCTGTCCCTAGGTGCTGTTGCTGACCTGCGCGAGCAGCCACGCAAACGGAGGGCATCTTTCGCGTCTCGGGCTCGAACAAGCGGATCAACCAGCTCCAGGCCGTGTTCGACTCTCCTCCAGGGTACGGCAAGACGCTCGATTGGTCGGGATACAGCGTGCACGATGCGGCGAGCGTCCTACGGCGGTACCTCAACATGATGCCCGTGCGTTCTTCGCCCCTCTCCATCTCGTTGCCCTTCTCACGCCCCTCTCAGGATCCTGTGATTCCTCAGAACCTCTACATGGAATTTACCGCCGTTCTTCGTACGCATTCTCCCCTACTTCCCTCCCTCGAGCTTCCTAACGCCCAGCTCACAGAGAAATCCCAACCCCTCGTCAATTCCATCGCCGAATACCGCCAACTCATCGCCCTCCTCCCTCCCACATCTCGCTACCTCCTCCTCTACCTCCTCGATTTCCTCTCCGTCTTTGCCCGCTCCTCCTCGTCCAACCTCATGACCGCCTCGAACCTCGCCGTCGTCTTCCAGCCCGGCCTCGTCAGCACACGTCGAGAAGGAGCGTCAGACGGAGCATTATTGGGCTTCCCAGGGTTCCCAGGAGGGCAGATGCCAGTGGGGGGAGCAGCGGCGCATGGAGCTGGGGAGCATGAGAATGGGAAGGAGATGCTCGAGTTCTTGATTGAGCAGCAGGCGCATTTCGTCCTAGGGCTCGAGCCACCGATACCGGAGGCGAAGAAGAAGGAGCGCAAAGGGATGGAGGGGGAGAGTGGTTATGGGATGCCGGGAGGGAGTGTGGGACCGAGTGCGAGGGAGGCGAATGGGAGTGGGGCGACGGATCTGAGTCGGAAAGGGAGTGAGAAGAGCGTCGAGAGGCGAAGATTGAGGAAGAGTGGGGATGGAGGGAACGCGAAGGTCAAGAGGAGCAAGACGCTGCCTGGGAGTCGAGGGAGCGATTCGGGAACTGCCTCAACTCGTGAGTTTGTTGAGTCTGCTCCGACCGCTTCCAACTGACGCCACGTCCGTAGCGAATACTCCACAAGAAGAATCCTTTGCCCCTTCCACCACCCGCCTCACCTCTTCTGGCTCCGTTCGACGGAAACCGGTCAAACCCCACTTCGACCCTCCTCCTCCCGCTCCTCAAACGATCCTCGACTCCTCGCACCTCTCCCCCTCCGATCACAAGCTCCCGCCCAAAGACGTCAAGATGATAAGTCCAAACTCTCTTTCTCCTGGCGAACGAGATCGCGGCTGGACTCCACCGTGGAAAGCGAGGAAGAGCTTCGATCAGCAGTGAACGATGGACCTCCTTCTATTCCCCGTGCACGCATATTCCTTCCTTTGCTCTTTCCCCATTCGTTACTTCCCCTCCCACTCGTCTTGACCGCACTTCTCTCGCCGGCGGTCCCGCTGCTCGGCGCAGTTGGTCGTCGGCGAACTGGCGTCGGAGGAGCCCGTAATACTAGCATTTTGTCGCTCCGTTTCCTATGCTCATCGACGGGATTCGAAACTCTAGTTGCAGAGGAATACGCGCTCTAGCGTAGCGCACACGACTGCGAGATACGTGGTCCTCGGAGATAAACGCGTCCTTGCAAGGTTGGCCTTGGACTGGATCTGGGGTCGTGCGTAGAGCAGAGTACAATGCACCGACTAGATGCCTCCCAGAGTCCCAGTCGCTGTCCAGCACGAATCGAGAGCTGCTGGGCGGTGTCGTCGAAAGGGCTGGGCAGCGAATGCGTCGTCGATGGGACGATTCGACGATGTTTTCGACTTTTTCGGAGAGGAGAGGGGAGTGAACGTGCAACAGCTTGAGCTGATCTGGTCTTCTGCGAGCAAAGAGCTCGTTCACTGCGAAAGAACACGAGCTGGAGAGAGGTCCAAGAGGGAAGCGTACTGCGCCAAGTTGAGGGACCTCCTTTCTTCCTTCCACCACACCACCCCGAGCATCGCCAATGGCCTACAACAACTACAACGGCAGTGGCTACGACCGAACGCAGTACCCCAGCAACGACAACCCCTTCGACCCTCCCACCGCCCCATACGACAGCCCCGCTCAAGCAAGCTACCCCCCTCACACGTACGAGAACAAGAACAACAACTACTCGCGGGACTCGCTCGCTTCCGATTACGACGCAGCGCCTGCGACGGGCTACTCGAACGCTCCAGCTGCTGCGAGGGGGTACGGGACGGAGAAGGGTTATGCAGGTGGCGCCCCGGCGAAAGGGGGTAGTCATGTTAAGCGCTGGGTCGCGGTGGCGGTGGGAGTGCTGGTGCTGGCGGGAATCGCGACAGGTATTGCGGTGTGGAGGGTGGATGCGAGCAAGGATGGTGGATCGGGGGCGGAGAACGGGGGGTCGAGTGGGACGAAGCTGCAGGTACGCATCGTGCTCTCCTTTCGCGTTTGGGCAGAGATCGGGGATCAGGCGTTGACTCGTTTCACTTGCGCAGGCGATCTCTGGAACGGCGGGCGTGGTGATGAGTAACCCCAGCGATCCAAGCGACTTTGACAAGGACCCTCGGTGAGTCTTGGGCAGGAGGGTCGCGCGAGGAAGGTGAGCTGACTTTGAGGGGACGCAGCCTTCATGTGTCATTCTACGGCGTTGCGTACACGCCCAAGAATTCTCTCGAGGAGTTTGGCTGCGGGACGACTCTGGCGAACGTGACGGAGGACATTCAAATTATCAGCCAACTCACCAGTGCGTTCTTTTCGACGGTGGCGAGAGGGTACTTCGCTGACCTTTGCTGTCGAACAGCTCGAGTCAGGACGTACGGCTCAGGTACGTTTGTTTGACGGCGGCGAGGTCCGATCGAAGCTGATCAATTTGAACGCTGCTCAGCTTGCAACCAGTCCGCTCTCGTTCTTCAGGCGATTCAAGACACCAAGGTCGACCTGAGCGTCTGGCTTGGAGGTACGTCTTTCTTCCATGCACCTTTCAAAAGCGCGTGCTGACCTTTCATTCGCAGTGTACATCGGCAACGACGCTGCAGTGCGTTCTCTCTCTCCCTTCGCGCCCTAGAATACGACTCACGTTCTCTGCTCGCTAGGTCAACGCTGAACAGATGCAGACGACGATCGACGTCCTTAAGACCTACGGCACCACGCACGTCGCAGGAGTCACCGTTGGCAACGAGTGCGTCGCTCTCTTCCTGCCGACTCTCTTCAATCGCTCACCTACCTCACACAGATACATCCTCAACCAAGCGAATCAGGCAACTGCCGTCCAGTTCATCATCACCCAGATGTCGACGTTCCGCGATCTCCTGGCCGCTCAGGACCCTCCTATCGTCCTCCCCGTCGGAACTGCCGACGCTGGGTCGATGATCACCCTTCCTTTGGCTACCGGTGCCGACTTTGTGTGCGTCCTTTCCTCCGCACGCGCGCTCGTCAGCAGCGAGATCTGACCCCGAACGCAGAATGGCGAACGTGCATGCTTTCTTCGGTGGACTTCCCATTGAACAGTCCGCCGGTTGGGTGTGGGACTACTTTAGGCAGACCAACTTGGCCGTGACGGAGCTGGCGCCGAACCGACCGACCACCTACATCGCCGAGACGGGCTGGCCCTCCGACTCGATGACGGAGCCCGAAAGGACCTACGAAGCAGCAGTCGCCGGGATCCCTCAGCTTCAGACGTTCCTCGACACGTACGTCTGCACCGCCAACACGAACGGATCGCTCTACTTCTACTTCGAGGTCTTCGATGAGCCCGTGCGTTCCTTCCCTCGCTCGCTCTTGCTGGCGCTGACTCTCTCGCTTTCGCAGTGGAAGGAGTCGTTCGGTGGTGTAGAGCCCTACTGGGGGCTTTTCGACGCCAACAAGGTTCGTCTTTTTCCGTCCGAAATGCTGAGACTGGAGCTGATGTTCCTTCGACTTGGTGCAGGTGCTCAAGGACTTGACGATGCCCTCCTGTGTCTCCCCTTGAGTGCTGCTGCGAATACTACGGACAATTGCTGCCTCCTCCCTGTTGGTTTCCTTACGGACCTCGATGCTGTAACGACTCTCCTGCATATTCCATCGACTGTCGCCGAGAGCGAGAGAACTGGAATCGTCGAGGCCAACTTGGGCACGGAGAACGCGTCAGTCTCTTTCGCCTCCTCCCACCTCCCTCCCACCTCCACGCCCAGCACCACCTCCACTCCAGCCAGCATGTCCTCCGCCTCCGCCCCCGCCCCCTCAACCGCCGCCCCAGCCAAAAAGGAGCTTCCCCAACTACTCCCCCTAGAAGACGACGACGAGTTCGAGGAGTTCCCCGCCGAGGGTACGCTCTCCCCCTCCCTCTCTCTGAATGGAGAAGCTGATAGGGAGTAGAGTGGGACAAGAAGGATACGTATGGAGAGAAGGAGGGACAGGGGAAAGGACTTGATACGCTGTGGGACGATAACTGGGACGACGATGATGTTGCTGAGGACTTTTCGGTGCAGCTTAGGTGAGTCTGGGGATCTGGGAAGAGGGCTGGAGGGCTGGGAGTGGAGCTGGGAATGGAGAGGGAGGGGAAGGGAGGGAGAGAGGGAGGGAGGGAGGGAGGGAGGGAGGTGGTGGCGCGGCCTGGTGCTGCTCCTCTGCGGGTCAGGGCCGGGGGAGGAGGCACGCGGGGCAATGGGCGGCTGTAGGAGCGTAGGGGGGATTGCGCGGATGGCCTCGACGCTAGGAGGGGGCGCCGGTTGAGAAGGAGGGTGCTGCTGAGCCGGCACGGTGCTCGCCTGCTGAGGCTGCTCTCAAGGGCGCACGGGTGCTGTGCTATGTTTCGTACCACACCTTGAGCGATACGAGAACGTGTGCTGACCTCCAACGATCTCTCCGCAGGGGCGAGCTGGCGAAGCAGGACCAGATGCAGTCGTAGACGTGCGATCGACGAGCGAATATGAAGACTGGCGGTGTATGATGGCAGCGCAGGGGACATTGGGAAGTTCCAGAGCCGAGCGCTTGCTGCCCAGGACCATCTGCTCGCGACTCTGCTCTTCGATTCAACGACACCGCGCCCTCCCTCCTCCGATTCCTGCCCTGCTCCTGCTCCTTGTGCTGGCTAACGCTGCTGCACGCTCTCGCTGCTTTCAAGGCTCTTCTGGCGAACAAACATCTGCTCAGAACGACTTCAGCTACTCCCCACTCCCCTCGCTCCGTACTTCCGCCTCTAGCTCGTCTCACCCAGCGTTCACGACACAGTAGCCGCCACCTTCGCCCGCACACACAGCATCGCCAGCCTCGTCGTTCGATCGAACGTGAGATGAGACACGCTGCGTTCTGTCTAGCGAATCGAGCATACTCGGCTGAGGCGTGCGATGGAGAGCCGACTTTCGTCCTGCTACGATCTCAGAATGAGCAGGCGCGGTGAGGATCGCGATGTTCGCCGAGGAGGGGTGAATGTGGAGTCAGCGTGCACGGCTGGTTGGTAGCTCGTGAGCTGCAGCTGGGGAGGGAGAACGAACCGCGGGAGTGGAGGGGGTCGACTGCGCAGGTTGGTTGGGAGCTGGAAGTAGCGCAGAGTTGGCGACGCACGTCGTAGGGAGCTGATAGAGCTGAGCGAGCGTGTGAAGCCAAGGAAGGAGCGACGGCGGATGGGATGGGGTCGATCGAGCGGTAGAAGAGCAGAGCCGACGAAGCAGAATCGGGGTAGACGCGAGCAGCAGTGTAGCGTCCCGAGTTAATCAATGTAGTTTCAAAGACATCCAACGGGGTACTAGAGTGGGGGAGTTGCGAATTGAAGGCTCTATGCGTAGCAGGATCGATAGAGGACAGGGGAGAGGCGTGCAGAAGGTGGGGGAAGAGGGGTTGACGCGATCAAGCCTGTGCGGGTGCGTCAGTTGATGCAGCGAGCTTCCGAGAAAGCGAAAGGAACGTACGCAGGCCTCCTTCATCCAGCTGATGAGGTTGTTCCTGTCCTTGTCCTTCTTCAAGCCAGCGAAGGCCATCTTGGTTCCGGGGATGTACTTCTTGGGGTTCTCGAGCTGCGTGGAGATAGGACGGTGAGCTACGATTGCGAGGAGGATAGAAGGGGAGGGACGCACGTAGTCGAAGAGGGTGTCCTGGCTCCACTGGATGGCGGCCTTCTTGTTGGCCTCGGTGTAGGAGAAGGACTCGACCTGTCCAGACTGGCGGCCGAAGATTCCGTGGAGGTTAGGTCCGACTGCACGGAGGGAGAGACAGCATCAGTAAGAGAATCTGGGAAAAAGGTGTGTTGAGGTGTTCCGCGGCATCGTCACGCCGGCAGATGCTGTCGCCGCTCTCAACGAGGCTCGGTCACTACCCCACCAGCTCCACCGGCGTCCCCAGGCCCTCCACAGCCTTCCTCTCCACCTGCGCGCGCACCCGACCCCAATGGATCGACAAAACCGAACCCGATCTCAAGCTCCTGCTCTGCCCTCCGCCACTCCGCCGAGATGCGCCCGATCCACACACTCCAAGGCACCGGAAGAACGTGTACTAACCCTTGTTGGCTGTGCGAGGAACGAGGTGTCAGCGTTCCGCATCGAAAAGGCATAGGCGCGCGCTCGGCATCACCGAGAGCAAGAAAGGGCACTCACGTCCTCCGGCCTCGACGGTGTGGCACTGGGCGCACCGCGTCTTAAACAACGAAGCTCCCTTGGATGCGTCACCTAAGAAAATGCAATGGGTGAGCTTCGATTGGTAGGAAGCAACACGAATTCAACGAACCGGCTTCGAATCCCACTGTGAGAGGAGCTGGAGTTAGTGAAGGGTCTTGCTAGGTGATGGAAAGATGCGTACTGTTGAGTTTGAGTAGTTGGAGTGGGGGTGAGTGAGGGGAGGTAAGTGGAGAAGACCAAGAGACGGGACTTGGTTTTCTTCCGAAGGACTTCGTCCGAAACCATCCGCCGGTCCTGGCTTCTCTCCTTTATCCTCTTTAATCGACTGACTGCTCGAAAAGACCACAATGACTGCTGCTTGATTCTGGACCGAGCTGAAGGGGAACCGTCGGCGAGGACACGAAGAGCTCGATCGGCGCCTTCGCCTGCAAGACCACTTCGCAGAGGCTCCCCGTCTTTATCCCCGCCCGTTCCTCTCTAAAAGACGTGAGAAACCCTTCTAATCTACCCCTTTGGCTTCTTGGAACGACCAGCAACCTCCTGGCTCACGGCCCGACCGCGTCGACACCATCACTCTCATCTCTCTCGCTCACCGCTCCGCTTGCGAGACTGGAGTGACTGATCACTCTCAAGATCAAGCACCGAAGTCGCCTAGGTTGGGGCTGAAGACTCTGCTCCGCCATTGCTCTCTCCTCGAGGCCGTCTCCTCTCAGCGAGAGAGTTGGGGCTTCGTCTGCGCTTGAGGAGGGTTCGCTCCCGAACGAAGCTACACACGTCGATATCGACAGCATTTCTCCTCATCTAGCGATGAGCAGGCGGTGGGAGAAGAACTTGCGTCCTTGGGTGCGAGGAGGACGCAGCAGCGCCCAGCCAGCGAGCCCAGCGAGCCCTGCCGTCCGAGGCAGCACCCCCACAGCCTGCGAAAACTTAGCGGTATAATTGCAGTGCGCTGCTCGAAGGGGTCGCCAGGCTTCGTTCTCGAAAGAGGGACGACGAAAGATCCGACGAGTTTGGCACAGGGGTTGCACTTGCAGCTGGGGCTTGCGAGTGTGAGATGGGTGAAGCGGGAGAGGATTGTGAGAAGAGAGGAGAGTTTGGTGGAGGTGGATAGGGAGGATGGTGCAGATGGTGTTCGAGGAAGGATTCCTTGTCTCAGAGGGGGTTACCGAAGCATTTTGAAGAAGAGCGAGCGAGATGGTGTACCCTCCCCGATGGTAGCTTTGTTTTGCAAAGTTAGGTTCTCCTTGACCGCGATGCGCTCAGCGTGATCGACTCTTCGCCGATTCGAAGAGAATCCTCGAAAGAGAAGGTGAAGGAGCCCGCCGAGTCGGAAACAGTGCCCGAGGAATGCGAAGCCGAGGAATGTGTGCGAGAGGGAATTTGTTCTTTCGCTTGCTCGAGCGTGTGCGTGCGAAATTGATGGATTTCGAGTCGTCGTGAAAAGCGCGGACTGGTGCGAGAGTGTTGAGAGGTAAGTTACTGTCTCGATTGACAATTCAGGGCTCCCAGAGAAGGGGAGGAGGGAGGAGGGAGCGAAGGCGGTCCATCTTGGGAAGCACCGATTGGCTTTCGCTTGCAGGGTCGCGCGAGGAGAAACGGGGACGTCAGAGTCGTGTCTCTTGCGCGAGTGCTCAACGCGCTTCAAGATCTGTTCGAGGGGAGGAGGGAGGGATACGATCGGAATGCGAGGGAGAAGGTAGGAATGGCCCGCGTGAGATTGGATTCATCAACTTCTCCACGAGGATATGACTCGAATGGCAACGTCGGAATCGAGGTGGTTGCGGCGTGAGTTCCGTCGCCGTTTGTGCGATCAATTTCGGTGGCGAGGGTGGTCCTCGAGCGACCCTTTTCAAGGGCGCTGACGACGCTGGTGCTGTCGTCGTGGGGGAGGACTCGGCGGACGATCCGCGTTTCGAGGCCCTGCGGCGATAACGGCGATAACGCTTCGAAAGCAATCTCGTCGCGCCCTCGACCTTGCGTTTGAGCTCAGATGTCCAAGCTCCCCGCTGATCTGGGATCTCGAAGAAGTGGTGGAGCACGAGACGGCGAGGAGGGATGCGAGCGGAGCATTGAATGAACGCAAAGTTGTCCCAATTGATGGAGATAAGTTGAGCGTGGGCTGGAGGACGAGGGCTGCTTCGTCAACAACGTGGCCCAGCGTTCTCCTAGCTAGCGATACCGAAGTTCGGATCGGTGTGGAAGTTCTCCCAGCGAGCGACTTGGTTTCGCTGTTCGAAAGGGCGGCTGCGAATAATTCGGTGCGCGTCTTCTCCGTCGAGCGAGGCACTTTCGTGCCGAGCGGGAGATTCGTGATAAATGCCTCCACCTCTCTCGCTTTGAAAGAACGATTTGAGAGCTTCGAAATGTCAGGCTGTTGAGAGCCCGCGCTGGTGTGAAGTGGTCAAGGGTGAGTTGGTGGTTGCGACGTTATCTCAGACGCCGAGAGGAGTCGTGCAAAATGGCCCCGCGAGAGTGACTTCACAGTCGTAGCGAGAGAGGGGAGTGAGGGTTCGACCGAGGTGGGCTTCGCGGGCGATAGCGGGTTGACAAAGTCAGAGCTTGAACGCGAGCTTCGAAGGAGCATTGAAGAAATGATAGAGCTCGAGCGGATAGGGGTAGGTCAATGAAATTGGAGTGAGGGTGGTCGGGTGGCGGCTGGGATGACCGCAGGTTGGCGGGGTGGTAGAGGTGTAGAGCAAGTTTGAGTGGGAGCTTCGGAAGGATCATCAAAGAGTAAAAGAGGTCAAGTGAAAGTGAACGCGAGTGATCCGATCCAGTGCTGTCAGCCGGGGCAACCTGATTCTGCGATAATATTGCTCGTCTCCCTCCCACGCGCGTCGCTGCGCACGATACTGCCCTTCACATCGATTACTGGCGTGGTTACAAACTTGTCCTTCGAGCGCTCCACTTGCAATATTGAATCCTAGTGAGATTGAAGCGAGCAGTTCCTTGCAACAGGGCCGTAGGGAACGAGGTGGCGGCTGAGCCGATGATGGTCCTGTGTTCGCCTCAGTAATAATTGCGGCGTCCGCAGTCAAGATGTGAGAAGTTCATGTCAACTCAAGGGGTAGGCAAGTCTAGGGGAATGTTTTGGTGGGGTAGTGAGTTGGTGATGAGCTGAAAGGGAGGGTTGGTGAACGCCGGAAAGGGCGGCAGGAAAATACGAGTGGCGTTTGTCGTGGGCTGCAATGGGAGTGACGGTGTCGGACAGTTGTTGGAGGGAGGTGGGAAGGAGAGAAGTAGGGAGAGTACTAGCCAGGAGAAGGCAATCAAACGGGTTGCGGGGTGCGCGGGTAGCGCACTGCGCGGCCTGTTGGAGTTGGTCGATGAGGGAGTGCTGGTGTCCGAGTGCAACGATTCGACTTGTCGGATGCGCGAGGGGGAGAGCGTCATGCTTCCTCCTGCTGGCGTCCTCCTCGCTCTTCACGTAGATGTCCTCGGTGACGGTGGCCGTCTTGAGACCTTCGAGGCGCAAGAGAGCGCCTCGCTGCCTGATGTTGTAGCCGAGTAGAGCTGGGGAGAGTTCCGGGTCGTTGACGGCGTCGGGTAGTTAATCTGCTTGTGATCATTTGTGGGAGTGATTAGCGACGCGCGGTCAGGATGGAGGGGGAATTCCTTGTGAACTTGAGGGGGATGGGATCGGTGGGTAGGGGAGGGAGAGCGTTGCGATATACATGTGATACAATACGATGCGAGCGAGGTGATGAGGGAGGAATGGGGAACAAAGGATGGGGGATGGGGAACAATGTGATATGATATGATATGATGTGATATAATATGATACGATGTGAATGAACGATAAGACTGAATCCTCGAACGACACAATATGATTGAAACCTCGAACAATCCGACCTAAACCTCAAATGACACAAACGCAGCTTGACATGTCAGAGTGGTGAGGAGACGGAAGCCACCGAATACGCTGATCTGCGTCGCAGGTCAGTGATTGAGTGAGGTGAAGAAGCGGTAAACACACACAAGGATGAGGATCACAGCGGAAATGATGTAGACAACGGCGCAGGTGTAAGGATTAGCCATCCTCACAACTCTCCGTGCAACCACGTACACCTATGCATGGCCAACCAGAAACAATTCATTATCTATGAATTGCGTCTCCTTTTGGTAGTTCAGTGGTTAAGCTGTGGTTGGTCGTAACTCCTGCAGCAGGTGTGTTGCGTTTTACCTACCAGTCGGCCTGGTGCACCGCTGACTCCGTGCGCACGTCACGTCGGCGAACATCGCAATCCTCGCAGCGCCTGCTGCCTTGGGATCGCAGCGGGGCGAGTGTTGACTCTCCATCGCACACTCGCACAACGAGATTGCTCGATTTGCAGGACAGAGTGGTTTGGGCGAGCGTAAGTTGCATCAATCGAAGGAGAGGACGTTGAGCAGGGTTGTTAATGGGCTGGCGATGCTACGTTTGCAGTGAGGGTGCTATGTGTTTCTTTGAGCACAGGGGTTGGTTCAACTTTGCAACCCAAGATCCACCTGCGAAACTCCGCAACAAAGGCAAGCACCGCCCTTTCGCTCTTTCGCACTTTGCTATGGAGCACCGACTCAAATACCTCTCCACACAGTCAAGGAAGAGCACATCAAAGGTGTTGCATCTACGAGTCTAATCTCTAACTACCCCATTCCGTCTAAGACCACTCACTACTCCACCCTTTCTCCTCATCCTCATCCTCCTTCCTCCCCGCTGATCCAGCCCTGATAACCCCCTCGGCCACAAGCGAAGACCTCCTCGCCTCGCTCTCCGCCTCCCTGCTCTTTTTGGTCCTATCGCGCCACGTTAAAAGCGTTTTGAGCGTCATGGCCGCCATTGAGATCGCTGCAACGCTGTAGGAGGATGAGTATGATTCGGAGAGACGCGGAAGGAGAGACGAACAGGGAGTAGATCCATAGCATTCCCGTGAAAGCAAACTCGAGTCTGCGGAACGAGATCGTCAGCGAAGCGAAGCGTTCGACCGAGCGAGGGACGCACAATCCTCCGTCGTGCAGGACGGCAATGAAATTCGTGGCGAGCCACGCCGAGTAGCCAATAAAAGCGAGGCACGAAGGAACCACCGTGAGGAAGAAGAGCGTGACGTCCCATTCGAGCCTCTTGAGCCTCGAGCGATCCGGGAGAATCGGGTCCACAGGCTGCAGGACCGATTCCGAACTCGCTTCGAGCTGCGAAACCCCGGCTGGAGAGGAAGGCGTCGAGTGGAGAGAGGCAGCAGAGGAAGAGATGAGGAAGGGGCGGAGAGGAGCGACGAGCGGGGCGTCGCACGGGATGATTTGGTGCCGGCTAACGTGTCGGAGAGTGGTGAGAAGACGGAAGCCACCAAAGACGTTGATCTGCGTCGCGGGTCAGTTATTGAGCGAGGTGAGGAAGCGGTAAAGACGCACGAGGATGAGGATCGCAGCGGAAACGATGTAGACGACAGCGCAGGCGTGTTGCGTTTTGACGAAGGTGAAGAAAGCCTGTATCCTGCATCATCAATCGCAGCGTCAGCAGTGTCCCCTAACCTCAAAATTTCACCAAACTCACCTGTGAGCCTGCAAAGCCTTGACGTTGCTCACCACCTCGGGATCCAGCGTTCCATCCCACTCCCTCGCCGCCTGTCCCAAATAATCGTAGAGCACCTGCCACCTTCCCGCAAACGTCCTCCACCCGTACCCCGTCCAGATCCCCGTCCCCGTCATTCCCGTCACGACGACGGGAAGGATACCGAGGTAAAGGCTGTTGGCGGCGAGAGGGTTGAGGACGTGAGACTGGGCCGATTTGCTCGAGGCGATGTTGGCGCCGGCGAGGACGGCGAAGGTTGTTGTGGAGAGGTGGATGTAGAAGGGAATCCAGAGGAGGGGGATCCAGAAGTAGAGAGTTGAGGGGTTCCCTTGTTGGCCGAAGACTTGGTAGATGTGAACGGTGAAGGCGATCCAAACTGTGATGCGAGGAGGTGAGATTTCGCTCAGTGAAGGAGAGGGGGAAGACGTACGACTCGCCAGGATTATTGAGAAGATGGGGTAAAGAAGGTATTGGTTCGCTATCACGTACCGCCCTGCAGTGCGAAATCAGCTCACATTCTGCGAGACGCCGACTCGAGAGAACGCACCTGCAGGTCGCTGGACCACTCGCCAAATCCAGAGCTCCCTCCCTCGTCTACGAAGATCCAGTATCGTCAACGTGAGGTACGCCGACGAGGTAAAGATGACGCTGCGTCAGAGGAAGATCAGTAACTCCGAGGGCTGGTGGAGGTCGGAAGCTCACCAGCCAAGGAGGGTGAGGAGTCCCGCGATCCGTCCCGTAAACCCAGGCGCCAGCGCCGGATACATCTGTTCCACGACGCAGCTTTGTGCGTAGAGAAAAGGGTTTTCTGCCGAGGCGGGGATGTCGCAGACGAGCTTTACCATGGCTGCGAGCAGCGAGCAGCCCGAGTGCCGACTTGAGTTGGCGCAGTCGGACGAGGCGAGCCTGGGTGTCGTGGACCTGGAGGTCAAAGTGTGCGTCAAGCACGGGCGGAGGGAGAGTACGTCGTCTGTGGAAGAAGAGCAGGAGAGGAAAGGGAAGGCAGCTCGTCCAGGAACACGCGAAAAGATCAACGGTCGATCCATCGCAAGATGATCAGAACGACGTCGTGTCGTTAGCGACGCTGAGCTTGCTGAGCGTTGAGACTGTTTGACGTTCGTCCTCTTTTGTTATTGCGATCTGGACTTGGTCGGGAGAGGCGAAGGTCGCAGCTGCTGCACCTCGGAGGTTCGGTAACCAGCTTCGGGACAAGCATTCCAAGCAAGCGCCCGGTGGCGCCAGAGGTTGATCCAGACGGCTCGGCGCTGTTCGAGGAAGTCAAGGAGCAGTACCGTCCAGGGATCTGCGCGTTCGGGGATGTGAGCAGCGAGACCAAACAAGGACAGGTCGAGATCGTCGAGAGGTGGACTGCCAGCCCGTACTCCAGCCGAGTAAACGACGTGTCGCTTGCGTAAAGGGGCTCTCGTTACTTCCAGCGGACGTCTGCAATGGTCGTGCTTGACGGAACCGAGGGAGGTTCCGCGAAAGGCGGCGGCGCAGGCGCAGGCGACTGGGTGGGGAAGCGTTCGAGCAGGAAAAGCAGGAGACGGTGCGAGTTCTTGCGTAGTCGAGCATACTGAAAGGAAGGCAAGGGCAGGGCGGGCGTCTCACCACAGCGGGAAGGACGCGTTCACGAGTCGCTGTTGCTCTTCAACCTCCTCCCGGTCGGCGCTCCTGCTCTCGCACCATGTCCAGCAGCACAGTAATTTCTTGTCCAGGCAAAGTCCTCCTGGCAGGAGGGTATCTCGTCCTCGACTCGGCTCACCAAGGCTTCGTCGTCTCAACCCCCTCTCGCTTCTACACCGTCGTTCAGCCCGCGCCGACCGCACAGGATACGGAGGATAGCTTTGGCGTTACGGTCATCAGCCCTCAATTTACGGATGGGCGGTGGGATTACGCGGCGAGGAAGGTGGACGGCGAGTGGGAGGTGGAAGCGGTCAAGAGGTGAGCAGCGCGTTCTTGGGGGAGGCAGAGGGCCAGCAAGCGTGTGCGATAGGCCTTGGCGGTTGAGGAGCTGGGTAGCTAAGCCTGAGGGAGCCACCGCTGGGCCAGGGCCCTGTTGGTGCTGCCGGCGAGCTCGCGTCCCATGCACGGGGCGAGCTTCGCCCTGAACACAACTCCGAGCAGGTGTACAGCAAGCTGATACGCTTCTCCACAGCTCCTCCTCCAACACCTTCGTTCACCTGTCCATCTCCTCCTCCCTCCTCCTCTCCTCCGCACTCCACCCCTCCGGGCGCCACGCATCCCTCCTCATCACCATCGTCGGCTCCAACGACTTCTACTCCCAACCCCGCACCGTACGCTCTTCTCTCTCTTCCATCTGCCCCCCTAATTCCTCGGCAGGACGACACCCCACCACCCCCTTTCGCCCCCCTCGGCTGCCCCATCTCTCAAGTCCACAAGACAGGCCTAGGCAGCAGCGCAGCCATGGTCACCTCTCTCACCGCCGCTCTCTTCCTCCACTTCCTGGCCCTCCCTCCCGCTGTAGCCCCTGCTCTCGCACCCACCGCGAGCTCGAGTCCCGACAAGGCGACGCTCCACCTCGTGCACAACCTCGCGCAGTACGTGCACAGTCTGGCGCAGGGAAAGGTGGGAAGCGGGTTCGATGTTAGTGCGGCCGTTTGGGGGAGTCAGGTTTACAGGCGGTTCGCAGTCGAGTGCCTCGGGGACCTACTCGCGTCGAACGAGTCTACAAAGGTGCGTTCCTCATTCCTCGCAGCCGAGACCGTACTGATACTTCGTACAGCTCACGGCGAAGGGACTCCTGTCGATTCTCTCGCCTTTATTCAACGATCGCTGGACCTCCCCCTCCACCTCGGCTCGCGTATCTCCCTTCGCTCTTCCGCCAGGGACGACTCTCGTCCTCGCCGACGTCGACGCGGGGAGCAACACCCCGAGCATGGTTGGCAAGGTGCTCGCCTGGAAGAAGGCTTCTCCTGCCAAAGGTGCGTCGACTCGCGGCCGTGCGAAGCAAGGGGAGCTGACGGAGTTGCGTGGTAGCGGAGGCGTTGTGGGACGCTTTGAAGCAGTCAAACTCGGATCTCGCAGAGAGTTTCGCCACTCTTACGCGGCTGGCGAAGGAGGATCCGGTGGCGTATGCGCAGGAAGTCGATTCGCTAGCTCTCAAGACCGGCGACCAGGTGCGTCTTTCCCGTCCTCCGTCGTTCGTCGCTAACCCCGATCTATCGCAGCTCTCCTCCAGCAAATACCCCTTCTCAGCAGCCCGGGAACACATCCTCGTACGCTCTCCCTGCCCTCTCCGCCACACGAGCTGACTTCGTCGCATAGACGACGCGCAAGTACATGCGAGAAATGGGCGAAGCCTCGGACGTCCCCATCGAGCCTCCCTCGCAAACCTCGCAGCTCAAAGCTCAAATGCCACCTCCCAGGCGTCCTCGGCGCCGGCGTCCCAGGCGGTACGTCCTTCCTTCCCTCCCCTCGCCCAAGCTGACGTCCTTCGCACAGCGGGAGGGTACGATGCGATTTGGGTCCTCGTCCTCGGTTCCAAGCCGGAGAAAGAGGTGGAGAAGATGATGAGAGGGTGGACGGAGATGTCGGTGCGACCGTTGAGTGGGAATGCGTGGGTGCATGGGGGCAGGGAGCAGGAGAGGGGGTTGGTGAGGGAGGTGCTGGAAGAGGTAGAGGGGCTGAGGGAGGCGGTCGAGAGCTCGGTGGAGTAGATGAATGCTTCGCAAAGTAGATTTTGTGCCGGACGTGCGAGGATTTCGAGCTGGACGAGCTGGGAGCGAGCGCAGCTTGCTAGGTGCGGAGGAGCTTTGGACAGGTGCAACGAGCTCTTCAGGCCGCCAGCAGTCCAGTTATCTCTGAATCTATTCAAGTGAGGCGCCTGGCAGCAGTTCCACCTCCACCGGAGCTCGACAGTGACGGCCCAGCTCAGCGCACCGCGACGAAGTCCGTCGAACCGACGTCGCGCTCCTCTCCCTCCCACCATCTCCTGCCACGCTCCTCCACAGCTCAAGATGGGGTACTACTCCTCCTACGGCCTCGTAGCCTACCTGACCGTAGGTTCCTCCTCCCCCTCTCGCTGCCCTCCGCCGCGCTAACTCCTATCTCTCCCAGTCCGTCACTATCGGCGTAGCAGCGCTCTACATCATCTTCACTGGCTCCGGTACATCCTTCCTTCTAGCAGCAGGCGGTGGGACGAGCAGCTAATGCCCACTGGGGTGGGTAGGGACGCAGTTCAATGTCGGAGGGTTCTTGGAGGAGACGAGCCCGTATGCTTGGGCGCTGACGGGCGTGGCGCTTAATATTGGGCTTAGTGTGATGGGTGCTGGATGGTGAGTTGCTCTTCTGGCGGGAGCTGGCAGGTGGGGAGGTGGGAACGGGGTGGGAGGACCTCTCTGAGCTGGCGGCTGGGCGGGAGGGCTACTCGCGGCGTGCGCTCCCTGGGCGGTCAGGAAACGGTAGAGTGGGAGATCATGATGGTTGGGAAGGATCCGGGAGCAGCGCTGACTTCTCTCTATCGCTCAGGGGAATCTGGGTGACGGGCTCCTCCATCCTCGGCGGCGGTGTGCGTGCGCCTCGGATCCGAACGAAGAACCTAATCAGGTCCGTCCATTCCTCCCTGCCTACCTTCTCCGTACTCATGCCAGGCGACAGTATCATCTTCTGCGAGGTCGTAGGCATCTACGGCGTCATCGGCTGTCCGTCCTCCCCTCCCCCTCCTCTCCTCCCCTACTGACTCCGCACAGCAATCGTCTTCTCCGCCAAGCTGGGTTCCTCCCCGACGCAGGAGACGCTGTACACTGCCGCGAACTACTACACGGGGTTCTCCCTCTTCTGGGGAGGACTAACGATGGGAGCTTGCAACCTCCTTTGCGGTGTGGCGGTCGGAATCTCGGGGAGTAATGCGGCGTTGGCGGATGCGGCGGATCCTGGTGAGCTCGTCTGCTGTTTGGATTGAGAGCGGAGCTGATGCAGTTTCGTGGGCAGCGCTTTGTGGGTTCTCCCGCGTTTCGAGGTGTGCGGGGCGTGGAGCTGATGCGTCGAGTGTGCAGTTGTGAAAATTCTTGTCATCGAGGTCTTCAGTTCGATCTTGTGAGGCGCCAACCAGTCGACGTGCGGAGGGCGACAGCTGACGCAAGTTCGCAGGGGTCTCTTTGGACTCATCGTCGGGCTCCTGGTGGTGCGTAGCACGCGTGAAAGAGCAGGGACTGGATAGAGCTGATGGTTCGTTGGTTGCGCAGTCGGGTAAGGCGGGGGAGTTTGCGTAGGGGTGATAGACGGTGCGAGGAGAGGGCGAGGAGGAAAGGCGGAGCGCAGGAGGGAGCACAGCATCGAGAAATGTACCTACATCTCACCCAACCAGTGCACACAACGTCCCGATATGAGCAGTCACGAGCGGGTCGAACACGAAGCAGCAAGGCACGAAAGCTGGGGACGTCCTGGTCTCCACGCAGCTTCAATACACCTCCATCGCCCTAATGCAATCCGGCACTAACACTCGTCACATCCTCCCACACCGGCCATTCCCTAAACGCCAACCAATCGCTGCTATGCGTCGGCAGCAATCCCATATTGTTCATCTTCCACATCCCGACCGCGAGGAGCGCGACCTGGCACGCCACGAACGTAGCCTTCTGCTGGAGGTACGAGGGTGCCACCGTATCGGGCTTGGTGGCAGTAGGGAAGGCGGAGAACACTGTGAGAAGCGTTAGCTCGCCGAGAGAGAGGGGAGGGGGAGAACGCACCCTTCTCAACACCAAAGATCCCTCCAACGGCGCCCTTGAGCAGAAACCACACGGACATGACAGAGAAGATCTGTACGCCTCCACCAGTCATATACATCATGAACGCTGCTGGTCGTCAGCCCCTCCTCCCTCCGCGAGAGCAACGAACACGCACCCTGCATCGGTACGTTCTTAGCAGGCGCCGTCGCGACCTCCCATGCCTTCTGTTGCCGTAGCTGCGTAAGGTCGACAGGCTTGATGAGAGCCGTGGCGTTCTTGGGAGCGTTCTTGGGAGGAGGAGGGAGGAAGCCGGGGGGGTTGGGGACGGCGGACTTGGGGCTGCGCGTGCGGGTTAGCGGTCAGCCTGAGCAGGTGGGAAGGAGCGTACGGTGGGGCTGAGTAGTCTAGGGACCAGCGGGAGGTGGAGGCGAAGGACGACATCGTGGTGAGGAGCCAAGCTGTGGACGTGTGCTCCTCGAGCTCCTCGAGGCGGTTTCAGGCTGTTTGAGAACGCGTGGAGCAGCGCTGAGCTCTCTTCTTCTGCTAACAGCGTCGAACTGCTCTTTCTAAACTGCTGCAAAGCTTTCTAGCCTCGTTTCCACTCCCTGCGAAGCTGAGCACCGAGGTCCGCACGGAGTTGGGATTCGGGGTTTCCTCTCTTCCTCTGCCTTCCCCCTACTCTTCCTCTAACCATACGCTTCAGGATGCTCAAATCCTTCCAGCCCCTCCGCAAGGTGGTTCTCCGCTCGACGCTCAGGTAGGCTTCCCTTCACTCCCTCCCAAGCCCTCGCTAACGTCCCCTTCGCAGCTCCAGCTCGGCGTTCGTCGCACCATCCCTCCTTCGCACCTTCAAGTCGACTCCCGCCGAATCGCCCCCTCCTCCTCAGGAAACCAAAGCGGAGCTCTCGGACCCCCTCTTCCACCACATCAAGATCGACCTCCCCAGTCCGTCCCCGTCCTCCATCTCGGTCGCGCTCGCTAACCCCCTCCAGGCACCCCGGGGTACACGTTCATCACTTCGACGACGCAGAATGGCATGACGACTACGACGAAGAACGTCAATGGAATCGTGACTACTGAGACGCACCCTGCCGACCCGAAGGAGAGCGACGAGATTGTCAAGGAGCTTAAGGAGGCGATCGAGCCGCTGTTGAACTCCATCTCGTTCACGCTGCCAAGGCTGGCTTGGGAGACGGAGGAGGGTGGGGTGGAGAGGTTGGCGGAGGGGGAGCAGCCGATGAAGGGGGAGAAGGCGGAGGAAGGGGAGAAGGCGGCGGAGCGTGTCAAGGCGACGACGGAGCAGGGAGCGACGAAGGAGGGGAAGATGACGGAGGCTGGGAGCGTGGAGACGGAGACGGAGAGCGAGCAAGATGTTAGGGCGGATAGGAGCGAGATTGATCCCCTGGGACACACGATCACGATCAGGTTCCAGAGCGAGACGTTCGTGGTTGGGAAGCCTGGAGAGGAGGGAGCGGAGGGGAAAGAGCAGTAGCTTGGTTGTAGGCATTTGTTGGAACGACGAGCTTGAGTCAGTGCACCTGCGCCGTCGCAGACGAGAGATTGAGAGAGCAGTCCGAAGCGCCACTACTTCCGCGAACACCTCGTTCATAGCCGATAGTGCCTCAACCTCCGCTCTTCCTCCGTCCTCCTCTTGACCAACGCCGTCACCTCCTTCCCCCAATAAATCTCGGGATCCTCATCCCCTCTCAAGCAATGTTCCTCGTGCCTGCACGATCTCAGTCCTCGCTCCGACCCCTGCAAAAGAACGTCAACTCACAGGTTCCCCTCGTCGCGCTCGAAGACGACGATGTTGTCCCAGGCGAGTCCACGGTCCTTGCGCCATCGCATCATGCTCGGCTGAGAAGGGATGAAGTACGGCGGTGCGACGGAGCGAGCTCGGTGAATCTCTTCGAAGAAGTAGAGCACGTCCTCCTCTCCTATCGGCAGCTTACTGCTCGAGCGATCAGCACGCGACTGGGACGAGGGAGGAGAAGAGACGGACGTGGCTCCAGTGAGCTTGAATTCGAGCGCTGTGAGCCGCTTGTGCATCGTTGTAGCCATCTTGTGCCGGTTCCTGCGGTGAAATAAGTATCTGCGAGCAACGAGGGGGAGGGGAACGCACTTGACGGGCAGAGGCTCCATTGGGAAGCCTCCGAGGATCTGAAGCACGTACGCCGCTGCTGCGTTTCCGAACTGCGACACCGCATCAGCTCGATATCCTCGCGAAGCAAAAGAACGACATACCATCGCTGGTAGAGGACCCAAGACGGGCAGGATCCTTACGCGGAAGTTGGCGATCGCACTGAGTTCGTCGACCTTGCCTTTTTGGAACTCCTCCTCTGGTAGTGGTAGGAGAGCGATTTCGGGGCGAGGCTTTTCAGTCGAGTACTGTGATTGTGAAGCGTTAGATGGGAGAGGGATGTGAGAGGAGAGGAACGCACGACGACCGCGATGCCGGTGGTGACGCCTTGGATCCGGCTGCGATGGAAAATGAGTGAGCTACGAAAGCGTACAGTAGAATGCGGACGTACAGGCGACGTCGGACGGAGCGAGCGAGGGGATCTTCGATAGTCGCTGAGATGTCGCTGCCGAGGCATTTCCTGTCAGCGAGACTGCGAGGGAAGAGTAGCGAGGAACGAACCCGATCTGAATGCGTGAAGGGTCCGACTTGGCTCCAGCTCCGAGAGAAGAGAAGACGGGGATCTTGTGCGAGTGGCAGTACGCGAGCAGCTCGACCTTGGAGTCGATGTTGTCGATGCAGTCGATAACGTAGTCCGGGTTACCTGCGCAGGGGTCAGATATGTTGTAGTCCGGCACGAAGAAGGACTCACCTGCCAGAAGCCCATCCGCTGCGTCCTGCCCGAAGAGCTCTACTCGCGCGTCCACCTCAACCCACGGTGCGATGCTTTCAAAGTAATCCGCACAGCTCGTGACCTTGGGCGTCCCCACTTGCGCCAGCGTAGCCGTCGCATGTCGCTGCGGTATTCTCGTCAGCTGTCACCTCGGTCGTTCGCAAGAACTGAGCTCACGTTCAGCGACGATACGGACACCTGGTCAAAGTCGATCAAGCGGATCTTCTGCACCCCGCTCCGCACGAGCATCGTCGCCGCCGCACTCTGCGAGCCGTAACTCAATCAGCTTCATCCTCATTGACCCCAAAACGAGACGCACCCCCACTCCTCCCAGCCCAACCACCACGACAAAGCTCCCTCTGATCTTCTCCATCCCCTCCTCGCCAAAGAAAACATAGTTCCTCGCCAAGCTCTCCCTAATAATCACCTCACTCGTCTTCCTCCTCCCCTTCCCCTTCCCCTTCTCCGGCTTCAGCTCCTCCTCCTCCTCCTCTGCATCCAACAGCTGCTCCACTTCGTCCCGTAGTCGTAGGCGCCGAGTACGCCGACGGACGGCTTGGGTGGAAAGGATGGTTCCGGCGGTGAGAGCGGTGGAGAGTACGGCGATGAGGGCTACGCGGGAGGAGGGAGAGCGGAAGGTCGTGTCGAGGCGGGAGAAGAAGGTGGACATTGCATGCGAGGGCCTTGCCGTTCGTAGAGGAGGGAGGTCAGGAAGGAGGTGGTTTGGCCCAGCTGGTGGTTGGCGCTCAGGGCGGATGGGGAGAGGGAGGAGGGAGAAAGACGTCTCGCCGAACGAGCTACGAGGTTGCTCTTGTCTCTCGCCAGGTCGCTCAGACTGGAATGGTGCAGAGTTCGACTGATTTATGCACTCGTTACAAGGGGACTGAACAACAGCTGAGCAGCACCAGCTGAAGAAGAGCCATCTCCGAGTGAGCTCACTGTCGGAATTCGGAGCTCTCCCTCACACCACTCTGACTCGTTCACGCCACTCGACTCGCGCACGATGTCAACACCTCACTTCGACCTCACCCCTACAGCACCAGCACCGCACCACGCCCCTCCCACAACCTCCTGCATCCACTCCTACACCCCCTCCCCCTCCCCCTCCAACCTCCTGATCCTCTTCCACGGCCTCGGCGACACCCACCTCCCTTTCACCACTCTCTCCCACTCTCTCTCCCTCCCCCAAACTTCCACTCTCTCCCTCCAAGCTCCCTTACAAGTTCCTCTCCTCGAAGAACCCGCGTACCAGTGGTGGCACTCTTTCGACGAGCTAGGCGAACTCATCCCCAACCCCAACCCTGCCAAGACGCTCCAACTCCTCCTCAACCTCTTGAAGCACCTGACGGAGTCGGCGCCAGGGCCGGGGTGGAACGCCTCTGAGATCCACTTGTTTGGTTACGCGCAGGGGGGGAGTTGTGCTGGAGAACTGGCGCTCGCGTGGGCTCGACTTGGGAAAGAGCCACTAGGGAGTCTGGTGGCTATCTCGGCGCCTTTGTTGAGTCATCCGACGGTGGGGAAGAAGGTGGGGACGAAGGTGTTGGTGGGGGTGAGGAAGGGGGAGGAGAGGAGTGTAGGGGTTTCGAGTTGGAGGAAAGGGTTTGAGAACGTTCAGGAGCATGGACTGGGGAAGGGGGAGGGGATGCTGAGAGGGAGCGAGGAGTGGGAGGAGGTGATGAGGTGCGCTTTCTTTCGGTTCTTTGGTGGGAGCGAGGGCTGATAAGTACGCCAGGTTCTGGGCGACGAATCTGAACCAGAGGTCGAAGATGATGGAGGGGGCGTACGAGATTAGAGGAGGGATGGGAGCGGCGCAGAGTGCGGGTGCAAAGAGTGGAGCATGAGCTTCTTGCGATGGACCAACGTGGACTGCTTGATGGTGCAGCTCGCAGCTTGAAGGTCCTGCTCGTGGGAGAGAGGTCTAGACGGCGCTTTCGGCTTTCCAAAGGCTAACTGCTCGTCTCTGCTCGTATAGGAGCCGAGGTCCTACCTCGGATCCACCTCGGAATCCGGTATCCTCCTCAGCTCGAGAGCACCGAGAGCAAGCAAGCGACCGTCGGCTTGGAGGGTTGGGATCGGCACAAAGGCGCGCACCGTCCTTGAGGTCCTTGAGATGGCGAGCAAACAGGGAGGAGGAAGAGGAACCCAAGGAGAATGGATGCCTAGCCGCGAAGATGCATCGAGCGACCCGTTGTGTAGCTGTCGCAGACCTCGTTTCCGATCCCGCAGGAAGCATTGACGACGTAAATGAGCGAGGATGAGAACCGAAGCCTCGCCCGTCCGAGTAGCACAACCAATCCACGCAGAATCGTCCCCTCCCTCCTCTCCCTCGAAATCAAAACTCCAACGCGCATTCCACACTCTACTTCCTGTACCACGTAACTCCCTTCCTTCCCCTCCTAATCTTCCTCTGCAACTGCAGCATGCCGTACAAGAGGGCCTCGGCCGTGGGAGGGCAACCGGGGACGTACAGGTCCACGGGGACGATGCGGTCGCAGCCCCGGACGACGGAGTACGAGTAGTGGTAGTATCCTCCGCTGTGGAGGAGGGGGGTTAGCTGGGGTTAAGAAGGTGGGGGAAGAGAGACTGGGATGGGAGACTGGGATGGGAGGAAGAGACAGGGATGGGAGACTGGGATGAAGGGAAGGCAGGGGATGGGAAAGGGAGTAGGGGAATAGGACGAACCCGTTGGCGCAGGAACCCATCGAGATGACCCAGCGGGGCTCGGGCATCTGGTCGTAGACCTGCAACACCTTCGTCAACACTGCACGCTCCGCCACCACTACCGAGAGAGCAGAAGGACGAACCTTGCGCAACGCAGGCGCCATCTTGTTCGTCAGCGTTCCCGCCACAATCATAATATCACTCTGCGTGCTCCATCATCAGCGATCGAGTCGACCGAGATGAGAGAGGGAAAGGCGAACCTGACGAGGAGAGGCGCGGAAGACGACACCGAGCCTATCTTGGTCGTACCGCGCTGCGGCCATGTGCATCATCTCGACGGCGCAGCAGGCTAGTCCGAAAGTCTGTTCATCGTGAGAGCGTGGGTTAGCAAGGTGGTTGGCGGGAGAGGTCGCGATCGGTATCGGCGCCGTCGAAGGTGCGACAGTGGCGTGCCGAGGGAGGAAGAGGGGAAAGCAAACGTACCATAGGCCACATACTACCCTGCCTAGCCCAGTTGACGACCTTGTCCATCGTAGAAAGGGCATACTCGACTCCGTTCCTCGGCGCCTCAAGGCTCGCCTGGTTGGACCCTTGCTTGGCTACGTCGAACGCCTGCTTGGGGATAAGGGAGGTTGCCGATCGAGGGGAGGTGGGCACGGGGGACTGGGCGGGGGCGGAGGGGATGGGGAGGGAGAGACGGGCGGTGGTGGAGAGGGCGCGGGTGGTGAAGAGGGGACGGGCTCGCGGGAGGGCTACGGGGCGAGGGTCAGCAGAGGCAGGGTCAGAGAGCTGCTGGGGCTTACCTAGGCGGGCGAGAGACATCTTGCAGGGCGGAGTGTGGCTGAGGCTGAGCACAGGAAAGAGCAACTAGCCCAGCGGCAAAGTAGTAGCTCGCTGAAGTAGCAGCCAGATTCAAGTTGACCAACAGAATCTCTCGCTTTTGCTTTGGGAGAGGGGCCTACGGAAGTGCAGGGTTTCAGCGGGAGAAGCTGCAGAGTAAGCGAGCTGAGCGTTGAGTGGCTCGCGAGCGGTGTGTGGTAAATAGAGAAAGAGTGGGGAGTGCGAAGCTCGGCAGCGAGATCCTGCGTCTCGTCCCGCTGTTGTAGATCTCCGGAGCGGCGAACAAAGCTTGATTAGGGCAGCGAGCTAGTTCCTCTCAACGTGCAGCGTCGGGTGAGGCTGCCTGGTAAAGAGCAGGAGAGAGCGAGTTGGGGGAGACAGCCGGAGCGAGTTCGTCGGTGAGCGCGCAGAGGTGGTGCTTGACGGCGCTCTAGCTTCGCTGAGTACAGATGGGGGGGGGGGGGGGTTATTACAACGGAAGAAGGGGTGAAAGATGGAGGAAGGGGTTGCGGCGGGACCTATTAGAGTGAAGCGTGAGCCGAGGACCTTCGCAGCCCGAAGAGAATGCGCGCACATTGAGCTTGCTGAGCGAGCTACGGGCAGCTGCGGTTGATCGAGGTTGANNNGG